>JAFBJS010000265.1:80035-91041 GCA_016785265.1 Paraplagusia blochii | reverse complement strand
AATCAATCAATCAATTTTTATTTATATAGCCCACATTTACAAAACAAGTTTGTCACATAGGGCTTTACAGGGTTGGTAATATCCTCTGTCCTTAGACCCTCAGCCCGGGTAAGGAAAAACTACCGAGGAAAAAACCCTTTTAACAGGGAAAAAAAACGGTAGAAACCAACTCCAACTACCTCCATGTCCCCCCTTACTGCATCCATCAATCTCCTCTTTGTCTCTTACCTTGTAGCTCCATCTCTAGGATCATTCTTCTACCAATGTGTCCACTGTCCCTCCTCTGAACATGTCCAAACCATCTCAATCTGTCTTCTGTAGCCTTTTCTTCAAATAATTTTTTTCCTTCTCCACCTTAGCTGACACTCTATCACAGATCTCTCCATACTGCCTGCTCGAAACATACTTTTGAATAATATCTTTAATTTTTTATAATCATTTTGGTGCCAGACTAGTTGACCTAGTGAGCCTACCTTAATAATACAGTTACTGAAGTGTTACTGAATTGTATATTGGATACATAGAATAAAAGATTGAATTTTTTGGGGGGGTTGTGACCTGTCATTGAGGGTTTATGGTTACCTGATGCCAGACCAGGTGAGAACCACTGGTACGTACACCAAGATATACATGTTATCAGGGTCTTAACAGTGTGTCAGTGATTGGTGGAGTGAATGATGTGACGTATGACTTGAGAACCACTGCTGTAAATAATAAAAACACGACTGATGGTTCATTGATCATCATTATAGTCTGGCTTGAGGTAGTGGTGGCCTAGTGGTTAAGGAACTGGACAGGGTTCTGAGGGTTCCAGGTTCGAATCCAACAACTGCCAGGCTAGCTTGGCTCCGTCCCCACCCAGCGCTCCCCAGGTGCTCAGAGCCCCCCACTCTTCACTTTGTTGATGGGTAAAACTTCATGATTTCGTAGTGTACTACCATAGTCTTACTGCTTGTCAATGATTGGAGGTTAAAACAGACTCGTCTTCAGTTATATTTAGGGCAAATATATGTTGTGTATGTAATGACTCTCAGGGAAATACATTTAAAAATACTCTAAGTGACTTTTTTGCTTCCCGAACCCTGCTTTGGAGCAGTGCTTCTCAAAGTGTGGGGCGCCCCTCCTGGGGGGGCATGGTGTGATGCTGAGGGGGGCTCGTGTGACCCTGGAGAACATGCTTTTTTTCCCACCGTACTACAATATCTTTCTGATATTGGGACATCATTCTCTTTATTTTGCAAGGTTGTCTAGGAGTTGCTGTTAAATGCTTAAAGCCACTGCAGTGACGCAAAGTCAATTACTCAAAGATACCTTTATCACTTAAAGCAGTGCTTCTCAAAGTGTGGGGTGGGCCCCCCTGGGGGGGCGCGGTGCGATGCTGAGGGGGGGGCGTGTGACATATTTAGGGTTCAACTTACATCCTTGTAAGTTGAACTATATCTCTTTCTTTTGTTTCTTTATGTTAACAAGGATACGATGTTATGCAGAGGTGTAGCTAGAACTATTTTATAGACAAATGCTATTATTATAGTTGCGGCGGAGAATGAGTGGTGGTGGGGGATGGGGGGCCAATTGCTTTCTTCTTGCTAGGGGGGGCGTAACAGAAAATAATTGAGAAGCTCTGCTTTAGAGGAACAGCAGCCGTAGTAGATGCGCGTCTGTGCGTGAACCAGCGTGCGTGCATGGGGTGCGTGCGTGCATGGGTGCGTGCACATGCGTAAAAGTGTAGTAGGAGGCCGCGCATGGCATCTGTGGATCTGCTGCTCTGCTGTGCACTGTCCTCTGCTGCCTCTGGGTCTACTGCTGCTGCTGCTGCTGCTGGTGGTGGATATGCACTGGTGAGACTATAGCAGGAGCCAGGAGCACTTCCCCGTCTCTGAAGCTGCTGCGTGAGGCTCGGCGGAGGTGATCATCATGACGGTGATGCTGCTGCCCATGATGATGATGATGATGATGATGGATGGACGGAGCCGTGTCTCATCGCTCGGACAGCTGTAACGTCGCCCTCGCTCCCGTGGATTCATCAAAGGTGAGAGTGCGGTTGTGAATCACGCAGGACAGACTCCCTGCTGGTGCTCCCCGCTCCGCGCATCCCGCACATCTGATGATGCTGAGGATGAGGATGAGGATGAGGATGCTCTAAACCTGTCCGTGTTTTTTTTCTCCATTTTCTAACACCCATCAGTAAAAACAAACACATCCGCGATGCAGGACTAGGACACATATGCGGTGGAGCCACGGAATCATGGCTGCGTTAGTGCGTGAGTGGTGAGCATTGGTGGAAGTGTTGCAGCGTCGCTCAGTGTGGAGGGAAAAAAAATGTACAAACCAAGAAGTGTATGATGTCAGCGGAAGGGAGATACTGCAGTAACCGAGATGTTGTCATTACCACGGAGCTGAAGGTGCGGTTAAAGGGAGAAAATGACTCCAACGCACCTTAGTCCCTGTGTTTTTTTTTTTATGTTGTTAAATTAATTTGTGGATAATTCCGTGTCAGTGACAGAATAATCGCAGTGATCCGTGTCCTGTGGCTCTGAATGCGCCCATGTCAGCTGGTTTCTCCATGAATAAATAAGAAGTGGAGCTTTTTCCACCTTTATCTGTTCTGTGTAGGGGGTTATTGTTATCTTCACAGAGCCACCCTGTGCTGTTATGATGGACTTACAGGATTTTCCTGCCAAATCCAGCCTTGAGTTGCCTACTCATGAATTTCAGCTCATACTTCTCGCGAGGAATATTTGCAATAAACCATTGTGTTATTACTGCTGACGTGCGTTTGTTGCATCTCCCACTGAATTTGTGACTAAATCCCTAAGTTCTATTTTACCAATGTTGACTGAACTTGAAGGAATGGATGTTCCGTCCTCAGCCATGGACGACCAGATGTCTGCTGACTTCTGAGAGTAACACAGTGTTCTTGGTCATATAGATAAGCTCAAATGATGATGTCATATGAGGAGAAGGTCTTGGACTGGAAACAGTGGAAGCATCAACAGGAAAGTTAGACTAACTGTCAACAACTAATTAATCTTTATCCTCGGATCTGTTTCCTGGTCTCGGGGACAGTCTCCACAGCTGCCACCCAAATCACATTGCTCCATAATGTCAGTCTTCCTGTAGGTGGTGAGCCCACTGGATGTTTTATTCACTTTTGTGAACGTTTTTCAGAACATAGTCAGATATTTTTCATTTTCACAAGAAAATTGTGTGATTCTTAGGCATTTTTTGTCTGTTTGTTGTACGTAGATTTGCAATTGGATTGTCTAGACCAGTGCTTCCCAATCTTCTTCTGTTACACCCCCCTCCCCCAGCAAGAAGAAAACAATTCGTGCCCCCCAACCCCACCACCCACTCTCCACCGCAACTGTAAATAATAGCATTTGTCTATAAAATAGTTCTAGCTACACCTCTGTATAACATCGTATCCTTGTTAACATAAAGAAACAAAAAAAAGAGATATAGTTCAACTGACAAGGATGTGCAATTACACTTTATTGTAGTACGGCGGAAAAAAAAGCATGTTCCCCAGGGTCACAAGCGCCCCCCTCAGCATCGCACCGCGCCCCCCCAGGGGGGCCCACCCCACACCCTGAAAACCCCTGGTCTAGACTATATTTAAGATACGTAAAATGGTTTATGTCTGTGTATAGGTTCTCAGTCATCTATTCGAACATTTTGGACGTTAGTTGATGTAATCACTATATCACAAGTGGAAAACAGGGACGATGTTCGCTATGGAAAATGTACTTTTTCTACCTGTCCTTTTGCTTCCCCTTTATTTTCGGGTTGCCACAGAAACTCAACATTTTCCATCTCCCCCTGTCCTCTGTATCTTCTACGCTGATTCCAACTACCTCCATGTCCTCCGTCACTGCATCCATCAATCTCCTCTTTGTCTCTATAGAAATATATAAGAGTTTGTGAATTTATTTTATTGATATTAACAGTGGCGGCATACGTAGTTAATGAAGTGGACTTGGGTTTGCAAAGCTTTGAATCCCACAGCTACCAAGTTGCCACTGAGGTGCACTGATCAGTACCGTCCAGACCCACATAACTTCCAGTTATCCATGGTGCAGTGTGATTTGGGTGGTAGTCATGGAGACTACTGCCCCTAAGACCTGGTAACTGATAAGAGGATGAAGATGAATGAATGAATGTTAACAGTTTTGTAGTAAATAACAGTGTTGTTAATACGGTCCAAATGTGTGGGGGGGATCAACCCACTTCCACTGTGATTGGTCGTATGAAAACGGTGAAACCATCAGATTAAGGTCTTGGTCCCACAGTAGTAGATATAAAAAAACACCATCAGACATACATTTCAGGTTAATGTTTTTTTTAATGGAATATGTGCCTCCATTTACAGCCAGGGATATTTTATTTCCGCCTTTAAATGCAGCGTGTCGCGGTTTATTAAAGCTTTGGAACAGTTTCTCAATTCATCGATCAGGGTCTGTGGACCAGCAGGCAGGATCTCAATGTACTCAAGGCTGCTTCTCAAGGCAAGGACAAACAAAGAAAAACAAAGGAGAATATTACCATTACCATGGAAGCATTGTACAAAACCAGGCCTGTACTCAGTGGAGTTGATCAGGATTATGTTCTAAATGCTGATCATGCAGGTTTATAAATGTGTTCATAAACACAGAGTAGGCAGCAGGTTAAATGCAGTTATAAATCCCCATGGGTTTTAATTGTTGCTGAAACATCACTATTGTATAGATGGTTATATTAAGGAAAATGAAGTCTAGTCTTTGAAGGCTATAACCATTTCCATCCTGGAATACACTTTTATAGCATAGTCTCTAATGTACAGACAACTGCGTTGGAGATTGGCTGAATAAATACCAATCACCATCTTTACATTCTCTATTTTTCTCTGTGTTGACCAACAAAATAATTTTCCGATGCATCACATTAGCTCCTCAGTTCCCATCTGAAAAACCCTGAAGTCTCCAGCGTTGTTTATTTTTAGAGGAAATTCCCTCACGCTGTACCATTACACTCCCACTCCACGATACGAGATCAGACTAAGGCTGAAACAAAACACAACGTGACACAAGGAGCCAAACGCTCATGTCAGCTGATGTGGTGCTCCTAACTTGGCCTCATCCCCCTCCTTCCTGGTTACACAGACCATGTGACTGGGACATATTTTGGGATCTTCGGGCCCCTGGCTCCATGGGGCTCATCAGTCACCAGCCAAGCGTAATGTGCTGTGTGTCCATTATCATTTAGTGGCTCCTTTTGCAGCTCAGCCGCTGTCATTAGGGCCACAGGATGCAGTCGCTGCTGAGAAACATGTCATGGAGAATTATCTTTTTGCGCAGACCACAGGCAGTGGAGTGTTTTACCAGCTATAACTCAGCAGAGTCTCCTCACCAGAGGACAAACGGGGGAAATTGAGATTACACATTGGGACTTTATAAAGTCTTGTTAAAAGACGGAGCAGCAGGAAGAGTGTAATAAGCTCATTTATCACTGATTATTGCTAATTCTGTTGTTTGTTTGTAAAAATATTCACTTATTTTTGTATTTTCTCCTTCTGCAGTATCAACATTAAGACCTTTTTGAGGATTGACTTTCATCCAGCAGCAGGTGAGTGCTGATGGAGAAGTTGATTTCTTATTTTTATGATGTTGTACGTCTATTACACAAGCACAAAAACATATTTAACATATATAAATAAAATGTATTATTATTATTATTATATTCATAGTCAAATTATACATTAAGTCTAAAATTTTAAGTGACACCCTACACCTGGAGATGGTTAAGATGTAGCGAACACATTTACCCGAACTTCGGGTTTTTTAGTGAAATTACTCCTGTAAGTGTTGTAAGTGTTGCACTCACTATATACAGTATAGTGATATATATATATATATATACATATATATGTGTGTGTGTACATATATGTATATATATAACTTGTAACTTATATATATTGCACTTATATATACTGTATATAAGTATATCTACTGTATATATATATATATATACTTTCATACATCAGCACTGTTTATTCATTTACTGCTTATTATGTACATTTATATTTTTATTTACTGCTGCATTTAAGATTTTCTGCATATATCGTCATAATATAGAAATAATTGTTACTTCATGGTTTACAAGCTTTGTAGTGAATACTGTGTACTCCGATTGCCAAGCAAGGACATTTCGTTGCCAGACTCACTGTTGTGTTTCTGTGCAATGACAATAAAGGTAAAGGTCTAAGTCTACAATTTTTCTGGATTTTTTTAAATAAAACTTGACTTTTATTTAATATACTGTACTTAGATGAATAATGTAAATGTAACCAAAAGTTACAGAATATTACAAATTATGGACATAAGGTGCCTATAACATCGTTAACAGAAAGAAACAGTTTCTTGTTTTTAGCCTTTAGCGCTACAGTAACTGCTAACTGCTGCAGCTGCGACATCTGTCCCACACTCACTCAGTCCTGCTTCTTTGTAGCAACTGTTGTAACAACTACATTACTGATAATATTTGTTTTATCAAAACAGTACCTTTCTTTACTCTCCTACACATTTAAAAGGCCAGACTGCTAAAACTTTTGTCACACTAGCTCCAGAAAGCTGTTTTAGCTCACATGCTAATGCTAAAAGAGAATGTTTAATGTAAAAATACAACTATATAACTGTAACTTACATATATAAACAAAATAATTCAGTTTCTTTTCTTATTTAAAGCCAAATAAGACAGTTTTCAATAAGTCTTGAGAAAAAATTGGATTACACTATTTTTATAAGCTAAAAATGTGTAACATTGATTCATGAATTGCTTATGTTTTCCACCAAATCTGTTTCATTCAAAATATGTGCTACACGCTCTTTTAATAAGTCATTGCTTCGTGAAAACATAGAAAATATCTCATCATCATTAAGAAAAAAGACGGATATCTATATAATGGGATAGAAAATATATGAATTCCATAAAAATGTTGCATTATATTGCAGTGAAAGAGTATTGAAAGATGTGTCTTTGAGTGCGAAGAGCTGCCGTTGCAGATTCAATGAAAGCAGAGATGACTTACAGCAGCGCATTAAAAGCTGCAGTGACAATATAGCACACAGGGGAAATGAATGAAATCGGGAAAGTGATAGTGTTTCAAAGGGAACTTGTCCTACACCAGGGTGACTTTATTGAGTTGAACAACAAAATAGACTTGAACAATAACCATATGTTACGATGACATAACTGTGTCAAGGCTGATGTTACGTCAGGTGTCACTTCAAGTGTTTTAGCCGTTATATTCTGTATGATAACTGTGCAGTACTTGTATCAATACCCCTGAAATATAAGTTGAATAATTTTAATACACCTATAGTGCACAAAATATAAGAACTTTAATGAACAAAGTAAAAAAAAAAAATTTACACGCACAGACAACAACTGGAAATTGTAGCCAAATATGAATGCATCCAAATAAATTTACATTAAACTCGTACAATTATCCATATTTTTAATATGTACCTCAAGGTTAGCTCAGGAATTAGAATAAAAGAATTATAAGAAAGCAGAAGATGGCAGTTTTCCAGACATTTTACTCAAGTGTTTAAAGAAACTTTAGCCTGAAGTATAAACATGAAATGGCTGGATTGGATTTGATAATTAAATTTATTCTAAATTTAACCTGATCATCTGTTCTATTTGATTAAATTAAGGTGCAGCAGTCATAAAAGCCACTGATTAAATTTGTAGCTGGTTTGTAATTTGTTAATTTAATTACCCGCCAACAAGCAAAACAGCATCCAATTTAGAGAGTATGTGTAATCTATCCTGTAGTTCTGCATGGGACAAGATTAATATTTAAGTTTTATGAATTTCTTTATGTGCACAAAGCCATTGGGCATAGATTATTTCATTTATCTGGTGGGTTCAATTTGCTGTAATCGTCTCATATGGAGAGATTAATTTCTGTGATCGCTCAGTGATTTTTGGAAATTCTTTTGCATTTATTGCCTCACAACTACCTTAGCTGTTAACACTGCCTGCTCTGCTGTGTGATGTGCTGCAGGATGATCGAGGAAGGCAGTAAACGAGGCAAGGCCATGGTGGAGAAGAGGCAGCTCTTCATGGAGATGAGTGAGTGGAGTCGACTGAGCAAAAATCTTTTCTTTTCAATATTCACAGTCAGTTCATGTCGTTCCGACAACGGCCTCCAAAAGTTTCACAGCAGAAGCGTGGTCGCTGGCACGTACATTTCATTTTCCACCTACGCAAGGACATGGGGGAGTTCTATCTTACCTTCAGTCAGTGGTGTAAATGACGATTCATTCATTATCTTCATCTTTGTCTTCATCCTCGTTCCGTAACCAGGTCTCAAGGACGGGAGTCTCCACCACTGCCACCCAAATCACACGGCGCCCTACTGTGGGCCTTCCTGTGGGTGGTGAGCCCGCTGGATGTCATGTGGGTCGGGAAGTTGCAATACTCAGAGCACCTCAGTGATAACCTGGCAGCTGCAGCATGCAATAAATGATGATTAATGGATACAAAAAGTCATAATCAATGAAAGTTCTTACTGAATTTGTCTTCTTCTGTTGTAGTAGGCTACAGAAATAACTTTGTGGATTTTCTTGAGTTTGCCTGCAGGAACCAGGATATATTTGTCTTTCCCATATATAGTAATTAGTTAAAAGTTAACTAAGGATTCAAGGATTCTTTTTTGTCACTGCAACACATGTTAGACATAAGATGAACAAACCATCAAATGAACAAAAGGAAGAATGGGACAAAGACAATTAGCAGCGTGGGATGATTGTGTGGGGGGAGTGAGGCTGCAGAGAGCATTATAGGTGTCCTCCACAATTCAAGAGTATAACAACTTCAGGGAAGAAGCTGTTCCTCCTTCTGGTAGTCCTGCTTCTGATGCTATGCAACCTCTTGCCCACCTCAGCCTCCATAGAAGTGTGCTCTCCTGATACACTTTGATGATGAATAACAAATGACTATGCTATATTACTAGGATACACAGTTAGTACATCTTTTATGAGATGAGAGATGGAAGAAACTTGTGAGACCCAGATACTCAGGCCAAACAGGGCTTTTATGTAAAATGTTGCTGCCATAAAAAGCTGAAATTCTTATATCAATTCAGCTCAGAGTCAATGTCTCTGTCCTTGGTGCGGAACACCACGGTTCACCTCCTGGTCATGATCCAGTCCCTGTTAGGACGGTTGGCTCCTTCCAGTGGTTGGCTCCTTACCACCTACAGGAAGGTTCCTGAGGGACTGGTATGTGGCAGTGTGATGTGAGTGGTTGTCATGGAGACTGTTGCCCCTGCAGCCTGGCAACAGAACAGTGAATGAAGATGGAATGAATTGAAAAACTCTAACAAGTTGTGATCAGAAAAACCTAGCAGGAAATCTAAAATGATAAGTCTAAATGTTGACATTTTTGCATTCTTACCTTTTATAAACCAAATCTTGTGGTATACTTCAGTTTAGCCTTGTGATCTTCTGCACATAGACTAAGCACATGTTGCCCACATGGAACCCATTCAAATTTAGTTTTCCAAGACTGCCTTATAGCTACTGCATCCATTAAAATGAACAGATGACAAACATCCAACCACAATCTGTGTTCTTTTGTTTCGCAGGAGCTCAGAACTTTGACGTCATCAGACTGTCCACCTACAGGACCGCCTGTAAACTCCGATTTGTGCAAAAGAGATGCAATCGTAAGACATTTTCCCTGCCTTATTGTGGTTATGACTCTCCAGCCAACCAAAGCTGTCATTGATCACTCGATGTCTGTGTCTTTGACTGGCAGTTCATCTGGTGGACGTCTGGAACATGATCGAAGCTTTCCGTGACAACGGGCTGAACACACTGGACCACAATGCCGAGATCAATGTGTCACGGTTGGAGACGATCCTGTCCTCCATCTACTACCAGTTGAACAAGCGGCTGCCCACCACCCACCAGATCAATGTGGAGCAGTCCATCGGGCTTCTGCTCAACTTCATGGTGGCCACATATGACAGGTAGGGGGCAGAAGAGTCTCAAAGTCAGCAGGGATGCTGAAGTAAAATGCAACTTTAACGGATGAAGCCAAATCAATTGTGGCAGGATCTCATGATTAAAGGGACCAATGGATCAATCCTTCATCATTATTGGTTCCCCATCGACAATACATACTTGTGGGCCCAAGAATTTAAAAATCTTCCTTGTATACTACTGAATATGTGTACTAGTACAGCAAAGAACTGGAAGACAAGAACTGTAATACTGCCTGTAGGTGGCATTAACAGATTACCGTGATCCCTCTGCTGCATGTCAAGTCGCACTGCAAAAAGGGAAAAATTGCGAAATAGATGTGAGCTAGCTATTATGTCACAAAAATTTATATTAACCCTTTGCAAACCTCCTTAGACTGTTATTAACCTTCCCTAGACTATATTACCCTTTCCCACACAATTCTATGACAATACAGTTGGATGGAAATAAAAGACAGACATTTACATAAATAGGTTAAATAACAAATTAGATTCCAAACATACATTGAAATTCAATGTTCATGCACATTATTAGTAATTTACTTCTATCAGCAAAGAAAAGAATAATTACAGTGTGAGCTTATGTCTGTGAAGATTCTCATTTATCCAGGTCATGATATCCCAAAAAGGGTTTAGTTGTCAGCAACTGGACTTCTTCTTGGAGTTGAAAGACGTTTCATTCCTCAACTGAGGAACTTCATCAGTTTCTGGTTGATGTCAGAGGGAACTCTAGTAGTTCTACTCCCCTCAGCAGTTTATCTCCATCTCAAAGAATGGGACACTCTTTCAAGGACTCAGAGGTGCATATTTTGGACAAGGAGGACTGGTGGTTTGAGAAAAGAGTGAAGGAAGCCATCTATGTCCATCTGGAACAACCAACCTTGAATAAAGGAGGATGTCTGTATCATCATTTGTCTGCCACAGACCATTCTGCCTTGAGATCCCATCCTAGGAAGTTTAACTGCTCATCAATACC
>JAFBJS010000265.1:0-31269 GCA_016785265.1 Paraplagusia blochii | reverse complement strand
ATCAATAATGCAACTATATTTGATTAGGAAATATTTTCTCAGTGAAGACAACAACAATAAACTCAAAATGACACAGAGTCATTGTCCGGTAGCAGATAATTATAGGCTGTGTCCACTTGAGAAATCCTCGTTGTGCCCACGCACGATTAATTCAGGTAGGAAGATTTTATAGGTAGGAAAATATTTCAGAACGCTGGAAATTAACTTTTATTAAGTGGTATTTATCTGCCACAACTTACCATTACCAATGTTCCATAAAAATAGTGCAAGACATTTAACCGGTCTGTGGCGCAAAAAAGGTTGGGGAACACTGATTTAAAGCAAACAGGATGAACTGTTTAAACAGATCAGCATTGTTTTACTGACAGATTTACAGACAATGACAGATCAATCAATCAAGATTCGAAGTAAAATCCAACAAAGCTTGATTTCTAACAAATCAAGATTAGATGCGGAGAAACAAGCTAACAAGGCAATTGAAAAAAAAAAACAGCTCGAAAACAGTCAGGTAAATAAAAGATGACACTGATATTTAATTCAAGTTCATCGTGTTGAGGCCGTCGTGCCACAAACCCACAGACAAACCAACAACAGTAGAGAAATTAATTACCACCATCACTTGATCTGAGTGATGTTCTCTCCAGGATTGTTTCCTTCTGTGTTTGTCCTACTGCGGGGTAACTGAGAGCTCAAACAAACATCACTGTGCTGTGCTATATTTCTAAAGTCACCCTCTGTTTCAGATGACCATTCTCCCAAGATCCTTCTTCTCCCACTTGTCTAATTACCATACAAGTCCTTTTTCAATCATCCCCTCCATCTTTCCCAAAGGAGACCACATGCAACTATAATTGCCTCCCTCATTAGTTATGTTTTCACAAGACGGGATAGGGGGCAATTAATTTTATCACTTAATTTTGTCACCGATATTTCCACTGCCTCAGTATTGATGTGTCCACCAGCGCCGAGGCCATTTTTCAGGAAAATTAATTGACAAAGCAGTAAAATTTATCAACATATCACCAGATTAGGCGACAAATTGATGCAATGAGGGAATCAATTGTGTTTCTGTCATCGGGGCGCTACAGTGCACCCGTGAACAGAGCTGGACCGAGCGGACCACTGTGAGAGTGACTTCTCTGGCAGGTGCTGTGATTTATGTTTTTATTTAGACAGCGGGCATAAATCAGAATGAGTTACAAGTGCGGCGCTGCCTCCCCTTGAGAGACACATAATCGCTCACACTGAGAACATGCAACACACACAAAACTCACACACAGACACAAATGAGCAGACAAAGATAATCAAAGACACCCAGAAAAAAAGAAAAAAAATCAATGGTAGAAAAGACAACGAAAGAATCCCAAATAGAGAAATAGAGACAAAAACAAGAAAAAGAAAAAACAACAGATAATCACAAAACCAAAACCAGTTCTTTCCATTTTTCTACTTGTTCTTTTGGACAAACATTTTGACCAAAATAAGAAACAGAACATCAAGGACTCAAGGAGTTTTATTTGCAACAAGCCAAGTAAAAATGAAGTGGCCTCCTTCCAGAATGTTTAATACGGTTTGTGTGCAACGCGATTTTACCAAGAAGATAAATAACTTAAAATTGCCGTTTGTTTGAGAAGTGGGGCAAATGTCTTAAAAGAGTTATGACTTATAGAGTTATATATGTTGTCACTGCTATTATAGTTATTTAGGGATAGATAAGATAAGATAGTTAAGATAGATAAGATAATTGTTAAGTTCAAGTTCATATATAACATATACATAATGGAAATAGTGCTAATAATGTTAATATTGACTACTGCAGCACATATTTTACACCTGTTTGTTCACTTGGCCGAATCTCTGCTGGATATAAATCCTCACTTCAGTTAGTTTGGACTGGTATGGGATGATATAGGGGTAGGGATTGAGAGGGTGGGCTCATGGTTAAGCACGCAGACTTGAGTCCCCATGGCCCCCGGTTCAAATCCCCCACCACAAAGTTACCAGTAAGGAGCCCTGAGGTTGGTATCATCCCCACTCACACCTCCGCGGACGCTCAAAGCTGCCCAGTGTTCACTTCAGTGATACAGTATATCTAGTATTATTCCTGCACACTACTATTCTATCCAACGCGTTTGTGATGCCTTGCTGCAGAACCTATTGTCCTCTGGGTACAATTCACCCCTGGTTTGTGACCTACCAGTGGTAAAATGCTAAAGCGCAACCCTGGTTGCCTTCATCTCACCTGCTCAGTTTAGACCAAAACTGTTTGCTTGACAGTCAGTCTATCAACAGCCTTGAGCCGACACCTCACCCCCACCCCCTCAACCTCAATACTTCAGCTAATAGTCAGAAATATATTTTATCAGCAGAACAACACAGGACAAAGAGTCTGAAGGGAAGAAAAAAAATGTATAACACAGCGTCTCCAGAACCGAGCAGGAGAACTGCTCGGGCGCCGAGACTGTCATGTCTGTATAAACAGGCATTGATTTTTCTGTCCAGCCCTGGCACCTCAGCCATTTATTCTCAGTATTGTGGTCGGGGCCCCGGCGGGGCTGGAGAAATTCTGTTACAGTCCACTTAGGCCCTGGAGGCCTGTGTGTGAGAATAGATTTCACCTGTAAACGAGGAGTGGGACTGGACCCGCTTAACAAGGGCAGTGTGTGTCACCAGAGGGCAGAAAAGGTGAAGTCGCACTGTATGGATAATGACACAGGTTGACTGTGTGTGTGGTACAAGAGGGGAACCAAAGAGTGAGGACATAAGAGAAAAGGTGGGAAGGAGAATGATTGATACAGCAGGAGACCAGAGAAGGTGGGGAAGTGAGGAGCAGAGTCCATGAATCTGTGTTTTCCCTCCATGGTTTCCTTTCTCTAGGGGTCAACACAGAAACTCAAACACTTCTTTCAACCTTAGCCTTTCTCTAGCTACACCTCCCACAAAACATCTCTTGACATCCAGTCCATAACAGTTCTAGATATGACACAGTTCAGAACCAACCCTTAAAAATGTTGCCTCCAGAGACATAAGAAATAGTAAAGCTGTGTTCTCTGTAGTAGATCTTCAGCTGAAGTATAGTTTCTTGAGATCACAGGTGTTTCACATTGGGCCACAATTAGAAACTGGCCAGACTGAATATTTATTGCGCCCACTAGTGGCAGGAGCCCAAGCAACTGCCTGGATGACCCTTCTTCAAATGTTGCCATTGAATAAATGTTCATTTTCGGGAAAATTTAATCTGGAAAAGACACTTAATATCATCAACACATGAGAAATTAAATCAGAATTAAACCCACATCAGTGGTATTGGCCTTTATCTGTAGCCTTCCCAGATTCTTTAATGTTTTTATGATTTTCTACACACCTACAACAACAAAAAAAAACAAAAAAAACAAATGGCTGTGTTATAACAAAGACCAAATTCCGCTCGGCCATCTCTAGTACATATCTGCGATGATTTTGCAGGCCGAATACAATTACACTGCGGTCCAGATTTGGCCCGCAGGCCTGAGTTTGGCGCCTGTGTTTTAAATAGAAAGAAATTCATCTATTTATGCAAATGGTTACTCCAAAAAAGGTATACGTTTCTTAACGCACAGCAAGAATTAAGGAAGGGAATTTTAAATGCTTTCCTCGCCATTGTTAATGGTACAGGCTGTGATAATTAAAATTTAATTTATGACCCGAAAATTGCGTGTGCCAGTTTGCTTATCATGTAACATTTCACCTCCGTGACTGAACTGTTGCTTCTAACAGACACACTGAGACTGTGAACCAGATGAGCTGCTATTATTAAACATATAGGTTTGATGTTTCTGAGACTTTGCAGAGACATGGCGCTGGTTTGTACATGCAATGGAACACTAGAGGAGGACAGGTTTCTAGAACTAGAGGACAAACGTCACATACTGTGTTGATACTATCTAAGAAAACTAAATCTATAACCATAATTTGCAGCCGACGTACAAGATGTACTTTTTTGGTTGATTCGTCTTTAAAAAAAAGTCAACATTACCCAATAAAAGGTTCGAAAGTGTAAAAACAATATTTCTATTGATTGACATGAATAAGGACAAACATGATCTAACAAACACAAAGACAACCAGAGCGAAAAGAATGGGATTTCGCCAAACAATGTGAAACAATTCTCGTGAAAATCTTCTATTTTTAACTGTTTATCACAGCATGGAAACTCTCACCAACCAAAGCCAAGTCCGTTCTCAGTAATATCACAGTTCCTGCAGCAGCAGTTCTGTGGTTTTTACACAGCAACTGCTTTTAACCAAAATGAAAAGTTTTACTTTTCCAAAGTTGAAACTGTTTTTAGAGGAGATGTGTAATTACAGGCCTTTTATGAATTTCCATCTCCATATTTCCTCTCTCTTGTGCTCAGATCTCCGATGGCCCAGGTTACAGGAGCTGGGACACCAGAATTTATAGTTCTTCTTCTGTTATTTTGCAAGATGCAGAGCACTGGGAATTGGAGTACAAAGTTTTTACACAGTGCAGAGCCCTAAGGGGCCAGTGTGTGTGAAACAAAAGTACTCACGATGTACACCTGGCACCTCCGGAACTGAAGAGAGGACAGAAAAGAAAAAGGGAAAGAAAACTAGGTTTTGTTCATCCAGGAAACTACTCAGTCATTTCTCTCTGCACATGCTGAGGGTTTTACATGGGTCCAAAGAACTGAACTCATGTGGTCGTTTCCACTTTTCTCCTACACTTCAACTAGAACACTAGGTTACTAGAAGTAAGATTAGTGCTCAAGCAATGTGGAAATCCAACAAAAAGTACCGCAATATTAGCTAAAAACATAGAAAAGAGAAAGAAACAATGACAACACTTTATATTTACCCCTAACGGCAAAAATAAGCTTCTTAAAATTATGTGGTGATAAAATTTGTTACTAAAAAATTCTATCTTTACAAGTAAATCCTTAATTCAAGTCAGGAACATAGTTAATATGATTTATAAAATAATAAAAAAAAACTACAGAAATAAAAACAGCTAAGTAAAAAAAAATAAATCAAATTTCATACATAATCTATACTTATAAAATGGAAAAGGATTTAACAGATAAATAAGACTGAGACAAATTAATTAACAGCGCTCACTGTAAGCAAACCTAGTTACCTGAGACTTTTGTGGCAGGAAACTAGTGTAAGTGTAAAGTTCATCTTCTGGACCAGAAACCATCAAATGGAAAAACAAAAACTGGCACATGTTTTGAGCATAGAACGTCTGAAAGTATAATGTAGTCAAAAACTAAAACAGTCTGTTCACACTTTGATGAAACAAACGTTGGAAACGCTCAGAAACAGGCAGCTTCAACATCAGTGGACGCTGTAATTGAGCGGTATTAAAGACACCAGACGTGCACGCACACACTCACACTCACACAGCACTGTGCAGTTTCAGTGTCTAGTGGCAGTAATGATAGTGTGTGAAGGTTAACTCCTGGAAGAAAGGGAAGCTCTCCACTTTGAATGGGAGGAAGAGGGGAAGAGAGGAAGAGAAAGGGAGGGAAGAGGGGGAGAGAGGGCGAGAGAAAGACAGCTTTTGAAAAGTACTTATTAGTCAAACTGGGTAACAATGGCGCCTCCTGCATGGTATAATCAAATCACTCCATATACCTAGTGGCAGAACGGCACGTGAAAGGCAAGCAGCCCCAAACCTTTGACAGGTGGGTTATTTTTACTGATCCTTTTCCTGCCTTTTGTCTCAGGCACTTATTGAAGATGGCGCCATCAACAAACAGATATAAATACAATGAAGGCTGAGAGGAGAGGGTGAAGGAGTTTTGGAGGTAGGCGGGAGGAATGACAAAAAAAAAAAAAACACACACCTCCTGTGAAGATGTGCTCCTCTTGTTTTCCCCTCTCTGCCCTCAAGTTAACCAGCCAATTGTTTGTAGAATCCATGGAGCGCTATGCAATTTTAATGACCCCCAGCGTGGGCACACTTCCTGATTTACTTCCCATCAGCCAACAGTTTTTTTTTTTCTTCTGCTTGTCTCGTCTGTGATCAATACACCGTGTCTTTAAAATGAGTTTTAATATGATTTTATGTGATCAGATCTCTTTGATCCCCCACTGTGTTTGTCTGCTCCTCTTCATCCCAGTCTCTGTGTCTTTGTATGCAGATTACGTTGAGGAAAATATGAGAAAAGTAGGAGAAAATAAGTCGCGGGCCCCAATGTAGGAAATGTTTCTTAACCAGGATGATTTTTTTTCTCTCAAAACGGCAGGTACTGTGCTATTACTGTGCAGCTTAACTAGCATTGATGCATGGGAAAATTGCACATTAAGTAAATGAATGCTCGCAGGTTTGTCCTTAATTGCACATATGAGAAAAGGCTCCACAATAGAGGAATGTAAATGAGCTTTCATTTGATTTTCTCTGCTGCTGGGTTTCCATCACTAAAAAGTATTGTCTCTATCGAATAACATACACTAAAGCATAAAGCATACTCACCTATTGGAACTTTACAACTGACCAACACAAAGAAAAGTTTTTCACTTTCAAGTCATTTTTTCTGCACCTTAAAATATCTTTTAGCCTTTGGTTTTGGGCAGATGTCTTGGTGACTTTTATTCTATTTAATAAAGTTAATTCTTTTGGTTACAATTTATTCCTTTTCCACTGGAAGTGTCATTTTTTTTGTGCTGCAACTTTTGGCCCTAACTTTCCTCTACCTCCGAAAAATGTAGGTTATTTCACGGAAAAAACTTTAATCAACGTTAGGTCAAAAAGTTATCCCTGGCAAATTAGTCATTTTGGAGAAAAGGGGGCGGGGGACTCTAGACTTAGATCTATTTCTAACCAAGGTCCAGAAGCTGATCTGTAATTTTTAGCTGTATTATTTCACCCTGTGTTTCTACTGCACAAACACATCTGTAGGATTTTTTTCGGTGAAAATGTTGCCTCTTCAGAAACAAAACTGCAAAGGCTGAAGGATTTTTCAGATCTCAAGCAACTGTCATCAACCTAAACAGGTGAACGCATGTAAAGCCTCCTTGCTCCTACAAATTAATCCAATTTATATTGTAATCAGTGGAATATAATTAATAAAACTTGCATGTAAAGGAATAATCAGACAAATCACACCGACATTTTCCTTGACATCTAGAGTGTTCAGCCACTTCTTAGAATTCTCATGAAGCAAAAAGAACTTCTTTCAGTAAAACTTTCCAGTGAAATTAGCCATTTATCCAAACGTATGATCAGGGTCAAAGTCATTTTTTAAAATCACCATCCCAGGTTGACAATGATTATATTTCTCTGCTTTGAAATACAATTACACACGGCATCATTTGTGTGTCCATCCCAGAGTTCAAATGTTGGAATCTCAGAGTCTGTGTAATTGTGAGCTACGTCTCATATGCTGGAGGTGTAATGAGGGAGATAGTAGTAGCAGCAGCAGCAGCAGCAGCAGCAGCAGCAGCAGCAACAGCAGCAGCCGCCTTTTTGACGGGATGAAAGAAAGCCCACAATAAAGGAACGAGAGGCCAAAGCAGTAAATATCCCTGGGCCACACGGAGCACATGCTAATTGCGTTCCCAAACTTGAGTGTGGTAAATAATGAAATTTTAATTTCTGCTCTCGCTGCTGTGTTTTCCTCATTTGCGTCGGGATGAATGTTTTCAAAGAAATTTACAGTGGCCATGAGGAAAGATGGAAAAAAAGAATTGGAACATAAGCTGGTGATGATGAGTTCATGCCTAAAGGTTTTATACATTAGTCTGAGCGAAGAAACTATACATGTGAAAACAATTAAGAAGCGACTGCACTCTGCAACATCCACCACAAATGTGTCATCGAATTTGACATCGTTCTTTTCAAAGCTGTGCCTCGAATTCATGAACAAAAGTTTTACCAGAACAAACAAACAAACTGGTGTCACTCACTGAGGCATGACACAGTGCAACAAACATGGTCGTGTCCAAAAACTCAAACTAAGTTTGTCTTGACATTTGTCCTGCAAATGTGCAAAAGATGTGCCAAATGGTGCTGAAAGCATACATCTAATGATATCCATTCGTCTAACTTTTTTCGATGAATGTTGTATTGAGCACAGTAATGCAGTTAGTACTCAGTACTTTGTGTACCAATATGTGATCTAAGGTTCTTTATGAACCTGATTTTTATTTCACTCATTAACACTGAGTCATTCAACTGATTACTTAGTCTTTGTAATAAATAAACAAAATAAATAAACTTGAAAACAAATAATGCATCTTATAATTTTCATCCATCCCTGACATGGAGTACCACAAACACGATTCTATGAACTTCTTTGAACAATCTCAGTCAAAACACTGTCCTGAGATCAAGACCAAAAATTCCCAAACCAAAAAATTACACCAGTCCCTGGTGCTTCAGTGAATTAGTCTCCAGCCAGGCTCAGTTCTCACAGAGGTTCTTCCTCCTATAAATTTTCTGCTACGTCTGCATTTTTGTCTCAACAGCAAATTGTTTCTTCACGATCCACATCCAAAAAGAGAATTAATATTTACAGCTATCAACAACCTAAAAAAATACCATTTAACCAGTGTTAGTGTAGTACGAAGAAAAATACCTTGCCTGTCAACAAATACAAGAGCTACAGGAGTAAAGGGTCCACGTTTAGTCAAAAGTATTTCATTAGTTTTGCGGTAACTTTCCAGCTTCTCCCTCTTTTGTGTTTCCACTGTCAGATCTCACAGCTTAATCACGAGCTGCGTGTCTTTGAACAGACTGCCGTCTCCTCTCGCCTTTCTGTGGCTGGCACTTTGTACATTGAAGAGTCATTCATCTCCATCCACGGCCAAACCAAATCAAATAAATCAACACTTTCTGCAAATATAAAAATATTTGTGTTGTGGGCAGATAATTAATGAGCACAGCTGCACTAATTAAAAGCCATCTGAGTTCCATTAATCTTGCAGGTTTGAGTCGCATCGTTTCTCAAAGTGGACAACCACGCCTCCCCTTTGCATTTCCCCTCGTCCTTGGACCCATTTTTTAGGTAATTTAGGAAGAGCATTGTTGGTTTATTAGCATCATGAAGAAACATGAAAGCACAATTAATAATACACGTCACAAAGAAATTATCAGCTCCCAAATGTACAGTAGTCTGAGCACTGTGGCTCCTGGATGTTTTCTTCTTTTATATGTTGCGCAAGATGTAGAATTAAACATTTTTACAAGATTAATATAATATCTTTTCGCCGATACAATATAGTTTTTATAGAAAAAAAAGAAAACATATCAAACAAATCTCCTGTTGCTGACAGAACTGGACAGCCCTAACTTTTACTGAAATGCAACCAGTAGTAAACTGTTCCAAATCATTTCAGATTCACATTTCTTCAGTGTTAATTTTTACAAATCTAAATAATAAACAGTGCATTTGAGGAAGTGTCTGCAGCCAGAGACACCAACTCCGGCTAATCTGTGATGATTTAGGCCTGCGTGTTAAAGAGCTCATCCCTGCTTATCTAATTAAAAACATGAATTCTTGGTTTAGAGGCAGCCTCAGAGATGGATTGGCAACATCATTAAAGTCATAAATGTTAATCCACAAACTTTATGTTGACGTGACACAGCTCATAAACACAGAAGGAGAAACATAAACAGCAGTGGTCCAGAGGACGACTGGAGCCTGAGCCGGGATTAAACTCTCAACCTCTGACAGAGACGGACGGACGGACAGACGGGGAAGCGGCGGATATAAGAGAGATGATCAGTTAAGTAAATCAAGTATAAGTAATGGAATTGTGGGTAAACATTAGCTAAAATAAAATTATATTCATCTATTCAGGAACAACTTTTACAATTTGGTTATAAATTAAAATAAAAAAAAATAGTTTGATAGTCACAAAACTTCTTAAAGTTTTTGATATAAGAGTTCAATAGCTAAGAAGTTTACCAGGAGGAGGGAATTACATAAGAGGAAATTAGATTTAAGTTGCCAAAAAATATGCAAACACATGACCTAGATATTAACCAATATGTAATTAAAAACAAAGGTGCCAAGAGACTCGCTCAGCAACTCCCAAGTTAAAACAATAAAGTACTGCACCGGTAATTTAAAAAGTAAGACAAATACTCAACAGAAAATTGTAAATATTTGTCAAAAGAAAACAAGTTTTAAAGTATAAGTAACTTTTTTAATTTAAGCCACGCAAATACGTTTTTTTTTTTATCAAAAGCAAGAAACACAAACTCTTGTTTAATCCTTTTTTTTTTCATGTGGCAAAATCATTTTGAGACTTAGGTTTCACCCACTTCATGCTGTTTTCACATCCACCCAGCATTAGCTGTGTTATTGCCATTTAAGAACCCCAGGTTTTCCTCCTGCGTTCTTAATTATTCATTTCTTCATATGCTTTTGCGCAGTACATAAAATTGTTGACGGTAATCACAGGGGCAATGGCCATTAAGCCCTTAATGTGGCTAATGTTTGCCTAATCAAACTTTTATGGACGGCAATAACTTTGAAATAACATTTTTTAATTATCCTTTAATTTGAGGCAGGATATTGGTGTAATCTCTCAATGTAGGAAAGAGCAAAACAATAACAGTCCCCCCGAGGATCACTATTGTTTTACACATTAAAGGTATAAAAAGCCAAGCACTCTAATCGACCTGTGTTTTTTTTTTTTTTTTTTTAATGAACATACATTCACGCTCCAGGAAAAATATTATTTTGTAGCGCAATTAACATCCGTGATTGATTAAAAAAGGATTTATTTATTTTTAAGTTGCATGTTGTATTTTAATTTAGCAATATAATCTTAGTGTTTATTGAAAAACTGTGATATTTAAAAAAAGTAAACATTCACCAAGAACTAATGTTATTTAGGTGAGTTATTGACAAGGACTAGGATGTACCTGTGCTAAAAACCCAAAATCTGATTTTTTTTTTTTCATTCCATCTTATTAACATTTGCATATCTTTTTGTTCTTGTGAGCCACAGCTACATGAGGTAACGTAAACTGTATTCTTGAACTGTAACTGATGCACTGAATATTGAACACATACAAGAAAAAGTCTTTGCAATTCATCCCATATCTTAAGCTGCTTCATTTGGACAGTTGTTATGGTGGATCTCCATTCTGAGCGATGCAAAAAAAAAAAGAAAAAAGTGTCAAATCTCAGCTTTGCCTCACTTTTCACTCTGACAAAACATTGAGAGAAAAACTTTCTTCCCCCCAAAAAGAAAAAAAAATAGTGTTAAAAACAAACTTGTATTTAATTACATGACCAATTAAAACCATCAGTGATGGTCTAGATAAATGCACTAATTGACAATTGAAATGACAGCACAAATTCAAGAATTTAACAGCACTTTGACATCACTTTGACAACACAAATTGAAGCAAAGTCCTTGTTCCCTTCGAAAAGTAACTCTCTCTCACATTCTACTGTTGTGTGACTCCGGTTTACAGTATTCAGCCGTTTCAGTCGCTGCCACCACCCAAGCACGGACGTTTGAGTGAGTTTATTAGTTCAAAAGGATTATTATTCTAATGTGAAAATGGAACTAATGGTGTGCCAGATGCTTTTTTTTGCACAATTATCTGAGAAAACAAGTCTCAAGACGAGTCATGTGTTATTATTTGGTCATTTTTCAGAGACCCTTCAAAATTGCTCCAATTATGTTCTATTAAGTCAAGGCCAACCCTGTCAATCAGCACTGCAGCCCCGGCCCCAGCCTTCAAACAGCCCACTCAACATTTAATGACTCTCAGAAGTTTGCACTGCAAAGTGATGTGTTTCTCAGATTAACAGTTTGTTTTTATACCATAATTTAATTACATTTTTATAATGATGGTCACCCACATAAGAGACTTTTAATTCAGCGGTTGATACATTTTTCATTTTTTCGCCTTTGTAACTTACCAGCAGAAACAAAACCACTTTGTTCACGGATGCTACACTTCTTTGTCCTTGTGAAGGTATTCGGCAGAAAAGGCTAAAACCTGCCCTCGGTTGAAGAGGGTCCAGTTTTACTAAACAGTCTGGTCTTCCAGTTCCAGCAAAAGTCAAGACAAACAGGTTATTTTAGTTTTGCCAGATGTTACCCATGTCGTTAAGACACAAAAATGAAGCAAAGGGTGATGAGGCTGTGGCGGGAGTGTCTGTTTGATTTTTAGTTTGTGTATCATATTAGCTTGTACATATTGGAGAAGACAGATTGAGATGGTTTGGCCATGTTCAGAGGAGGGACAGTGGACACATTAGTAGAACAATGATACTAGAGATGGAGACAAAGAGGAGATTGATGGATGCATGGAGGGAGGACATGGAGGTCAACAAATTGTTGACTCGCTGTGGCAACCCATGAAAAAAAGGGACAAGCTGAAGGAGAAGAAGAGGGAATATCATATTGTCCCATGGATCCAACCATATCTGAGTCTTCTTTTAAATTTCAATACAAACTGAAAATTGTTGTTATTGTAGAAAGCGTTGTCTACAAATAAGCAGGCCCTACGGTGACCCTGCACATGAATGTCATCTAACACTTTGTCTGTTCATAACACACAATTCTCCACCACATTGTAGTTTGTCCTTAGCTTTCGTCTGTAGAGGGCACATGGTACTCATCTTATGTAACAGAACCTCTGCAGGGATGGATGACTTCTCAATAACAGTGTATAAATAACGCCATAAAGACAAAGAATGATGAAGATATGTAAAGTGTCCTGCTGATGTTCCTGTAAAATAAACATAAAGGGAAACTACAGGGTGACTTCTCTCCTGAACATCACTGAGTTAGGCACTGACATCAAATATGCTCCCCGAAAAAAAAGGAAAATGCGTGTAAAAAAGTATGACTCACACATCCTTTACCAAGGCCGTGAGAACAAACTGCAGCCACATACAAGATTAACTTGGAAGAAAATTGGTGTGAATTTCCGACCATATATTTAGCAACATTTGAGAATATCATTTACTGATATTTTAATATTTAAAGGTTTTTACATATAGTGGCACCTTAGGTCTTTAAAACTGCAAACAGGTAAGTAACAGACAATTGTTTAAAGTTTATTCTTGAATTGATATAATTTAAGGCAGTGTTCCCCAACCTAATTTCTTCGCAAATAAAATGGTATTCTTAAGTTTAATAATCAAAGTTACCGACTCTGTATGCAACTTAATTGTCAAACTAAGTAGATGATGACTGAAATAGGTTTGTGTTTGAATGTAAAATGTTTCACCTTTCGAGTGGCAAAACAGTTTTTAAGGATTCAATGAAGAGACACTATAGTGTGGACGTCCTGGATCACAAACACCAGGGGATCTGGTCCTTTTTTCTAAACACTGCTAAGCCTTATAAGAATTAAAATGCAAATTATGTAAGTTGAGCATCATCTCTCTGCGGCCCAGTACTAATTGCCACAAGGACCGGTACAGGTCCTCGACCAGGTGCTTGGGGTACCTTCCCATACTGGCTATTTAAGTTTAAAGCAACCAATTCCAGTCAAAACAAGTCAGAACCTGGCTTTTCTCCACTAAGATCATGTTCCAATCAGGTAGCAGTATTTTGTATAGATTGCAGTAGGGATTTTTAATATGTACACTATGTGACAGCCTTAAAAAAAAACCCTCAAGTTATTTTTGGACTTGACAGGACATTGATTTTTAAAGCTCTGTCACTCCTGGTAGCGCATGTATCATATCCCAAAGTCATATCCTTCCTCAGCGACTCTTCCATTGCCAGAACCAGTGCTAGGTCATCTCCAAAGACATGCACTGCCACTGGGAATATTTTGGCAACCCAGGTGTCACTTTCAAGCAAAACATCTGGTGTATTACCAGCCGCGCCAAACCCGTTCTGTCACAATGGATTAAGGAAGATGAAAACAGAGGTGGTGATGTGGTTTCTACAGTATGGATAGATTTTGTTGGAAGTTCAGACTGTGAAATGTACCTGGCCAACTGTCTGTTATTCTAAAAATACCAGGTGAGTGTTTGCAAGGCTGGAAAAGAGTAAATAATGTGGTGTGATGTTGCCCAGAGCTGCAATCAATCTCCACCATCTCCCTGCTCTCCTTTCGCTCTGTTTTCATATCTCACTGTCCAACCCTCTTCGTCCGACATCTCCCTCCTCTCTGTCTAACTCTATCTTGCTTGAGAACTAGCATATGTCTGCAATCATTTCCCAGCCCCCACTTCTCGGCTCTCTCCATCCTCTCCAGATTTCCTCCTTTCCCTCCTTCCCGTCTCATCCCCAGTTACTCCTTCATCTCTCCCAGTTTGACTCGAGCCACGACCGGTGCAGTTATCAATCACAAAAGCCAAGCCTTGTCAGGGACGAGTGAAGCCAGAGGCGCTGCTCCTCTGCCTCTCCATCATTCTCTCTCTCTTTTATCTGTCTCCGTTTCCTTCCTTTAACAAATTTGTTCCAGTTAATAAGCCCTCCCAAATGACCCCCTCCTCCTAATTAAGCACAGGCAGCATGTAGGGAAATATGATACTTAATTAATGATGAGATAAACTCTCTCCCAAGGCCCTGTCAGAAAACCATGACACCATGTTTGGCGGTTTGAAATCAAATTAACACGCCACAAGACAGAAAAGAAAAACTGATGGGTGATTTCTCCTTCATTCTAACCAGTTGTTCGCTGACAGAGTAACATCTGTAAATCTGCAATTGGATTGTAAAAGCAATCACTTATACTTGTAACTGGTTTATGTTGTCAAGAATGTCATGCTTTTATTTGACGCATATAAAGACCTGCTCCATTCACTCAATCTGAGTATCGCATGGGCTTTGAGATCTCTGTTGGATTGACTTTTTTAGACAATAAAACATAAACATGAAAGTCTGAACCACCCAGTAATATAGAGGCCAATATGATTGAGTTGTTTTATCTCAGTTGTTGTCATTTATTTTAAGCCTGGAGCCCACAGAGCTCAAACTTATCAGTCAAATTCCTCAAGAAATCCCTCAATTTCCTCAATTCATATATATGTTATATCTAAAAAAAAATCACATATATATTTTTTGCTTTTGATTTTTGTCTTGCTTCAAGCCTGATTGGCAACAACACACGTAATTATCAGTCTTCAACGGCCAATTCAGGCAACGACCTGTAGGTGGTGTAAGATTGTGACATACTTGCAGCCTACTCTTTCCTTAGCTAAAACATCTTTTCCTTTCAGCTCGTCACTTTTTCAGTGGTTGCCACAACAATTCAACAATTTCCATCTCCCCAACTCTTAGTCCAACTACCCCCATGTCCTCCCTCAATGCATCCATCAATTTCCGTTGCTATAACAGAAGTCACTATGAAGCTGGTTGTTGTTTCAGCCATCTGATTCAAGAAATACATCTTCGTAGCTGTGTTCCAGTGCGTGCCAACTATTAGTGGTTCCTTCTTGTGCCCAAATCTATTCTTACTTCTTCTGTTGCGTTTATTTCTTCTCCAAATACCAGGTGATATTAACGTGATGGGCTGAATGTTCTCTCAGTGATGACAGTCCTAATTGTACGAGTTACATTTTAACCTGATTATATTCATGTTTACTGTTCATTGTTTGTTTGTTTGTCTGTATGTGAACCACATTTGGACACCACATGGATCACCGACGGTGCAAACTGCCCCCGACAACCCTGTTGTAACGCAAACGCAGATATAAGCAGACATGCAGTCACGCAGCAACATCACAGTCGCCTCAAGTACAACAATATTTAATATGCATACGACTGGAATATTCAAATTAGTAAACAACAAAGACCTGGTATCAATCAGACGTACAGTAGCTCTCAAACCAGGACCACAAAGAACGTAGAAGACACCCTGACAATAATTTATTCTCTCTTATCTCATTTCACTCTGTGTGATTTCTGTATACTTACACCAAACTTCCTTTTTTTTCCAACATGTCTAACATCTAATTCTTTTATTATGGTTTAACAAGCATTAATTAATGGCTGACACAGCGAATCACATTTAATAATGCATGGATAATATTTTGTCCTGGGAACATATGGCGTGTGCTGTATTAATATTCAGCATCACGTGTCGCTTTCTCCCTGATAGGCGCCTTCAGAAACAGGCACTTGTGATGTGAGTGAAGATGTGAAGAAAGTTGTGAGTGATTTGTTTGCCGTCAGACTTATGTTCAAAGGCTCATTAGGTGCCCTCTCAGGAGGAGTCACAGAATGGGGAAAGAATAGTAGAAACACTGGGGAACTCATATGCAATTTTCTAATAACATTTTTTTTTAACATCTGTTACATTCTGTGCTCAACTATTGAGTTCCAATATATCCCTGGTTCTCCACATTTGAAAAATGCTTATGTTGATTCTGGCAATGTGCTTATTTAAAGCCCCATTATTTTCTAGTTTATCACCACGTTTCGGAGTGATAACACAAAAAGAGTTAAAAATCCTTTAAACCATTGTTACCCAACCTTTTTGCACCACAAAGTACCATATCTGGTACTTTTTTCATGGACTGGTTGTTAATTTGTGGCAATTAACCCCTAAATAAAATCAAATGCTCAGAATTTTTAAATAATTTCCAACCTATAAAATCTTCCTACCCAAATTAACTGTGCAATAATTCCCCAAGTGTACTCATCTATAAATTTCTCCTACCACACGGATATGCAAGGTTAGTATCTTGTAGCAATTGCTCATCATTAATGTTAGCATACTGCCATTCAGCGAGATAAACAACCAACTTACGTTGGTTAAGAACTTCTGGAGGAAGTCAAAATATCTACAGAAAACACAAACATCATCATCATCAAACTGCTGATCACCAGGTTGTAAGTGCCCTGCTATCTCTTTTACCACGCACTAGCAACAAATAAACAACAACAGCAACAACAAAACATTTGGTTTGAATCCTGGGTTACTCATCGAAAACTAGGACATACATATCTACTTTATGGAAGATCATAAAATATCAAGGACACTGATATTTGACAACAGTCAGACAAAAGGCTCAGGCTCACATTCATGTGCATGATTGAAATAATTATTCTAATGAATCTGTATGGTTTGGTACAGGCAACGTCTTGATAGTTGTTCTCATCCTGGACATATGTAAAGACATTGACAAGTACATTTCAGCTCTTGTTCTCCCTCGTCTTGAAATTAAATTCACACTGACGACTTTGATATGTACAGACTTGTGTTTACATCCCTGCGGACTGCGGAGGAAATAAATAAACCAAAATGATCACATCCACAAACAACCCACTACAAATCTGATGTATTTACCATAACAGCCGTTCCAAACCACGGTCTAAATGAAAGACATCCATAAAATAAGCGTTTGTTCTGCTCTGTCCTTTGATGTTGGATTTGTTTTTGCTCTTTAATTATTTCTTTCTTCTGATGATGATGATGGAAGCTGTGCTGACACCTTCTTTTGCTTCATCAAGTTCTGCCGCACAATTACATGAATTTACTTTCAATAAATTACCATCCTTGCATACATCAGTCAAATCATCCAGCTGAGGCATTTGCAAACAATATGCATTATTAATTTCATTGTCAGTGTTTATTTGGTTAACTTGTAACCGACTTGGACAGCCCGTAGCCTTGATGATGCATTTAAAAGCATCAGGGTCGGCTTTTTAAAAGGAAATCAGGGGTTGACATGCTTCGTGCTGCACTTTGCTCCCCGCTGAGGCCACAGAGGGAAAAACACTGAACTTCAGTCAAGGACCAATCAGAGAGATTGCAATTTGACAACAGAATCTGCAAGATCATTCACAGCCCCAGAGATTCTGTGTGAGTGTTTACGAGCACTGATTGAGTATGTTCCGTTTCTTCTCTTCCGCAACAGTTAAATGAGTGAATATATTGAGATCATATAAGAAGGAAAACAACAACCACAAACAAATAAGTTCACTTCAGAATTTCTCCCTCATTAGGAAGAGAGGAGAGAGAGAGAGAAGTGTTTATCACCACTCAAAGAGAAGATGAGTTAAGAGCTCGACATTCTTTAAACTCATCCTCAACAACTTGCTTCACCCATACTTATCACTGCACAGGTTTTTGAACTGCAACGGCCGCAGTGGGACACAGGGAGAGATTAACTATGAGTGGTCAGCGTAAAGTTAGGACAGAGAAACTTTTCAAGAACAATGAATCCCAAAGAGACATTTCTGCTAATGGCAGGAAAAACACAGCTATAGTGAAGACAAATCAGAGCCAAGAAGTGCCATCACAAAGTGCCGTGTTGCTGCCATCCATTTAGCCCCGAGGGCACCTGGAGGGTGCTGCCGTGACAGCTCTCATCTGCCATCAAACTATCATCCCAGATGACAGCTCGTAGGTACACTCCCAGCTAAATTCCCAATTCTGGCAGACGCATACAACGCAGAAGAAAGAAAGCAGAAAAGAGGAGGGATGTAGAATATTGCAAACTTTTCAGATCATGTTGCTCAACAGCAGGTCCTATTACAATCACTGAAAGACAAGATAAGCATATGTTGCACACAACGGCTCAATAGATGCACTGAAATGACGTCACATACCATTCCTGAAAAAAAAAGTAAACCATGTACAGCAGTGGTCCAACCTTTTTATCGCCCCGGACTGGATAAATGTGTCCTACTATTTTGATGGACCCGTCATTAAGTTGTGGCAGATAAATACCCCTTAATGAAATTAAATTTCCGCTGCTCTGAAGTATTTTCCTACCTATAAAATCTTCCTACCCGAATAAACTGTACCTGGGCACAAAAGGATTCCTCAAGTGGACACAGTCCATAACTTTCCGCTACCAGAAAAAGGTAGAATCTTGTATCAATGACCCTGCTTTATTTTGAGTTTATTGTTGTTGTCTTCACTGAGAAAATATTTCCTGATCAAATATAGTTGCAATATTGATGATATGGGTATGGATCAAGTGGAAAGAATAGCCAGATGGGACCAAAAGGAAATATTATTTCTCTGCGGCCCGGAACCAATTCACCCATGGACCAGTGCCAGTCCCCAGGCCCAGCGGTTGGGGACCACTGATGTACAGCAATGGTGAAGAACTGACTGAAACAAAGTTCTAGTTAGAAGGACATCAATAATTGTGTAATAATAATAATAATGATAATAATATAGCTCGGTGTATTCCCCTTCCTGGCCATGTGAGAACCTTCATGCTTTATTGTCCATGGTGGACCAGTGTCTGGTGCCAGGAGAGAAATATCAAGACTAGAAGGACTCTGGGATCCCTGCTTTATCTGTCAGGCCTAATGATGGCATCCACCTGCTGTTTTATGGTCACAGCTGGAGCATTGTAGCTCCCATTTGGCCCAAAGCACACAATCTCTTTATTTTACTCCTTCTCCATCTCCGTAAGCCTTCTTCCAGGTCTCCATCTACTTCTATCGTCTGCAGTTTAGCTTCCTCACAGACTTTTATCTCTGTCTCTCCTCAACCTGTTTTAAATGTTTTTTTTTCCCTTTTAATCTTCATCCACTTCCCTATTCAGCACCCTTCTTCCCTGCCCTCCTCCTCCTTCTTTCTTTGTGGCTCATTGCACTGATGTTCTTTTTATGGTCAACAGCCACAAGCTCCTCATCTGATCTGGGTTGGCCTCATGTGTTTTGAGCAGGGCTGAGTAGATGTGGGGGGTGAAGGCCCACGAGGTGCCCGTACCGCCAAACATCAGAACAATATGTCACACAGCTGCCTGATGACCTCGGCCATTCAACCTTGCAGTACTCTGACTGCGCATCTCCATCCTGAGGGTAGCTGCTTCATGAAAGCCATATATCTTTTTATTTCTACACAGGAAAAAAAAGTCCCTGCTTTGTTGAAACAATTGGACTATATTGGCCTATGATGCAGTTAGGAACCAACATTATATTGTCTGCAAGTAGATGATCCTGCAAATGTTTTTTTTTTTTTTTTTTTTTTACAGTTTTCTTTCATCTAGCAAGATACAAGTTTCCTGAAAACAAATTTTCACTTGGATATTGATTAGGCCATGAAATCAAAACTAGAAGTGCAAAACAAAAACAACCAATTAGCAATAATTACATTAAGTGTCAACATAGATAGATAGATAGATAGATTCATTTTGAATCTATCTATCTGAGTTCACAAAATAAAGCCAAACTTCCAGTCAACAAGATCAATTCTACATCAACTGTGAAGATCAGTGCTTCTCAATTATTTTCTGTTGCGCCCCCCACCCCACCACCCACTCGCCGCCGCAACTATAAATAATAGCATTTGTCTATAAAATAGTTATAGCTAAACCTCTGCATAACATCGTATCCTTGTTAACATAAAGAAATCAAAAAGAAAGAGATATAGTTCAACTTACAAGGATGTGCAATGACACTTTATTGTAGTAGCGGAAAAAAAGAACGTTCCTCAGGGACACATGCACCCCCCTCAGCATTGCACCGTGCCCCCCCGGGGGGCCCGCCCCACACTTTGAGAAGCACTGGTGAAGATACAGTATCTTGACTAGAGTAGTTGTCCAGTCAAGCCTCCAGCATGTGCAGAGGGATAGATTCATGGTCCTGACTTTTTATGTTGACAGTTTTATTGGTGATCATGAGTACACAGGTATTTGAATGATTGAATGAGAATATTCACCTGAGGGTAGCGCTGTTTCTACTTGGACTGATAGCCTACTTTTTGCATTGGGCATCTTTAGACAGCTTTGCTAATCCCACACCAAACCCACAGAGGAACCCTTCAATATCTACTGACAGCAAAACACAAGGGCTGGCCTTTAAAGATCACCGAACAGCGAGACACTTTCCAAAAATCCTTCTGTCAAATTTCCAAATAACAAGGCTCCTCTCACCTTGACACCCGCTTTATACCCCCATCATGATGATCATTTTCATCTCAATCAAGAAAACCTCAACTGGCCAGATTGTAGACAGGTGATCTCAGAGGAACTTCACAGCAGGTGTTTTCTAGACTACTTCTGACTGACTTGACTGAGGAAGATTGGAGTTCAGACTAAAAATAGGAGCAACAAATCATTTCTGGGAGACAAGCTGAAATTACTCAACAGCAGAAGAGGGGGAAAAAAGATGATCGCTGCTCAGGCCTGTCAACAACCCAAGACGTCCTCAGAGAGAGGCGCGAGCATGACAACATGTCAATATCACTTTGAGTGCTTCTCCGTGAACACAGCTCTTTGGGAAATCTCATTTACTTCAACAGCTTTACACGCAAAAAAAGACAGTGAACATTTGACGAAGGCAGGGGGAAAAAAAAGTGAGTGGTTGATCTTTGAGAGCGAAGGAAGACAATTTAAAAAAAAAACGCAAGACAAGATTTCTTTGTTGATCACTGTCAATGCATTTACTGGACCAGACGATGTTGTCTAACTTTCAGCAACTTACACCGTCTGTCTGAGATCTTAACGTTTCGCAGGAAAGAAAGCAGTTCGCCTGGAGTTTAGCCCCCAGTTCGGCTGTCTCTTGAATCTGTCACTCACAGACTTCTCAGAAGCTGACAGGATGATTGAACACACACCTATATTCACAGTGACAACTTCAACTGCAGTTAAACAGACCTGAGCAGAGACAGAATTGTGGTAGGCAGGCTCAAAAGCATAAGAGTCCACGGCCGAGAGACACAACAGAAAATCAATAAATTTGCTTCAACAGCCTGACGGACTTGATAACAATCAATCAAACATACACGTGATAACAGTCGATATTTAGATTTGACTTATTTTTCTGATAATGACGGCTTCATGGTACAAACCTGCACATACGTCAAAATGCATATTCAAATCCAAACAAGTTTTTTTTTTTCCATTTCCATATTTAGCTCCACACCCTAACGTGTTCTGTGAGTCTCCACAGGCGACAGCCACCAGTGAGTGTGATTTGTCCCAGGGGCAACTGGTAAACATGTTGAATAAACATGAGCCTAATCCCCTCCCACTGCACTTGTAAAGGGTTAAAGTTTGAATACACAAGGACAGCAAATTTACTTACAATCCAAGCCTCTCTAAAGAAGAATCACCACAAATGGACCAACCATCAACTACGGACATTTTTTTTTCCTTCAAAGCAAAATATTTTTCGCCCACTGCTAATTACAATATGGTTAGGAAGGTTTTCTGTAACGTAACTCTTAAGCTGCAATTGTCTCCCTTTTATTTGTATAAATAAATTTTTTCCCCCATTTTGGTCTAATCCTTGACAAAGACAGTGAATACGCCGTGGACACAAAACTCTACTCTTAATATTATTGTAATATTGATGGGATTCACATCAATCGTCTTCTTTTTCTTTCTGCATGTCCCTTTTTCAAGAGATTCTACCGCGAGCCAACAACTTCCATCTCTCCCTGTCCTCTCCATCTTCTACTATAACTCCAACCACCTCCATGTCCTCCCTCACAGCATCCATCAATCTCCTCTTTGTTTCCTACCTGGTGGCTCCATCTCTAGGATCATTCATCTACCAAAATAACCACTGTCCCTCCTCTAATCATGTCCAAACCAACCAAATATGTCCAATCAATATTGCATCAATACTTTTCCTAAATGATATCACGGTTTTTAAATTGTGTTGTGATGATAGGCCTACAAACAGTGCATTTTGCTGGAGCACAAATATTTGTTTATCTCTTTGAAAACATATGCATGTGTTTATCCCATAAAACCTTTTTCAAGACATGATACGTTCCCTGTTGTGTGCGCATTTTTTTTCCCCGTATTTCATCTAATTGTGAAACATGCTGCAGCAGTAGAAAAGCAAGCCTCTTTTTAAATGTCATTTTTTATTGCAAAACTGCTCCACTCTCCAATTAGGGAATAAAAAGAAAATTTGTCTTTAACTTTCTCTCTGTATGTGCTCCATCTCCCTATAAATCATTCAACAGCACTGTGCTTCTCATTAGCCCGCTTAGCAAAACTTCCTCAAAAATCAAATAAATCAGCGCCCGGGAATAGAAATTAAAGTTCTGCCTGCAGGCCCATGGGAAGAGTTTTTTCCCCCCATCTTTTCCTTTCAGAAAGACCAGTACTTAAGATTAAGAGCACTGCAGTCTTGAAGGCTGGCTCTGCTTCACCCTTGGGTTCTGGTACAGTGAAGTGAAACTTGAATCTGTGCTTGTGAGCAGCTCTGCTGTTGGCTATTAAAGCCGAGACCAGACTTACTTAAGATACCGCAGCTTGTCTCGCTGATGTCTGATCAGATCATTTTGGATATTTGTTTTGCTCTGATTTAAACTTTTTATTCAGAGTCCAGATGCCACTCTGTAAAAAATGCAGAGAGGAAATTGTAAATAGTTTTATATTTATAGTATGGTTCTATTAAACTATGGGAAGTTATTTAAAGTTAGGTTGTTGAAGTTTTAAGCATTTATAAATCACACTTTGTATTGTGTTTACAGGGCAGTTGTGAGACCAGACATGATGGACGGATAAGAGACACTAGGAACAGGTACAGTAGAAGACAGGAGACAGAGCTGGAGGTGGAGGAGTTTAAGATGCTGCAACGCAGACAGGAAGGTTTGGAGAAAAAGCTAGAGAAGACAGATTGAGATGGTTTAGACATGTTCAGAGGAGGGACAGTGGATACATTGGTAGTAGAATGATCCTAGAGATGGAGCTACCAGGTCGGAGACAAAGAGGAGATCAATGCATGCATGAGAACAAGTTGAGATGAAAATTTATGACGCTGTGGCAAACCCTGAAAAAGGGACAAGCCAAAAGGAGAAGAAGACTGTGTATTGTGGTACCACATTGACTGTATTGTATATTTATTGTGTAACAAAACCATTTTAATTCATGTTAAAAAAACACTGCATAGACATTATAAACTTTGCAAGGTCCTGAGGGCCAAACAAATTGACTTGGCCGGCCGCATTTGGCCCCCAGGCCATGAGTTTGGCACACATTTCAGTTGTTTTTTAAGGTAATTCCCAAGATAGTTAACCCTGCAATAAAATGAAACTGACAGCTCCAAGTCTAAAATTTAAAATTATTTTTTAATACAAAAAAAAAAGAAAAAAAAAGCATCAGTTGAGATTTCTTTTAAGCTTCACTTGATGATCTTAAGATTTATTTATTTATTAATTCTCACTTTGCCCCTCTGTGCCCATTTACATCCCAGGACAAACATCTCATAATGCAAGCCAACATCTGACGTTTGCTGGGCTGCACATGTTATGGAGGCTGACGAATGGCCGCTGAGATGTGGTACTCACATGGGACCGGACCAGTCAGATCTTGTCAGGCCCTCCATGACTAGATGAAACAGCCGTTCAAGGCCCATCCGTACAGGTTTGCTTTCAAAAAGACAGCACGGCATGAGGCCTGAAAGATGCAACTGCCCATGGGTCCATTTAGAAAAAAAAAATGTGAGTGAGGAATGGAAAAGGAAAAAATATTATTTATTTAGCATGTTTACTTTCTCTCAGAGTGAGGATTAATGTTTCAAACAAAAACAGATATGAAATCTCAAAGGTGTGAAGTTTTGACTAACTTCACTACTGATCACCTGTTAAAGTGAGTCAGACTTTGAAGGTAAAAAGTGAACATTTTTTTCTTTTTTTTTCCCTCACTTGCTTAAACATCCTAACCGTCAGAGTCAGAGGGAGTTAGAGGTTGGATTTGAAAGGTGATAATTGAAGCTTCTTCTGATTATTGCAGAGAGAACTCACAGTCACATTTAATTAACCCTCTCCAAGGTATACAGTATAATTACACAAATAGGATTTAACCTCTTTAACTCTGCCTGGTAAGTTTTTCAATCTGTCTTTTTCAAAGCTGTGTTTCTCAAATGTTAGGTCACTTTTAAACCTATTTTGATAGTAATTTCAGAGAGAGAAAGAGGTAAAGTGTGCGCTCACTTTTATTAAGACATTTAAAATCCAACATTTGAAATTGCAAGTCTTTGTCTTTAAAAAAATAAATAAATTAACTTTTCTCATGTACACTTGAGGTTGTTATTGTCCTCTGACATGCACAAACCTTTCCGCTGGAAACCGTGCTGAAATCTAAGATTAAAGATCCATGAGCTACTGACTCTTCATTAAACATCATGCAATTAACACCTATTCTGCACATTGAAATTCCTGATTGTCTTTTTCATCATAAGCAGCTGCTTTTTTCTTTTATTGTTATTGTATCACAACCGCTTTTTTCACAAACACTTTTCATACATTTTCTCTACAGCAGAGGTAAAGTCTCCATATCTATATATATATCTATATATCTATATCTATATATATAATTGGTGCTGATGCAAATAAGTCAGTGCAGGGCTACTTTGAGGTAACTTTGTATTGCAGTAGTGATTCATCATTGTGGCTGAAGATGCACTTCTTACTGTCCTTAGTTTTTTCTAATGAAGCCTGTGTATGTAAATGAGCCTGCCCTTTTCACTTCATCCTTCCTCCATGTTTGGAGCTGAATGAAAGGGAAGAGGCACCGCTATATGGGAGACATGTTAAAGCACGGACGCGAGGGATACGGCGGGGTAACGTGTTAGGAAACATGCATTTATAGATTAATGAAATTTACTATTACTGCCATCTGTATTCGAGGTTGTTTTTATCTCATTGGAAAATAAAGAAATACTGTGCATCGTCCACTGAAGAGAAATATCCAGTAAAACTAGAATTGTATCCCCTCTAACAGGATATATGTCATGAAGTGTTGTAAATATTCATGATGGTAATATATAGTCAGGCATCTATAGGAGACACTGTGAATGTGATCTTTGTTGAAAACGTGTTTTTCACAAAACTACATTCACCCAATAGTGGGAAATAAATCTGCTTTTAGTCTGGAAAAATGCCAATCAATGGTGGTCAGCTTTATCTTACAAACACAGGATTATTGCAATACAACAGCCACATTAACAATGAGGGCAACTTTCCTTCCTCTCCAGTGTTTTTCCTCAAAGACCTACACGAACGTAACTCACATGTAATGGCCATCTTTCACGGTGCTTGTTATGGGCTACATTTGGCAAACTGCTAACAGAAGCATGAGCTTTATCTGCTCGTTGCTTGTACAACTATTGCCTCAGATATGGGTCACACTTTCATCCACACTCAGATCTGCAATATCTGCTCTTTTTGCAACAGGGATCTTTATATTTGTATAAAATTGAAAAGATCTTAAAAGTGTCAAATAAAAATCACATCCAATCAAAGTGTGTTTTAAAAGGTAAAGTTACCAACATAAAACAGGGCCATGTTGGATTGGGTAACACTGCTGCACACATAAAAGCTACTACACGTGCACTGTGTGCTTCAAAAGCAGCCTACATCACTGGAAGCAATGCCTGCATCTGATGCAGTGAAAGTGAGAGACACTAAAATGTGGCTTTTAAAAACAGATTTATGTGACACTGCACACACGACAATGGGGGAAAAATCTCATTACTCAAACAAATATGTTCACATTAGGATGAAAAGGTCATTCTTAGATCAGGATCCTCTGCTGGCCTTGATAAAACAACGCCCCGTGTCATCTGAGAGTTCTTTCGTTTTTGCATCCAGTCACAGTCCACTATAGGCTAAGAGGACATATACACAACACAGCCTTTTTCTATGTGCAGATTCTTTTGCCTTAAGGTCCACACGATGGGGAAAGCAAATATTGTTCACAATCTTATCAAACAATGAAACATACTGCTACAACACCTGAATATCAAACATAAATATGGTGAAAATGTAAAATGTTATGTAGGACATTGTAAAAAAAAACCCATGACAATGGTGGATACACTACAAACTATGGATGTATTCCATCTTCTAAGGCCACCAGAAACATCCATCATGACAACTTTCAAGGGAGAATCCAGAGAGTTCAAGGTCATTTTGGAGTCCAAACTCATTTCTGACTCCGACCCACAGACAGACAGATGCAATTGTGGAATATAATATCTTCCGCACTATTACAGAATCCATATAACCCAGGCCTGTTTTTTCCACTGACCTCCAATAAGCAGACCTTCATGACTGATGAGACTTCAGTGTCCAGAATCTATTGTATCAACGTGAAGTTAATACAGACTAAATGGCTTCTAGATGTAGGGTTCTGACTCTGAGGAAGTCCATGGCCTTATTATGGATCCACTTTGTGAAAACTGAACCCTTTGACTAAAAGATTCCCACAGATTGATGATGTGAGAGTAAAACAGCAGAAAAAATGAGGAAAAGTCCTTGAGAGTAAATCATACCTTTGGAAGCATCTTGCAAAGTCAGCGACAGTGAGGGAAAAAAAAAGTAAATTAAATCAAATGTGCTGAGAGAAGGAAGAAAGGCTTTGGGTTGGGGAGTGTCTTCACAACATCCAATGATTTTTTAGCTCAACAGAAGTGGCAAATAAGTCAAAGAGTGTATAATGAAGAGAAAGCTGAATAGTTGGGCAACATATTTCAAAACAAGGGCCATTAGCCAAAGAGCTGCAAAAGCACATCAGGAGGAAAGTGGAGGGGATAGAGATGCAACAAAGAACGACTGGGAAACAGAGTGAGGTTTGGTGGCAGACAAGTGGAAGTGAGGGAACACGAAAGCAGAGTGAAGTGTGGAGACTGATTGCCGTTGATCTTCACAATAAGCGTGGCCGACAAGCTGCGAGCGCGCCTCTGCTCCGACACTAATTGCCCGTGAAAGGTAACCCGCGGTGAGGCGGAGGCGCTCAGCTCCGATAGTCCTCGCCGCGCGACATTCGCCCTGATCGCATGCGACACCAGACAGCCCAGCCGTCACACCGGCCACCGGCCCCACCAGCTCAACAGCCGGAACCCATCCAGAGAGGGGTGAAACGAGACCAACACTGGGGGGTGGAGAGGGGTTGATGGGTGAAGCGGACTGAGTGGATTAAACCGGGACAGGACGGGGGACAGGTAGACTGAGATGAGAGAGTTAAAAACAAGAGCAGGAGCAGGGTGGAAGAGACAATAAGAGGACTTGACATTAGAAGGAGATGCAGAGAGGACATATTAAAATGCAAAAATCAAAGGAAATAGGGTGGAATATAACTGAAGTTAACAACCATGAAGGTTGAAAACATTTCCTATACTGCAATAAATTGTCCATTTTTATTACTTTGGAGGTATGTTCAACTATTTGCAAAATGAAATATATATAAAGTCTACTGTTTAGGTTCAAACTTCATATTGAGACATACTGAGAATAGATATTTAAGAGAGTAAGGGCAAAAGTGTAGAAAATAATAAGAAAATATTACCAATACAGTCCTATCAACAGTTACTCCTACAGCACTTAACTGTACTCAGTTACTGCTATTAATACAGCTGCTCAATATGCATTTGCCCATTAGGTGGCACTGCATTTAAGAAAAAGAAATAAATAGGAGTAAAATGTTTCTGCGTCATAGATACAAATGTGTGAATGTTTCATGTGTCTCAAAAAGGTCACCAACATAGAGTGCCAAAGACTTTTGCACATAAACGAACTCTGGAGATGTTAGACGGACATAAGACTGTAATATTCTATTTGTTATTTAAATGCAAAAATAAATAATATTATTCAGTAAAGTTAAACTTACAGCCAGAATGGTTTGCAGCAAATGTCTTCTCGAGAAAAGTTTAAGGGACACAAGCAGAGATGGTGAAGCGGTGATAGTGACACATCCAATCATTGTTTTAAATTTTGGTTTTTGGTAATTGCGTCACTTATAAAACGCAACAACACTTAAACATTCCAAACACAATTTCCCTGATTAAAATCTCCTTTGGTTGAACAACAAACACTATAAAGACCTAAAAAATTTAATTTAACAGCGATTAACAAAACAGCAGCAAATCCTCCCATTAAAGGCAGGTCCCTGCAAATGTCTGGTGTCCCATAATATAAATGAAACATTAATTATTAAGGAGCTACTGATTACTTTTCCTGACAATTTTCTCAAACGTAATCACCTCACAGTTTAAGGTTTTACAGGAAAATTAATACCCTTTGGTTGGCGCCAATTAAAGTGACATTTGCACTGATTACGTCTCATGGTTTTATATGTTTAATGGACAGAAGATTAGGTATTCTGACAGAGCAGGGTGGGGGACAGGAAGATAGGACACCAAGTATGCAATAAAGCGAAAGATCAACAAATATTTTTAAAAATATATATATAATTTAGACAGGATTGAAAGTGGGCTGGACATAATGGCACAAAGCAGTAGAAACTCTAGCCTCACAATCAGGCTTTTCAACAGAATAATGGGAAGACGCAGAAGAGGTGACAAGATGGTAGAGGTGAAGCTGTAAGGAGAGCAGAGGTGGAGAAAAAACAAGAATATTTCATGGTTATAAAAGAGGAGATGAAGAGGGCTGTTCTCCAGAGATATAAGTAAGGAAATGAGGGCTTCACTCTAAGATAATAAAATGACGGCAGTGAGTTTGGCCACAGATGACAGCTCTTCAATACATAAGCACAGTGAAGGCTCTACACACCTCCTCCCTCCCTCCACCTTCTTCCCTTATCCAGGACACGCCACCAAATGATGTCCTGATTTCTGCTGTATTGTAATTAATATTTTCTTCTATGGTTAGTTCATTTAGTGTGTTTTTTTCCTACTTTTCCCTGAGCAAATTTGGGAAATGTTCCTAAATAATAGAGATCAAAATTTCCCCAAAACTTATATTTGTGGTAATATGGACAAAAGTCAAAACCTTAATAAATAAATATTTAGGGAAAATAAAGCAAATTACTTCCCGTAACATTTGTCAACGTGTGGGAAACATCCAGGAGACTCTGTCTTTTTCTTCTTTTACTATCGATTCTCTCCCTGCTTCTCCTTGGTTTTAAGAGGTTATGAGGGGATAAAAAAAGAGGGAGACAAGCCTGGATCTTTTTACACAGTGGAGCCAGACAGCTGGAGCCCGGAGCGGGGGAAGGAGTGTGGGCAGGCTACAGACCGTTTTCCCAGCACAGATACGGAGATATTGGAACGCGGTGGTCATTAATAACAACTCAGTTGTCATCTGCACAGTCATTGACCCTGAGACCAGTCAATATGTGAGGAGAGAGGGAGGAAAACATTCACAGTGTGCGTTTCCTTCATGTGTGTGTGAACACGTTTCTGTTGACTTTTCAGGACCTTTTCTGACGTCAACGTTAAACCTTGTCGAGACTTGTCTTCCTCGCCGAGACCAAAGAATGGACTTAATGAAGGTGAACCTCACTTAGTGGTCCTGGATTTTAATAAAAACACTATGACTAAAGTTACCGAAAAACAGAAATTTGATTTTGATGGAGCTACAAACCTCAAACATTGTCTCATAAGACCCATCCTTAAAGGTGAGGAACTATATAGAACAAAGATATACATCGCTATAACCCGTAAGCTTCATCACTGACCATTTCAGTTGAGGCTCAGGTTAAGGGTTTGGTTTATGATGTACAAATGATGATGCAATAACAAGAACGTAACAAGAAATAACAATTACCAACTCTTTTTTTATATTTGTAACAAGTGCAAAAAAAAAGATAAGGAATCTAATCTTTAATCAAACCACATTGTCTATAAATATTTTGCTTTTGTCCAGAATAAAACCCCCATAAGGAATCCAAAGATATTTAGTCTGCTGAAACTGAAGCTGAGGGATGCAAAGATTTCAATGTGAGAACTTGTTTTTATTGTTTTGAAATAGTGAACTTTAACACTACCTTGAAGCCGAAGAAAAATCTGTGATATTTTTACATGTACAATAACCTTAAAAAAACTTAAATGTATGCACTTGTAGGGATAAAAAGAGTATGTTAGTAGGTATGTGGGTGCTCCAGAGGTTTATTGCTGTAAATACGTGTACACATGTGAAACACATTTTATTGTGACCACAAGCATCACATGGTACATTGTAATACTGTACCAATGTGTGAGTGCTCTAACATTTCTTTGTGTGTCTAACATGAGGATTAATTCAGTTTGTGGTTAGCACCACCCTTTGGTGGTGCCGAGTATTGTCTACTGTATCATCTCCTTCTATGTGTAGTTCCTGTTAATTAACCTCTGAGGATGAGGGGCCACGTGAATTATGGATTAATCTTCAGCTGGACGTATATTTTGGTTCCATGATTTATAACATGAACTGTTATACCGGTGCTGTTCACGTCTTCTACAGCAGTATTCAAAACAAGAATGGTTCAGAAAAAAAAAAGGTGTTTAACACTGAATCTCAAGGTATTATCACTTCTGAAGATAAGAAGTGAGGAGAAGGAAAAGGAAAATACACAGTGTTTATAGATTACTGTCGGGAGGAATTACATTTCTAAAGAACCCTGAAGAATCTAGGATGGATATCGGAATAAATCTGAGCAATCGGGAAAAATGGAAGAGACAACTAAGA
>JAFBJS010000262.1:71916-82714 GCA_016785265.1 Paraplagusia blochii | reverse complement strand
CTATAAATAAACCACAGTTGGGAACAAGAAGAAAGGGACATTAACAAAGTTTCTCATCACATAGTGGAACTTGTTCACACGTCATCAGGCTGCTGTTATTCTTTATTTTAAATATAACAACATTGGGGCAGTTGGTGGCGTAGTGGTTAAGGAAACAGACTTGGGTCCAAAACCCCGTCACCCCTGATGCCCTGAACATGGTATCATCCCCAAAGGCAAAAATTCTGCAAAAAAAACCTGTGATGAACAACAACATCTTTTATCTGTATCCTAAGAAATCAAGATACAGATGTTTTTTTTTATATACTCACAGTGAAGTTCAGGTTTTGTTTCTGTTATTCAGTTGAAAATATTTTTTTCTTATAGCAAACAACAGCAGATTTTTTGGTCAGACTGTTTTTCCACAAAACTGAGGAAAAACTACACACTAGGGGGAAGTAGAATGTGAGAGAAACAGGTGGTACGGCAACAAGACATGACAAAGAGTCACTGGTTACTACAAAGTAAGACAGAGACCCTTAAAACATGACCAGAGTTCTCCAGGCAGCTAACAATATTTAAAATTAACTATTAAAATCGCCAGGCAGGAAGTCCATGTTTGCTGTATTTGTCCACTCGTGCCACTTCAGAATGGTTATTCAATTACTTTTGCTAAAAACAAATAAAGAGTCATTAATAACTCCTTTTATAAACAGACACACTCCCTGCGACTACTAACACATTTCCTTGACCTATATTTCCCTTGTTCTAGAGACAGAGCTGGCAGCTTTCAACTGCTGAATTGCTTCAAATACCCTAAAAGGAGACCGGCAACCATCCACTGTTCACGCAAGTTTGTGTGTGTGTGAATCTATGTGTGTAGATGGCAACCACAGAAGCAGCCTTGGGCTGAGAGGCTGAGGAAAGTTTGAAAAGTACATCAGAACTTCAACCAAACAAGAGACTATTTCACTGAACTGTAGTAAACAGACATGTTTCTGTATTATTTTCTTTGAAGCTGTCCATGGTGCTGAATGTTCTTTTTCTCCATAAAGCACGAGGACAGTGCCATGCTCAGTGGACATCAAAAGTGGGAGCTGGCGGATTCGAACCAGGAACCCTCTGGGTCCAAATCCAGTTCCTTAACCACTAGTACCGAAAAGTACATGTCAGAAATTGCTCGGAGCTTTGCCTAAGAATTGCCTTGAAACTTTTTTATATTTATTAATATATGAGTACAGGAGAAGAGGTGGCCTAGTGGTTTAGGAAGCGATTTGGGTCTGGAGGGTTCCATGTTCGAATCCACCAGCTGCCGGGTTACCACTGAGGTTCTCTGAGCATGGTATTGTCCCCACTTACTGCTCCTGGACGCTCAAAGCTGCCCACTGCTCACTTTGGTGATGGGTTGAAGGCAGAAGTCACATTTTGTTGTTTTTTCTCCCCCCCTTTCTTCCTTTTCTCCTTCAATCTTCTAGACATAGACACAATGAAGCCTAGTGAGGAGGGTTGGTTCCTTCCAGCAGGCTCACCACCTGCAGGGAGGATAATGAGGAGTTGGTAGAGTGCAGTGTGATTTGGGTGGTGGTTGTGGAGTGGGTGAAAATGAATTAATGGATGAATACAAACAATAAAACTGTTTTTTTGGAATTTAACTGCATCAACCCACTATTGGCAACCAATGATTGGTTAGATAGTTGGTTCTTCCTGTTGTTGTTAGGCAAGATTACCAGGCAGAGTAGTTGCTAAAACACTATTATAATGTAATGTAATTTTGCAGCTTATATTGGGGCGACACCAATCTAATGGCTATGAGTTTATATTGGAGACATTTAATTAAACAATTACAGTGATGCCTTTAGAAATTATTTGTGCGTTTACATTTGACCGATTGTTTTGCTACGCAGACAAGGTGTGTGGGACGTTGTCAAACACCGGTTTATCCGTCACCACAAGCCACTGAGTGACTCACCACGACAAGGTGCGTGTATATAGACGCTAACTCCTCAATCAGGTCTGCGTGTGATCTCAGCCAGATTCCGGTGTTGTTTTTCTCTTCTTCCCTGTTCTCCTGTCATAAACAAATGCTAAATTCCTCCGGGCCTCTGCCACCATTACCGTGTCCTTGTTTTTGATTTGCTATGGTCTCTTAAATCATTGCAGACTTGAATCAAATATTCTGCAAGCTGGAGGCACTGGCGGGTCTCTGCGGATTACATCTCATTTCACCTACCTACTGCTGACTTGCGATCACTTGTAAATTATTCTGAAATTGTAATATCTGTGTAGAAGACTTCACTTCACAGAAGGGCATGTCGAAACCCGAAAAGGGCAGGAAGAAAAATCCCAAAATACAGACGGAAAACATTTCACTAAAACAAACAGGTTCATCAAGAACACTGCGGTACAGACTATCACGAAATTTTAAAATGGGCAAAATAACTTCAAATTCAGGAAAAACTTCTGCAAACTTTTATTAGAAAGGGAATAGTCTAAATTCCTGTCACACTTAGACGGCCTTTTTTTTTTCTTTAGTTTATTGTTAATTTTAATGCCTTTTATCACCTTAACTGAAGAAAACAATGAAAAGCAAATGAAGAAATCCCCAAAAGCGCTTTTTTTCGCAGTTCAATTTTATATTTTTTCAATTTTATAAAAAAATTTGATTACTGTCAAGGAAACAATAGTAAATGATGAGATATCTCTTAAATTAAACTCTTATGAGCGTTTTTATTTTATCCTTAAATTTCTCTGTGTTTCAGTTTCAGTGTTGATGTTGCAGATCGAAGACTTAATTGCAGAGAAGCACAGCATCAAGTCAGATAATCGGTCTGCCCGGTGGAAACCCTGGTCGACGTGAATCTCCTCCTGAACATCCCCAGATCTCCAGCTTATATTCTATTTTGGAAACCTATATATGTATATGTATATGTATTTCGGGGGCATTACATGAATCCTACTCTTCCAGACAGGTGTTCTGTCACAGTGTTAGGTTTAACATGTGTTTGCATACAGTTGCATGACATTAATCATGCATAGCCTAGAAGTATCCTCTTGAGATGGCCCTGGTTATTTAAAGACACTGACCACTTAGAATATTAGTTAATGTCTAAGGTACAGCCAAGGCTGGATTAACAAAATGGGCTAAAGGGCCTAGCCACCAGGGGGAGTTTGGTGGATAAACTAAAATTAATGGAAGTTTCTATCTACTAAACCTAGTAGTCTACATCTTATACTAATTTGACTCAAATGCTCATTAAATGTACCTAGTTTACCTTTTAAGGTTTTAAATAAATATTATGGGTGTTTAACATCTATAAAAATATGCTGCCACCTTTTAAAGCAGAGGGTAGGAAAATATTATGGTAGGAGAAAACATCAGATGTGACTATTAAATTTGGCTAAGGGTAGGAAAATATTATGGGTAGGAAAATATTTCAGAACAACGTCACCCACACTTAATGTCATGCACAGTCAACATAAAGATAAAAAAAAGTGTCCTTGTGTCAGTGGACCTACCATGAACAGGACACGATATGAAGGACTTTGTCGTGGTAATCAGCCCCAGGCCTCAGATAGTGTTTATCCGGCCCTGGGTTCAGCATAGCAGAGGAAACACATAAATGCAAGAACCTATTACTTATGGATATGAGGCATTAAAATAAAATTGAAAAAAAAAAACAAAAAAAAACAGCTTTGCAGACAAATAATTTTTGTTGATGTTTGAGCAGTACAAATACATTTTTGAGGTCCATAGTAGTTGAAGATCAAGTGCTCCTCCAAAGAAATGTCATGTCAGTTTATGAAGTAATAATGAAGGTTTATTTTTGTCTTTTTACGTGATGGTTATATTTGGTATCTGACCATCTGTTAAATTAAATTATGAGTTTAATGCAGGGCGTTTGCCTCTGTTCTGACATCAGGCACCAGTCGAGTACAAGGCCAGTGGCTGTTATTCTGCCACAGACTAAAATCAATCACTTTTTCCCCACAAAATGACTCATGACATTTGCACTAATGTGCCTCAATGATTTACTATAGCAGTGACGGTGTAGTTGTTGGGTTGTTGGCTGGTCTCCTGGGGCAGTGACTTCTCCAACACCGAGAGTGGGACTTGATGACCCGCATCATTTCTAATTTTCAGTATTTAAACAGAGAATGTTTGCCTTGTAATTACAGTGTCCAGCTGTAATGAAGATGCGAGAGAAGATGAGAAGATGATTGCAGTGCGGGGGCCACGGCTTATTCAGTGGGTTCGGACAAAAGGAAAAAAAAAAAAAATGTCCTTGACATGCGAGATGTGTTTGTTGCGTACACCTTATTCGGTTTACTCCTCCGCTGCTCCATCAGCTCCGGCACCACTTGATTTACTTTGTGTTGGGCACAAACGGCCTGATGTAGTTACAAGTTGAATGTAATTAGCGGGAAAAGATGTGGATGTTTTTACAAACAGAAGATTTTCTCGTCTGTGTCAGTAAACAAACAACCTTCAATCGGAGCGATCAAATACAGCAGTACTGGGAGAAAATAACATAAAATGTCCTATGGTATTTATATAGACATAAATATACATTTTTATTTGTTAAAAACCTTGGTAGTTTGCAAAATTCTGAGTAATCCTTTAGTACCTTCTGCAGTACTTCAATATAAAGTTGTTTTTTAGATAAAAATGTTTATTTTTATTTCAACTAATCATGATTAATTGAATGTCTTATTGGTCCAAAATCAGGGAATTTCTCCGTGTGAGTCTTTCAACCCACACAGGCTGCTGCAGGAACTGCATTTCATGGCGGCCTTATACCACCAGGGCAGTGGAGACTTGGATCCAGAGGGTTCCAGGTTCAAATTCCCCGGCTGCCAGGTCTTTTCCTTTTTTCTGGGAATCTAACCTCAGCACATGTAAGGCAGACCAGCTGACCTATGGCACAATATCATGATTAATCACAATAAATGACAATTTATTGTGATAACATATAACTGCAGGGACCATGTGTTCCTCATCTTGAATGGTCCAGTTAGAGCCTGGAATGGTTTGACAGCTCTCCTCAGTTATATCCCCTCCAGGTTCTGCTGTATTATCTATATCTGTCTGTGTATTTCCTCTCCTATCTTTCTTGCTGTTGCCAGTGACATCCTTGCCTTAGGGTGAACAGTTTAGTAGTGAAAATAGGATGCAGCGACTGGTAACTTGAAGAATGTGTAGCTGTGGAGTTTCTGCAGAAAAAAAGGTCTGGAGTTTTGGCTTAGAATAAATTCACCATTAATGTACATTCTTTAAGTCATTTTAACCCGACAGATGCACCAAGTTATGTCTGTTGTACTTCCTGCACATCCATCGTCCAGCCACAGGTGTCCACAAGGACAGACTTTTATCTTGTGAAACTGTCTACTAAATGTAAATCATTTTAGGTGTTTTATTTTGAAGGGTTTGGCCCTGAGTCCTCTGAAAGGGACTTAAAGAAGAATCTTTTTATTTGAATCATTAGATTCAGATAGTTGCACCATTGAGATTATGTCTTGACTGTCTTGTTTTCGTAGAAATGATTTCAAATTGAAGATGCATGAAATAATGATTTTCTTAAGAGAAATTTTCACATCTGTAGCTGAAGGATGATGCCTTTAAAGAACAAAACAAACCAGGGATATTTGAAAAACCACACCAAACGATAAGACTTAAGTCTGCAAGGCTTCAGGTTCTAATCCACCAGCTGCCAGGTTGGCATCGTCCCGATTCATGAAAATGGTCTGGTGTGATTTGGGAGGCGCAAGCTACCCCTGGAACCCTGCAACAGACAGCTGATGAAGATGAATGGATATCAATGGGTTGCGCAACATAATATTGTACTAAAAATCTTTTTTTTTTTATAAATACTTAAATATCTTCATTTATTTACTTTCATCTGTTTCCTGCTGCAGGGGTCTCCACGACTGCCACCCAAATCTCACTGCTCCACACTGTAACCCTTCCTGTTGGTGGTGAGTCCACTAGAAGATATCTAAGTCGGGACAATGCTATTTTTGAAACACAAATTGTACTTTTTTTTTTTTCAATTTGGATTTTATTATTCATTTCTTGTTTTTTTTTTTTTTTTTTTTGGATATGCTGATTTTCTCTGGCCTTTGTCTGAAAGACAAACACAGAGATAAACACACAGTGAGATTACAGTAATCCTGCTGCCAACAATCCATCTTCACTTGTTTGCTGAAAAACTCAAAGGGAGATTAAAAGCTCTTCTAAGCAACGCTTCACATTTTAATGATTACGGTTTATTAGAATGATAACACTTGAAATAACATATAAGACCAAAACAAATATCATAAAATAAACGTAAAAAGCACACAAATGATTTCAGATTGGTTTATGAAATACTTTCCCGATGGATACTCCTGAAGGTTTAATAAAGATCTATCTATCCATCTATCTATCTACCTATCTATCTATCTATCTATCTATCTATCTGTCTATCTGTCTATCTGTCTGTCTGTCTGTCTGTCTGTCTGTCTGCCTGTCTGTCTGTCTGCCTGCCTGCCTGTCTGTCTGTCTAAAATGTAATGCATTACTATTTCCCTCCTCTTTTATAAATGAAGTATCTATGACAGGTCCTGAGAAACTTTTAACAGACGGAGTCATGATTTCTTCTTCATGCAGGTGTTGCCCATCAGTAGGTAATTCCCAGACAGATATATCCTCCTCCTGTTGTGAAGCAGATGGCGCTAAACAAGACATACTGTGGCTGTCTCCCTCCTCCTGTCTTCTCAATGATCAGGTATTTATGAACTTTAATAAACCTCACTCACCTTCACACACAGTGCCATACCTTTAATTATTGCATCAGTCAATGTGGGTTATATACTATCTCCTAAAAAACAGCACGCCGGAAAGTTTATATAACAAGAAAAACAAGGTGTGAGTTTAAACTCTTGGGCATTAACAAGTAAAAAAACTCATCTATTATTGTCTACTACAGTGATGTCAAACTCAAATTCACCATGGGCTAAAATTAAAAACTGGGACAATCTAAATTTTATTTGAAAACATAGACAGATGTGGTGCTAAGTCTGGAGTAAACATACAAAGAGCTTAATATTATAGAATTTTTAAAATAAAGTACACATCATAAACTTTTTTTTATTCTTATGTCTCCTATATCTTTTTCATTTCCTTTCTAATGTAATTTGTTTTTTTTAGATCAACAATCCGAAAAAAAAAAGTCCAAGCATAGCACATATACCCACAATACTACAAGTACAGTATATAATATTTATATACAGGCTGGCCAACTTTATTGCATATTTGATATTATCTCCCAGGCCAAATATAGTTACACTATGGGCAAAATTGGGCCCCCGGGCCTGAGTTCGACATGCGTGATCTACAGCCTCACTGTCATCCTGAAGCAAATGTGCTGGAGTCATGGAATCATGATTAGATTTTTTTTTCAGGTTGTCTCTGCCTTTTGTCACTTTTCCCCTGCAAACCTTTGTGCAGGTTGTGAACATCAGGATTCTCGTGGATCTCTTCCCCTCCATTTATCTCCAGTGCAGCATGTTGAGAATAATCTGAGGCAGGCGCGTACAGGTGAACAGGTGAGTATCTATGGTACGTATGTCTGAGCGGGACAGCAGGGGGACAGTTTAAAACATTTGTGAACTTATCAGTTAATTCCTGCGTGAACATGTGATGCATGCGTTGTGGTGTTGACAATCATTAGACCAAAAAAAGAGGACACCATGAGAACGTTAAAGGGGGAAGTGTGGGCGTTGTTTTGCTCCGGCTCGATTTTTAAATACGCACACTTGTATGCTTGTGTTGTTGTTGTAAGGCGAACATAGTAGAAAACACCATGAGAACGTTAAAGGGGGAAGTGTGGGCGTGGATTGTATATAAAACCACGCCCTATAATCATGTGCGCCATATGGTTGTGAAAATACGGTAGAAAAGAAAGTTGCTAAAGAAGGAATCCTTATGCTACAACGATATTGTAGTGTGTTTGCTATCACTTTTCCAGGTGTAAGGCATTTATATGTTTTTGTATGATTTTTCATATGTTTTTTTACGATATATTGCTGTATTTTCCTATGGAAACAAACCGTAGTCTTGAGTAAACCTTAACAAAAGTATACCGTTATATATTTTAAATCAAACACTATTCAGAAGTATTCTTTTTCTTCTTATGTATTTTTTACTGTATGCTCTCTTTTTTACAGGCCAACAAACAAAAAAGACCCAAACATGTATGTTTATGCATATAATATACCCGCAATATCAGTAGTTTTATCCATATACAGGCTGCCCAACACTATTACATATTTGATATTATCTCCCAGACCAAATAGAGTTACACTACGGGCAAAATTTGGCCCCCGGGCCTGAGTTTGACATGCGTGATCTACAGCCTCACTGTCATCCTGAAGCATATGTGCTGGAGTCATGGAATCATGATTAGATTTTTTTTTTTTTCAGGTTGTCTCTGCCTTTTGTCACTTTTCCCCTTTGCAGGTTGTGAACATCAGGGTTCTCGTGGATCTCTTCCCCTCCAGGCTCCACTAACCTGTGGCTGGACAACCGAGGAGACATTTATCTCCAATGCAGCATGCTGGGAATAGTCTGAGGCAGGCGCGTACACGTGAACAGGTGAGTATCTACGGTATGTATGTGTGAGCGGGACAGGGGGGGGGACAGTTGTAAACATAACCATGCAGAACCAGAGACGCCACTGGGGCCAAAGCTGGTAATAACAGTGAGAGGGAAACTAATGCTCTCTGTGAGGAAGAATCCAATATGATTTAGTGGCACAGTCAATGAGCTGAGGACAGACAATGGCTCACCAGACCTCGGTCAGAGAAATGAGTGCTGGGCAGGACATCAGGACAGACTAAGAGGAAGAAAAGATTGCCGCGGGTAAGGATGGTAAGCTGCATTACTCTGGGTTAGAGGAGATTCTTTTCAGTTTTGTAGGGATGGGCTTCCACTAGTCAGTGTCAGTGAGCCACACAGAGATCCTGGTTTAGTAAATGAACTGTAATGCTAATCTGGTTCAAAAGTGCTTTTTCTTGTTAAAAGTAAATTATTTCCTGTGCTGTGATGCACAGCCGGGTGATCTTGACAGAACTCCAACTGAGGCCGACCTACGGACATGCAGAATTAGTCAGGTCGGGGAAAAGATCTCCAGATCTCCAGTAAAACTCAATCATAGAGTCAAAATCAGTTCCCTTGAAAAGCCAGTTGTTAATGTGAGACTATATACAAAAATGGCTCGGCGGGCCACATTTGGCCCCCGGGCCTTTTGTTTGATTTACATGCTTTAACTGAACTTTAACCTGATTTATCAACTGTAAAATACTGTGGAGTCTGATGTCTTAACATCTATGCCTGTTTTTTTAATACCCGTGAGGCGTGCTGTGTTAACTCCAGCGTTTCTTATAATTTCCTACTGTCTTATCTGTTAAACACAAATATTTATCTCAAAGATTTCAGTCTTGACAATGAGTAAAAAGCATTTAAAGCTCTTTCAAGTATAAATCTTTCAGCCACACATTTGATACTTTACTGGTGGATACAATGTCTTCTGATCACCAATGCCTTTATTTTCTTAAAATAGTATGACTTAGACATAGAATTACCTACAACTCCTTTCATTTAATATTTAATCCCAAAACTTGTGGTTGCAATAATGCACTGTTGGGTTTTAGTTCTTATTATTTAGCACATTACGCTCAGTATTTTCCAGATTTTTCCATTAGAGAACAATATACTGTATTAAGGAAGGAAGGCAAACTCCTTTTCATCGTGACATACAACACTGCTCTCAGCTTTGAGTGGATTTAACTTTGGCAGTTTGCGGATTTGAACCTGGAACCCTCCAACCACAGTCAGGTCCCAAATCCACTGGGCCGTCTCCGCCCAGCAAAAGTTAAAGCTATTAAATGCCATAAGAAATTGTTCATGCTTTTAAAACTCTTTTGTTTTATTGCATATAAATTTTTTTATCACATTTTTTTTTGGCTACAATAACAATCATCTACCAAGAGGTGGTAGACTTGTAAAGGACAAGGGAAACACAGAACAAACCATAGACAGATTTTACAAACGTTTCCAGCGTCTGACTGAACATGTGAGGATCTCTTTTTGCATCACTGTAGTTTCACACAATTAAAAATACTCTCTTTTGTATACTTTACTCTGCATAGTAGACGTGACTCATCAGTATCAGTATGAACGTGAGATACAGGTGTACTGCCTTTGACACTCATTGGACAAAAAGACCAAAAAAGGAAACAGTTGTAGTGCGTTGACCATCAGTGATGTTGCCCTCTGTGTGTATTTTCTTTTCTTTGCTGGTGCAAACCCATGGTATGATTCTGGGAAAATGTTAACTTTAGATGTAAATATCACATTTCCAGATTGACACTGAGCTGCTGTGATCAGAGCACCGTCCCAACCCATATACAGTCATGGAAAAAACGATTAGACCACTCTGCTGTTTTCTTCAATTCCTTGTTCATCTTAATGCCTTGTTCCACTAAAGGTTTATCACCTGGGGAAAACAATGAACACAAAACCATGCAATGACTAAAAGCACTGTATTTGTCAGTACAATGTTATTGCTAATGATGTAGGAACGGAAGTGATTTTTGTCTCCGTCAATAAAACCATGTAAAATGGCCAGAAATCAGCTCTGAATTAAACTTAATTATGAGCCTTTTTTTGTTGTATTATATTTGTCCAGATTAATGTAGATTAAGTGGAAGCAGACTTTTAAATGGACAAGAAATTAAAGAAAGAGTGGTCTAATCATTTTTTCTGACGCTGGTCTACCTC
>JAFBJS010000262.1:34894-54407 GCA_016785265.1 Paraplagusia blochii | reverse complement strand
TTTAATTTAATGTTTTCAATGTCTTCACACATTATTCAGTCATTTGTCTTCGTCCACTAAGTCATGTGGGTCAAGACGGTGCTTTGTTTAAAGAATCTGAGTTGCAGCCCATATTAGCGCTCCCCAGGTCCTCAACAGCCGGTCTGGGGACCAGTGCCAGTCCGTAGGCCATTTGGTTCTGGGTCTTTCTCTCAGTTTAACTAATTCACTTCATTCCAAAATAAATCACATCAAGTCAAATCCTTGATGATGTATTTTTTTTTCATAATAATTTTATTTGACAATACATCTAAATGTATATGTATATATGTGTATATATGTATATTTGTATGCATATGTATATACATATATATGTATGTATGTATGTATATTTATATACATACATATATGTGTATAAACATACTTGTATGTGTATATGTGTATATATGTGTATGTAAGAGTACCACATATAAGAGTATCTTTACTATATATGTGTACATATACCCACATATAGGCATATATCTGTAAATAAACACCATTACTTTGACTCATTTCAATGAATTTCAACTTATCATGCAATAAATCACAATCATCATAAACTAATTGCCGGATAGAAAGTTAAATACAACCATTGTGCAACTCCAGGGTTGGACGAGGACGAGGACGCGGCCTGTCTTTAATTGGACTTTTCTTCCTAATCAGGTCTCCTGTCTTTTTGATGCAAATCTTGGAGGAAAAGTCTCCAAAGGACAAGGACGAAAAATTTTTACTCGTCAGGTCGGCGAGATGCTATCAGTGGTTGTCAGTCAATATCTTTGAGGAATCTATGAGTCCCTGGACGGAAGAAGAAGAAGACGAAGAATATTTTAACTGCAACCTTAAAACAACCAATCGATGTCCTGGAGTCTTTTTATCAACTGGTAAATATAAAATCTTGTGTTCTGAGGTTGGAACATGTTCTAATTCCCAAACAATCTTATTAATTCTTGGTGCGACTTTACTGAAATGTCATTTTTTTTTATTATTTTTGTCACGAACAAGAAGAATAATGAATAAAAAAAAAAACCTGGATGATTCTTCTTTCAATTTCATGGGATCCAGTCTGAGGAGAAGGACGACTCCATCATTATTTGTTGTTGTTCTCCAACCGATGACTGATGATATCAAACACCTGTGACCCGTTCTCCTCGGGCGCCGTGTCTGAAAGAGAGAAAACAGAAAATAATGTGTGAAGGAAGAAAATCAAACGTCGAGATGAGAAAATGTTTGTCATGAAAATGAGCTCCGAACGACCTGAAACCAAAGGGTTTTATCCGACGAGTAAAGTCCCAGGGTTTTTGTGTCTTTTCCCAGCAGCCTTTGTGTCTGTCTTGAATGAAATCTTGTTTATTTTCTCACGTTCAGCGTTTCGTGGCCATTGTTGTGCGTTTAATTAACCTGCTGCTGATGAACGGCTTTTGTTCTCGCCCTTCACTCAGCGACGTTTCATCTGTGACGACGTCACTGTTTCTCTTCTTCTCCTTCAAACCTCTGGATGGAAACCAGATCAAAGTCCACCGGTTCCCAACAGTTCTCCCTCAGGGATCTGTCCGCCTTAAAGTTGACGACGAAAGACGTTGAAGGTCGATCTGGATTGATTTTCTTTATGTCGCACCAAGTAAATGAAGAAACAAGAAACTATAGTGGCCTTTCTGCATGACAGGGGGCGCTCTTTACATAGTTTAAGTATCTGAAATAGAAAAGCCCAATAGAACCTTGGTGCTGGTGCTGGTCTTCTAAGATGAAAAGGGATCAGAGGAACTGACAGACAATTCCAGAGAGAGAAATAATACTCCGGAGTACTTTAGGAGTACTACAGTAGACTGGGTGCTGGTGGAGTAATGCTCTACTACACTGTGATTGGCCAGAGTGGACTATTGTGTCCTATTACTCCTATTACTCCTATTGTAATAGGACACAGTGGAGTAATGCTATGCTGCAGAGTGGAAAAATACTGGTATATACTTTGATTAGACAGTGCAGTAATACTGCAGTATACTATGATCGGACAGAGAAAAGTAATACTGTACTATACTGTGATCGGACAGAGAAAAGTAATACTGTACTATACTGTGATTGGATAGAGTGGAGAAATACTGGTACATACTTTGATTAGACAGTGTAGTAACACTGCACTATAGTGTGATTGGCCAAAGTGTATTAATACTGCATTATACTGTACTGTACTATACTGTAATTGGACAGAGTGGACTAATACTGTACTATACTGTAATTGGACAGAGGAGTAATACAGTATTATACTCTGTTTGGACTGTGATGTAGAGTCATACTGTACTATACTCTCTTCTCTGTCTTTTCTCTGTTTTTTAGATGTTACCTTTATGGTTCCTCTCAGCCAATCATCTGCCCCCATCTCACCCTGCCTCCTCTCTCCTCTGTGTTTACTTCAACCAAACCACCTCCACCTCCAACTCCACCTCCTTTTCTCTCTTTTTCTACAATGTTAAAAGTTACGGAGGTGTCAAATATAGGGCTTGCAGGCCAAGACTGGATGTACGTACTCCTGGAATCAAACTATCAACAGCCCTGAGGTAGTATTTATCGTTTCTCATCGGCGCCTCCGGTGGCAGCCTGTGTGTTGCAATGTCATTGTGGGACGGATAACATTTTTTTTATTTTTCTGGCTAACAGAATACTAAGGTGATCCCAGCAGGAGGCGATAAAAGTGTGGTTTACTGTTTCCAGTTCCCACCAGAGAAACGCTTTTTATTTGCATAGCGACAGATAAAAAGGTCCTAACGATGAGCTGTAAATATTTCAGTAGACACTAAAACTACAGACAAACAACTGACGACATTAAATCCATGGAGTTTGACTCCAGGACAACAGTGGATCCATTTTTGTAAAATAAATGGATACATTACTCTTCTTTATTGGACCTTTTCCTCATCGTCACGGTTCTGGGTCTGAACAGATGATCTGACAATGTGACAAAATTAAACATCACAGTCTTTAAATATTCAATAATCTGCTCAGTGATTGGTCAAAATTATGGAGCTTTGAGGTAAGAGTTTAATCCATCAATAATTTCTGCTGTGATTTCCCACGTGTGACGTCTGGGGCTCAGACGTTGGTCCTGTTGGATCTGGTTCTTCTCTACTAGACGCCTTGTTTCAAGGGAAATTAATTGCTTCCTCCTCTTGAACTGCAAATATATGATGCAGATTGAGGCTGAATGAAAACCTGGTTCCCTGTCGACACTGAGTGAAATTAGCTCACGATCACGAACTGTTACATTTGCGTCATGTTGTCGCCTCCAAGTTCGTTTGGCATCGGACGCCAACACGGGAGGAAGGAATATCTGAGAATTCAGCCCATGACGACTGGTACCTTGTGCAGTTTCAGTAGCAGAGATAAAAGTTGGACTTTACCAGGTGGGAACCAATAGCATTAATCATCTCTGACAGCGTACACTCACAGTTTCACTCACAGCCGCAACGTATTTACAGCAGAAGTTCACGCTGATAATTAAAGATGAATGGACTCGAACTCTTTGACCTGTTGTTTCTCGATTACGTGTCTTAGCAACAACAGCTGAATGGGACACAGATGCCGGTTTGACACCAGCCACTGGAGGTCGACAAAGCTACAATTTGGTCGAAGGAGCAAAAGAGCCACTGAGGAATTTTAGAAAATCTCTTCACAAGTGTTTCTTCTGCGTTGTAGCTAGGGATATATCGGTCCATCGAAAAATATCAGGCAGATATCAGGATCATTTTTAACATCAGAACATATCGGTATCGGTTTTTTCACCGATATTCAAGCTACGTTCTCCGCAAATACTCTGGACTTCCTCATGTAATTGTAACAATTTTATAGCAACAACTTTATATCTAGAACACCCACTAGTGGTCATTTTGACTGTTTGTTTTTTTGCCTTTTGTGCTGTGTCTTAATTTTTTCGGTGATATGTGCACTTGTGTTTTTTCGTTTCGTTCTTGGGCTTTTCGCTCAGTTTCTGCCCTCAACGTCTGGTCCAACATGTCCACACCATATCAAGTGTTATTGTAGGATAACATTGAGTGAGGCTTTAGTCTCTGCCCAGTGTTGCCTACACCTGTACATTGTTGACTCCTCCTCTGAAATTGCTACATCCAACTTATCAGACAGATACTCCGCTACTAACTCCAGAGCTCAGCTGAAGGCATTTAATATTTTGTGGTTGATGGAAACACTTTTATTATTTCATCCTGACGTCTGATCTTCATGAAGCTTCAAGGGAAATTTTGAACTTCATGCTCAGGAATTTTCATTTTGGATTACCTAAAATGCATTTATTTTTTATTTGGTCTCATAAATAAATTTGTCTTCCTCTGTGGACACCTGACGTGAGCTTCACTCGAAGACACCTCGCGGTCAGAGGATCTTCATCAGTGAAGAAAACACTTAATATTCCACTCAGGTCTGTTTCCTTCCTTCCAGTCAGTGGACAGTCAGTTCACACCGGAGTGATTTCCGAGCAGACAATTCCACTCACTCATCTGCGTTATTCCATCAGCGAAGAGACCGGAGGGAGAACCACGTCCGGCGGAGTCTGTGAGCGGAGGAAACAAAAAATTGACGGAGATTTTTTGGACCAAAACGTAACTTTTTATCATTTGCATGAATTTGACACGGTCTCAAAGACGACCAATCAGGTGGCGTCAGGTTCTTCTGCAGCCATATGGACATTAACCCTTTCAGGGAACAGTGACCTTAAGGTCAGGAAATGACCGTGAGCCGATCTCCAAGGGTGGAGGTGTCAGAGAAAATAAATGAACGGCGGTTCCTCCCTGCGACGCCTCCTGCTGCAGCAGCTCAAATTGGGTCAAGTTAAGCCTCTGTCTTTGCTAATGAAGTCCCTGCGCTCCGGGTTCACACCTGCACCGCTTCAATTACGGCAGCGAAGCATGATGGGAAAATCCCGGCAGTGCTGGTCCGGTCAGGAGGCGGTGCTGAAGCGACGTGGTTCAAATCAGCTCCGAACAAACGTCTCACACTTATTTATATGAAGATGAAGACGAAGAGTTGAGGGTGAAGTGTTTCTATATATTCATCAATGCATTCATGGATTTATGCATTGGCCGGAATATGTTAGTATTGTTAGATCTCAGTGGTTTTTCACTTCAGGACTTGTGGACCCCACATTGATAACCCACAGTTGGCAGCACATACACTTCAAAGACCTGCTACTTTTACCTCAGACAACTACAACAATACCACACGACCATCGTCTGCAAAGACTGGGCTCCGCTTCTTTCCTAAGACAACCCCTGCTGTTCCTAACAATACTCACCTTCACCTTCCCCAGACCAACATCCACCAATAACACCATTTGCACCGACACCTTTAGACTCCAAACTTTACCCCCCAACCAGAATATGTCATACAACAGCGCCACACAGTGGACGATTGGTCACCAAAAACCCAACCCCCTCACTCCCATTGGCCTCCACATGTGATACACACCTATGAAGTTGAGAAACCACCCCCCTTAAGCAGGTATAAAGTTGTCAAACCTACACATTGTATTTAGATAGTCTGATCTTAAATTACCAACGCGATTTCCTTCACGTTGTTATTTCTTTTGATTTACTATCTCCAGTTGCCTGTTTATCTTGTTTTTGTTGAGACCAAGTTCTTGTATCTTTTGGTTGCTTTTTGTTATTAAAAAAACAAATCGATCTTCCAACGGCTTCACTCGCTCCTTCATCCGAACCAACTACTTCATCCGAACCAACTACTTCCTTTCTGGTGGCTTAATCTACCAGAATCTTTCAGTATACAGTATATATCAATCTATATATACTGTAAATATATATATATATTTGTATATATATGTGTTTGTGTAATTTGAGCTTCTGAGTTTTATTCCGAGTTTTTTTTTTGAGTTTTTTTTCCGAGTTTTTAATTGGCTGCCGTCACAAACAGTTTGGATTTGGATTGAACCTTGAGTTTTTCTCACTCATTTGCCGATTCTCTTCTTCACCTCCTCCTCTCATGCTCCTCTTCTGCTCCAGCTCCTCTTCTCCAGCTCCTCTTCTCCAGCTCCTTGCCAAATAAGCAGAAGAAAATGGATGGATGGATGTACATACATATATATCCTGTAGGAGGCAGTGTTTGCAGCTCAGTGACACAGAATGATTGAATCCTTACAGTTTATTGACTTGAACATCTGTACTGTAGACGGCCTTTAGATGGCGATCTAGTGTCTCAGGATCAGCTGGTTTAACAAACTTGCTCTTATTGATTTATACTTTTTTTTAAAATCCATCTCCACCTTCATCCACCTGTCATCTCCGCCCGCCGCCCGTTATCTCTGGAACCTGGCACCGCACTGGTGCCTGACTCTGATAGGACGACAGCCACCATCGCCCAGAGGGCAGGATAGTGACCGCCTGGCAGAACGGGTGGAGGAGTGGAGATTATCTGGAGCTGCACCGACCCAACGGTTCCTCCCAGGACAGACTCGCTCACTGATCAGCTCAGGACAAAAGCTCAGATTGGAGATTTCTCCGATTTTATTTTTTGATAGAGGATTTACAGCGTGCTGCAGTTGGACGGGAAAGAAATGGAATTCCTGAGCTGGAGTTTCCCTTTGGGTCGGAGCCGTAAATCCAAATGAATTCCACTCTCTGGAAGTCAAAGTTCAACAGCTTCATTATGGAGGAGATTGTTTAATGATGAAGATGCGTTAAATCAGTCTCGACAGTCACTGGATTTTCTCACATATATACAATATATTGCACTCTCCATATATTGTATATGTCTGACAGACAAACACATATATATTTCAGGTATATGTATGAGCTCCACAGCATGATGACAGGTTTCCATGTGAGCAGAGGAAATTGTTACTTTGCAGTTACAGTAATTTCCAACCTTAGGGTCTCAGTCCCTCATAGGGACACCAGGAATGCAAATAGGGTCATCTGAAATATCTAGTAATGTGGTTAAATAAGATAAAAAATAATAGCACAGACTCTCAACCTGTATTTCAAAATTAAAATGATCAATTTTGTTAAAATTTTACAGAAACACCATATACAAAAGAGCGCCCCCTCTGGCAGTTGGGTTAAATTGCCAGTTTTTTGCATTGTGAACAAAATAAGAAGCATAGTCATCATTTTTTAATAATAATAATTATTATGAATGTTATTTTTGTTGTTATTATTTTCATATTATACATTGTATGATTTATTAATATTTATGATTATTAATACTAAATGTAATTATAGTCAATATTTTATTTGGTCACATGTCCAGGCCTTTTAATGAAATATCATTCAATACTGAATAATATTATTTTTCCTGGTGAAATAAACGGAAGTCGTCCATTCGCCGCCGCCGCTCGTCACCAGCTCCTCATCAGCCTCGATCTCATTGAACCGTCATTGAATTAAGTGTCAGTCTCAGAGCAGGAGGACGTTGTTTGGCTGAGACGCCGGCGCTAATGCAAGCTTGCATTTCCATGAATAACAATGTTGGAACTCCACTCTGGATCAGGCCTTACATCTGTCTCCGTGTCAGCGACTCTCCTTCCGCTCCTCCTCTCCCACGGCGTTCCATCTGCTCCCACACATCATCCAGTTAAAAATACGGAACGTGAACAGAAACAACGATCCCATTGTTGTTGTTTTGTCTTCTGTTAACGATTACACACTAATCCCTGAACCACTGCTTCCAAGACCCTCAAAGAGATGGAAGAGATCACAGATTAGACGTGAGATAGATGCTTTAGGAACCTCCTCACCTCTGGTATCCACCTCCCTGGGCTTTATTATCCTTCCTCCCACAGTTCTCTGGGAGTAGAGTTGGAGAATGGAAACATATAATATAATACAGACAGAGTGAAGAAATATTAGGCCACGAAGAAGAGAGAAGAGAAGGAGAGAGTGGCCCACAGACCAGAGGAGATGATGACTGAGCCAATCAGAGAGAGGAACAGAAGAGCAGGATCTGTGAAGCCCGGTGGACCATGTGTGGTTTTACCATAGGTTTTTCAGTCACGTGACGTTCTGTGATCAGCTCTGATATTTGTCGAGTTGTGCAGTTTACACAGTGAATATCACCTCACTATGGATTGTGTGAGAATCGAACAAGTTTGAAAAACCAAGCTGCACATCTGCAAACATGGATACAGAGGAGAAAACCAGTCAACAACAGGGGGCAGCACAGTAGAACTGACCGACCAGACTGACCAGACGTTTTTCAGCCACACACACCATCGTTGTTTGACCTAAAATTGGAAGGTGAAAGGTTTATGAAGGTGAAAGTCACTAGATGGCAGCAATGCAGCTCATTGTCCCCTACACATACAGTGGTTTGTACAGGTAATTAAACAAATGTTGCCAGCTCTATATTGACATTGGTTGATATCAACATTAACGGTTGGACAATGTCAGATTAAAGTAACATTTTGGACATTACTAAAATAAGGAATTCCTTAATCTCTCTCGGTGAGTCCCTTGGGATTTGTGGCTGAAAATATCCGACAGCATTTGTTTCATTAGTTAACATCAGGCAGGAAACACGGTGAAGTCAAGGCCACATCAGCGCTCCTCACCTCCACCCACCACCTGATCTCTAATTTAATCAGAATATGTCCCTCAAAATCTCTGTTTCCTGCCACCTGGTTGCGCTACCTCTCCAAACAGACAGGGGTCAGCGCTCCTCATCTCTCAGTCCATCTGTCATGTTCCCAGGTGACGCTGAGATTCTCCTACACCAACAGCATGTCCACATTTTTTCGTCGTCAACAGTCAGGCCGACGTTCATCATGGAATTCCGAACTGAAGACAACAGTTGTTCAGGACGGATTCACCACAGGATTCTGTCATTTTATCATTCCGTCGTCACCTTCACGATTCATACTGTAATCTACCTATTTTTTGCCAAAGAGATGGTAAAATGTCCAAAAACATGAGGAAATCAATAAGATTGGACCAACATGATGGTAATTATGTAATATCTGTCAGAATCATACAAATAGTTATAGGTAAAAACCTGCTGCATGAGAAAGTGAATGTCACTAGATGGCAGCATAGCAGCTCATTTGACTAATGTATTTTAGGGAGTGATTTCCTTCACTTTTCTGTCTGACACCTGACTATATTATACAGTTTATAACATTTATTCTAGATTTGTTTCAAACCTAATTATTTATAATGTTTAATTCTACGTGATCTATCTTCAGAGCCTTTGTAGAGAGAAAATAAAACGATTTATTCAATCATTCGTTCATCTTCGTAGTTTGTCGGTTGCCGGATCACAGGGGCAGCAGTCTCCACCACTGCCACCCAAATGGCACCATACTGTCAGCCTTCCTGTGGGGGGTGGGGCTACGAGAAGCTATGTGGGTCGGGATGTTGCTATGATCAGAGCCCCTCAGTGGCAACCTGGCAGAAGGTGGTGAACCTGAAGCTAGTGAATATTATAAATGTATTGACATTGATAAAATGATATAATTGTTTCTGCTTTGTTAGTGGGGAAAAACGGCTGTATTGAAAGTGGAGGTCACTAGATGGCAGCATTGCGACTGTTGTTTACAAATTGCTGTCTTGTGTGGTTGGTTCAGTGTGTTTTGTTGTACCTAATAAATCTCCATCTAGTTCTACTCTTTGATTTTCCACATGTGGTTTTACAATCTCAGATGGGAATTTTATTGTGAAAAGACTCTCACCTTGAGGACAAAAATGGCAGATTATTCATGAGCCGCATTAAAAAGGCCATAAAGAGGGCGCTGTTATTAAGCAGCAGGTGTTAATCCAGAATAAAAGCACCTGCTGGGACTCAGTCTGCCGTCTTCACCTTTTCCAGCCTTTCCCTGTTACTAAATAGAGACGTGGGGGGAGAGGGGGACAGGGTGGAGGAGGTGGGGGCACATCTGTCTCAGCGAGTGAAGTCCTCGGCTGTCACCTCTCTGACTGAGCAGTAAATATAGCAGCACAACACTTCTGTTCAATATTCCACCTGCTGAGTTCTCTCTCCATCTCTGTCTGATGTGACGCTTGATCACGGGGTCAGACTCCGGGGCTTCTGTCTCCACGCAGAACAAACAGCGCGGTGGATTCACGGGTCAAGGGGAGGGTCGGACGGGGGTCAGCAGTGCTTTTAAGGACCAAAGACTGCAGGTGTTTTAAAGAGGAGCAAAGTTTTAGGGACGAAACTTGAGGAACATCTATTGAGAGTCAGCGTTTGTAGGTATTTAATCAGTCCTTTCAGAATAAAACTGATCTGATGTGAATCTCGCTGCAGCGCCACCTTGTTGTGCCTGAGCTGAGTTGCAATGGTGCTATTGCAACACACTACTATCAAGGTTATATGGTCTGGATTTCCTTGATCGTCCCAGACTGTGCATTGATGCTCAAGAAGCTCTCGAAGACGTAGCTCCTCAAACAGAGTCTTCTGTCCTTGACTGTCCTTCTCCTTCAGAAGTTCTCGAGTTCTTGTCTCTGGATCATGGTGGTTCATCCTCTCTTTGGGTCAAAGACTGGGACAAATACTTAGAGGAAATCCGATTCCTCCTTAGATCAAGAAGCGTTTCAGAGATGGCGTCCAGTAAAACCTTGGCTCAGGATTACAGACCTGGGTCTCAGACCCAACTCTGAGACTTGGGTTTGATTTGATTCTGTATTTTTCTTTTGGATTAAACTCACACCAAAATAATGAGCTGCTGCTGTTTCAGTGAAAAACTGCCTCCAGGTAAAGGATTTCCTGTTGTTTCTTCCTCTTCCTTGAAGGAGTTCTGAGGCTCCGTCGTCCGGCTCTGTCTCTGCGTTTCCTAAATCGGTCTGAGCAGCTGGAACTCTGCATGAAAGTCTTTGTGATTCACGGATCAACGTGAATCCCTGCTCCGAGTTTCTCCAACCTCGTTTGGAATTTCTTCAAAGCAGCACGGAGCTTCGTTTGTGTCTGCCGGGCCCCCAGATTTGAGATGTCAGGTGTCAAGTATGGTCGCCATACGCTCTGTGATTGATCACCACAACCGCTCTGTTAATATGGATCGTCTGCCGGCGCCACACGCTGGGCCTGAATGATAATGACCCTGAAAAACAATTAAAATCTGTGTTAGCGCCGATAGCGCAGCGGACGTCAGGCGGCGTGGACAGGTTTCTGTACCAGAACTGTTCGTGCCGAGACACGGAGCAGACCAGTCGTGAACGTGACGCCCGGTCGTAACACTGAGCAACCGTGTCGTCATCCTCCTCTTCCTCTTCCTCTTCCTCAGATCTTTCATGTGCCGCCAGACAAACGTATTCCCTCAGAGTTTTCTCAACACATGAAAGTGTTACTTTGAAAAACACCGAAGCCTCAGATCACCAACGTGTAATTACTCTCCCAAGGTAAGGCAGCGTTAATTAGTCCACTTCCCACCAAGCAGGAAGTCCCACGACACCTGGCTGCTGCCGCATTGTTAGGAGGAAGGTTCAATTCCACGAGGATTAGACCAATGAGAAGAGAGCAGCTGATGCAGAAAAAAAATCAAGAAACAATGGTTAGAACCACAACAATACCTAGATATGTATATTACAAAGGTATTTTACTTTGAAAATCCTATTTATTAGTACTAATAAACAAAGGTCAGATAACAAGGTTTGATAACATTTATGATATGAAAGCTATTGATCATGGCAATAATCATAAAAAATATTATAATTTTAACATAAAAATATTTTTGTTACAAAATTAAATATTTATTATTATTATAATAAATATCTATTTGATAATACGTATAATTATTTCTGTTATTTAATAGACTACGAGATCCTGTTTCATTTCAATTCATATAACATTTTTATCAATATTATTATTAAATATTTGCATATGCATATGTATTTTGTTTTTGTAAATCTCAGAACAATGAAAGGATTTTAAAAAACTAAACATAAATAGCAAAATAAACATTTTCTCATAAGATAAAGACCTTATGGCCTACAAATACTACAATAACATTGATATAAAATATTTATAAACTATTTTCATAAGAGGATCTTTTGTTTTGGTAGATGAGAAGCTGAAACGTAAAGAAACATATTCGGAAACATATTTTTTATCCGCAGTTTGTGTTTGTAGGAAGGAGGAAGAGGAGGAGGAGGAGGAGGAAGAGCTTGTGGCCCTCTAAAAAATTTTCCATCAGAAAATCACTTTATTTTTATTCATCCTTTTATCCTGTTGTAGTTGTTGACACTAAGAAACAACAGTGTAAACACAGAAAACTGATTAAAATTAACTCTGAGACCTGAAAGATGTGACTTTTCAGTTTCTCTCAGGTCTGAATACGAACGAAACAGAGAAAAAGTGGAAAAAGTTCTGGGATTGAAGAGCAAAAAAAAATGTTTGACGTGTCCTGGAGGTTATTGTTTATATTAAGCCCTGAGTTACTATCTGTCCAATCAGGACCAGGATTTATGGAGGTTCTGCTCCAACCTTTACAACTTCACAAAGTCAAATCCTTCACTTTGTCTAATGGTCACATAAAACCAGAACCATTAACAAGCAGAGAAAAAACAGACCTCAGGTCACATGACCAACAAAAATTACCATCAGGCAACGACATCATTTTGTCAAAACAGCTTGAGACGCCGGGAAACTTTTGGACTCGGAGACGAACTGAACATTTTTATGCAGATGCTCTGCTCAGTAGGTCACTGAAGAATTGGATTTCTATTTGATTCTGAAAAAAAAAAGTCAAACTTCTGTCCCCCAGGACGCAGAGTCTTAACAGCGCGCTGTGAGACAGACTTGAATCCTAATAATGTTTGACCTACTGTAAAAATTCAAGGTGATAAAAACACGAGTGAAGTTTCTGTTCACGTCAAAATCCCTGCGTCCAACTCTGAACGACTGCAGTTAAGGAACAGAACGGAACGGAACGGAACGGAACAGAACAGAATAGAACGGAATGGATCGGAAGAGAATGGAACCATAGTGAACAGAACGAAACAGAACCGGACTGAACTGAAGAGAACAGAATGGAATGGAACAGTACAGTACAGGACAAAACAGAGCAGAATGGAACGGAACAGAGCAAAAGAAGATGGAACAGAATAGGACAGAGCAGAACGGAATGGAATGGAACAGAGCAGAACAAAACAGAACTGATCAGAAAAGAATAGAACGGAATGGATCGGAAGAGAATGGAACAATACTGAACAGAACAGAACAGAACAAATCTGTAGTGAACCGAACAGAACACACCAGAAGAGAACCAAACAACACGGAACAGAACAGAAACAAAAACTGAACAGAACAGAAGAGAACAGAATGGAATGGAACAGTACAGGACAAAACAGAGCAGAATAGAATAGAACAGAGCAGAAGTGGGTGGAACAGGACAGAACAGAACAGCATATAATAGAATAGAATGGAATAGAACGGAACGGAACAGAATCGAACAGAACGGAACAGAACGGAACAGAACCTAGAATGGAATGGAATGGCACAAAATGGCATAGGAGGGAACACATAGAATGGATCAGAACAAAAATGAGAGCAGAACAGAACGGAACCAAATAGAAGAAAACAGTGGTTGATGTTGTTTGTATCAAATAATAAAAATGGCCTCAGAGGCGAGAAAGAAATCATTGAACAGAGAACAAGGCTGAAGTGAAGTGTGTTTCGTTAAAATGACCCTGGAAACATGATTGTTGAAGGTCCAGCACCTCCACCAGACCAGACAGACCTGGACAGACCAGATCACATTTCTGCAGCTCCTCTCTCCTCACACTGGACCTGATTTCAACAAATTGGGCTGCAGACATCACAGTGCAGCGACCTTGACTGCAATGTAGCAGGTGATCAGGGCCGAGGCGCAGCGCAGCAGGACACCAGCAGGGGCACATAATATGATAAAGCTAAGGTAATGGAGCCCATTGTCCCTGCAGAAGCTCTGATTCAATCCTGTCACGGAGCAGAGGGAGTCTGGGAGAATCTGTCACTGAGCTCCACACAACGAAAAGCAGAAGAAGATTCAGCTCCTCCCCAAGAGTCAGCATCTTTCTGCTGAACTCATTTCATTGTCTGCGTCCCGTCTAAGACTTGGACCCAGGCGAGAATATCAAACAGCCTCTTCTCTCCACACTCTGTGTAGTAACAGAACAGAACATTACCAGGAAATAGTCGAGGGAGAAGAAAACTCTTTATCAACCAACCAGACTCACTGGTCTCTGACAAAGCTGTTAAACTTCCACAGCTTTGGCCTGGAGTCAGAATAAACAACCATCAGCTGCTACAGTATGGTTTTAAAAACTGACCTCAGACCAGCAGAGCTGAGGCTCAGATCTGGTTCCAGTCATTAATTCTCAAGATTCTACTGAGTCACAAGTCTCAAAAAAGGTAAAAGAACTCGCCAGTCAAGTCCACGTCAAGATAATAAAGTGATTAAATCACAGAATCTTGTAGAAGAAAAATGAGAAACTGTCGGCAACATTTGAATAATATGGAATTGTTTGAACCAATCAATGAAATATATTTTCTATAATATTTACTGTTATTTAAGGCAATGTCTTCATAAATATTTCACCAGAAGCAAAAATCAAAACAGGATACAAAAATTAATTTACAAAAAAATTAAAAAAAGAAAAGAAAATTAAAAAAAAGAAAAGAATAATATCAAATTCAAACAATTACAATTAATTAAAAAAAAATTATAAAACATGCAATTTACAAATACACAAATTTGATAATAATAATAATATCTAATAAATAAATAATAATAACATTTAAAAATATATTAATTTTAATTTTATTGGCTCAGAATCAATGTTCTTGTCATTGGTGTGGTATTCAAGGGTTCACCTTCTGAGCAAGGTTGAAGGAGAGTTGGTGGCTTCGGTCTCCAGCACCTGGTAACAGATAAACAGATGAAAATTTGATCTTATTTGCATTATTAAAACTAAAAATAACTGTTGAAAAGATCTCTCTGATTTTCTTTCTTCAATTCCTGCCTGTATATCAACCCTGTCTTCAACTAGACAGAAGTACTTCTTCAGTATATTTCAACTAAAATACTTGACTTTCATTGTACATGACTTTGTCAAGTGGTTTATCCTGATGATATATATATATATATAGATAGATATATGCAGTGTGTGCCGTGGTTGAATAAGGAGCAGCCACTTCTAAAATCACAGTCTCTTTGAGCTGCAGCACCAAGTGTGACCTTAAAGGACTTTGGCTTTGTTTACATAATTAAAGCCACTTTACACTCTGTTGTATTTCTGTTAAAAAAAAAAGGAGTAAATGTATCGACAAGTCACAGCCTTGACCTCCAACGTGGCGTTGCATTTTTATGCCTTGGACGGAGAGTCGTGTTTATTTTGCTGCATCGTACACAAAGGCTAGATCATCGGTGGAGGTGGAGGCCACACCACCCTAAACGATATCAGATGGACTGTGCACAACACCTTTTAGTCCAACAGAGGATCATTATATGGATCAGTGATCTCCAAACTTTTCTAAGGGTCGATAAAGTTTGTACCCAGACCTGGAGAACGGCTGCTCCTCCAGTGAGAGAGGAAAGAAAAACACACATATTTACTGTGTTGTAAACACAAATGATAAAACGGTTGACAAATGGAACACAAGCAATGTTTGCAACTTTACATCCAGTTCACTGCAAAAAGACAAATACATTCTATAACCAAGGACGTATAGGGTTAAAATTAAAATTAGGACAACTTCACCTTTTGTCTTGTCCCTTCTACTCTGACTCCAACTACCTCCATGTCCTCCATCATTCTCCTCTTTGTCTCCTACCTGGTAGCTCCATCTCTAGGATCATTCTTCTACCATTGTATCCACTGTCCCTCCTCTGAACATGTCCAAACCATCTCAATCTGTCTTTTTCTCCAAACCTTCCTGTCTGTGTTGTCCCTCTAATCACCTCATTCCTGATCCCTTGTCTCTCCTAAAGACAACCTCAGCATCTTCAACTCCTCCACCTCCAGCTCTGTCTCCTGTCCTCTGCCTGGTGTCCTCTAATCCATCCATCAGCCCAAAGTCGGAATATACTGATGTTTCTTCTCATTCTCTTAATCCCAGGTGTGTCTGTGAGCAACCTCAGCGACAACTTCCTGATCTTCCATGGTTCAGGTGAGGACAAGAAAAAGGTGAGGACAGAACATTCAGAAGACAGATGGATGGATATCTGAATCAGTCAATACTGGACCCAGGGCCTTCACTAGCACCAATTGTGACAATAAACAACATCAACTGACCTATACACTGACCTCTAGTGTGCATTTATTGCATAAATTTAGTTGACAAAGCGTTTTCAGAGGAGGAGACGTCACAGTCTGACTCATTGTGGCTGTTTGTACAACAACAATGTAAATATTTAATGTGAAAAACTGCCCCACTGACTTGAAGGCCCTGCAGGAGCGGAAGAATAAATGTGATTGGTCCATTTTGAATTCCTGTTCCAAAATAAAAGTCCAGGTTTGTAACAATGATCTGAAGATACTCATTGAATATAAATATTTAAAGATATACTGTCTATCGCACAATCATTCTTTCTTGGGCCTTCATGGAATACCCTGAAGGCTCCGGGGATTCCTGTGTGCTACCCAATATATTTGAGGTTAATATTTGACATCCCTTCATATTCATAAAGAGGGAAAAAAAAAGATTCATCGCTGAGTGTCTTCACCCAGAGTCTTTAGGACGCACAAAAAAACATCAGGCTGTGTCTCATTAACACCAATGGTTTTGTCAAGTCTCTGACCTTGGTGGAGGAGCTAACAGCTCGCCGTATTGATCCACTTTTCCCAGAGTCCCTGTTTATTCTCAGCCCGACTAACGGAGCCGACTCGGCTCTAAGTGCTGCTTCCTCTCCGTGATCCGACCTGGGAGGAGGAGGAAACAAACAAACGGACAAACAATCAGAACAACAGCCTCACGCACCGGTGTTTTCATAATGACTAATCAATCCGGGGCCGGAGCGCGGCCCAGATGGGTCGACCATATGTAGTGATCACACATTCATCGGCCGTACGGATGTGAACCACCTCTCTAGGATCTCACCGCCTCCTGTCTGCTCAGTATTCTCTCTACTCAAGGTTCCAACAGCTGCCCTTGCATTCCGAAAGGGACAAACATGCAAATCACGTCCAGTGAAGAAGACGAGGTGCGACCCCCGGGCGTCTGCACTTTCTTCAGACGTAGTTTTCCAACACGTCATCACTTCATGTTTGTACGTTAGGCTTCGATGAACTCCAACAAAGTTTGTCCTCGGAATCTGACTCACTAATACGTTCGCCGCCTGCTCTATTAGCCCTGATACGGTGGCGCTGAAATGTTGGCATTCAGAGGTCGGAGGACGTCAACACTCCTATTACAGAAACTGATTACCGATAAGGTCAGAGGCGCGGCGCCCAAATCTTTGATTATTCAGCTACAACCGGAACAGATGATATGTGAGAATATCTCCGTCGTTAGCCTCCCTTCACCGTGACGACCATAACTACGTCAGTCGGCCGGGGCCAGGTAACTGTTCCCGCTGTGAATCATCCATTTACCACAGTCGTTGCTGAAATGCACAAATATAATTGTTGACTTTTAGACAATAAAACCAGGGTCAATGTGATAAAGTCAAGAAACAGTCGCAGAGACTGATCATAGCTCCGCCCCGACCCTCATAAAAGCTCACAGTATGGAGAAGTGTGGTTTGGGTGGCGGTGGTGGAGACTTCTGTCCTCCACCGATACGCAGATGAACCGATCGGAAAAACAAAGCAAAATAACTCACTCAAAAAGTAAGAATATGATCAGGATTAACGGCTGTATATAAAGAAGTCACTAGATGGCAGCATTGCAGCTCATTTGATACATTTTTACACCAGAAGTTGGAGGTTTTAAATAACAAATTATTGTTTATATAATTTTCAAAATGGTCAAAATGAACGCCCTGGCCGTTCTAGCGTTAATAACAAACTATAGTTGCTAGGAACAGCGTTTGAGAGAATTTCATAAGGACCAGTTGACATCAAACGTTCATAAACAAAGTCTCTGTTTCTAATTTATAAAAAACTGTTACATATTTCGGTTCAAACCTTTTGGTTGAACAGAACCTTAAAGGGTTAACTTCCAGCAGACAGGAAAACTAAAAAAATCGACATTGTCTCTCTTCGTGAATCCGTCCCTCAACAGTCATTCACAGTAACTGCTGTTGCATCTGAGGTCATCACTTCGTCCTCCACCCTGGGTAAACTCCTGCTGAGGTCTTTGGTGGAGAGGACATTGAACTCATCAAGGAGGACGCAGCTTCTGAAAACGTCGCGGTGACGTAGCAGTGACAGAGCGGCGTGAGATTGATGATGTCTTAACGGTGTTGGCCGACCGCCTTCACATCACAATATGGGCCGCCATCCTATCCCAACGTTCCAAATCCAAGGCCCAGATTCTCATTCTGCTCCTGATCTGGGCGTGGAGACGTGAAGACAGAAGACACTGCAGCTACAGGACACTTTAATGAGGTTTCCTTGCTGCTCGGCTGCTCCCCGTCTGCATTAAACGCTGTTTGGTGATGGTGTGAAAACCTCCGCCTCCAACCGTGGCTGCTGCACAACATGCTCGCCAACTAAAGTGGTTCAGACATGGCATGAAAATCCAAAAATGCTCTGTTTGCCACGTCCTGAAGCATGACCAACTGGGAAGACATCCCATAATGGAGCAGGACACGGCCCAAGGATTATGAGCCTCATCTGCTGAGGAGGAAAAATGGAAGTTGATGAAGAAAAACAGGATTCTCATCATGTAAACGCAGCCGATTGAGGAGAAATTTTCCTGATGTTCACTGATGAACTTCCTGTAGCCTTCTGAGTCTGCGTGTCTCCAGATGGAAGTCAACATCAACATCACCTTTTAACCCTGTTCATATCGACTGAATTAAACTTTTAATTTTTTTCTTTTTGTGACACAGAGTGAGGTGTCATCGTTCATGTTTTTTGTTCAGATTCAAGATTAAATAAATGTCCACTGTCCCTTTTCTCAGGGATTGCCATGGTCAATCAACCTTCACCATCTCCTCCTGTCCTCTTTATCTTCTCCTCTGACTCCAACTACCTCCATGTCCATCCAGCTCCATCTCTAGGATCATTCTTCTACCAATGTCTCCACTGTCCCTCCTCTGAACATGTCCAAACCATCTCAATCTGTCTTCTCTGGCTTCTTTTTCTCCAAACCTTCCTGTCTGTGTTGTCCCTTTAATCACCTCATTCCTAATCCTGTCCATCCTTGTCTCTCCTAAAGAGAATCTCAGCAGCATCTTTAACTCCTCCACCTCCAGCTCTGTCTCCTGTCTTCTGTCTATTCCTAGTGTCTCTAACGCATCCATCATGGCTGGTCTCACCTCTAAACCTTTCTTTGAGTCTCTGAAGAGTCTCTGTCATTAATGTGTAATTCCAGAGTTCACCTCCAGGTCATGATCGAATCCCAAGTGAATGGAGTTGATTTTAGGTCTCGATCCTATTAATAAAACGGTTTAATTAGTTAAT
>JAFBJS010000262.1:0-34838 GCA_016785265.1 Paraplagusia blochii | reverse complement strand
CCATCCTTGTCTCTCCTAAAGAGAACCTCAGCAGCATCTTTAACTCCTCCACCTCCAGCTCTGTCTCCTGTCTTCTGTCTATTCCTAGTGTCTCTAATCCATCCATCATGGCTGGTCTCACCTCTAAACCTTTCTTTGAGTCTCTGAAGAGTCTCTGTCATTAATGTGTAATTCCAGAGTTCACCTCCAGGTCAAGATCGAATCCCAAGTGAATGGAGTTGATTTTAGGTCTCGATCCTATTAATAAAACGGTTTAATTAGTTAATTTGGTGACATTTCATTTCATGTCTTTTCTCCTGGCTCCTCCTCTGACAGTGGCTTCAGATTCAAGTGTCTGTTAAATCCATAACAGTAAATCTTACCTATGATGATGGATGGATGGATGAATGGATGGAAGGACGGAAGGACAGACAGACAGACAAACAGACAGATAGATAAATATTACCCCATGTCTTTGTTAACCAACCAACTTACATGATTTTATAGATAAGAATTTAAGGAATACTTTTTAATATTTCAAGGACATATTTCACTAAACCCCTGCTGTTTTCTGGACTTGGTTTAAAGATATGTTTCTAAGAGGAATCAGCGCCACCAGGGGGCCATTCAAATGTATTAGCCTTTATCCTCAAAGGAAAATGTCTCATCATACACATTATAAACATCATATTATCATAATATTTATTGAAAGTGTTCCATAAAGCAGTGGTGGGCGGCGGCTGTGAGTCTGTGAACCTGATCTGTCAGCATTAACTCCATGGTCCTTTATTTTCCATATGGAAAATTCATCACAGGCTCAAACCCACACACAGAAGATCTTATTGGTCAATATAACAACTATGATTGAAAAAAGGCAGGAAAATACAGTGTGGCTTGTTTGGAAAAGAGCAATGGGAGAAGATTTCATTTCCTAGGATGAAAAAGGACAAGAAAAAGGAAAAGGAGAAGACGGACGAGGAGAAAGATGAAGAGAAGGAAGAAGAGGAAGAGAAAGGAGAACAAAAAGGAGGAGAATTTGCTTCATAAATTTGTGTGAAGGAGAAGGGGAAGGTTTTCTTTTTAGATTTTAAACAGTTGGTAAAAAGGTAAAAAAAATAAACAAGAACACAGTTGTGACCCACTGTACCAGAAAGACCAGGTTAGTGTGGCCTTCAACGAGAAGAAGAGGAGAAAAGGAGGAGGTGGAGAAGGAGAAGACAACGACACCAAAGCTGAAGAAGACGTGGTCAGTCTGGCCTGTCAGTTCTACCACACTGCCCCCTGTTGTTGACTGGCTCCTCCTCTCCATCTACAGTATGTTCTGTCATGTGACAGGTTCAGGTAAATCATCAGGATTTCAACCTCATCCGATCGATCGTGAGGTGATAATTGCTTGTCGTTAATCCGTGTGAACTACGACAGGAGACGCACGACTGAGCCAAAGATGACGTCTGTCTGCCCGGCTTTACATGATGAAGATTAGTCTTCATCATCATTGTTCCGAGTGGACAGGACAGATCGCAGATCCAATCACAGATGCAGCCTGCTGTGGTGGAGGTGTTTGGTGGGAGCAGATTCTCACCGATCTCCTCACCACTGGTCCAGCGTCAGTGTGGAGCTGATGGTGAGGGGACTGCCCCCTGTCTGTGACGGAGGGATGAGGCAGACAGGTGAAGAGAGGGATGGAGAAGGAGCGAGACGTGTCACGGCCCCCTCAGGACGTCTCCTCTTTCTGAGCAGCTGTTGTCTGAGAGCTGAAGGCAGCACTGCGGCTCCCTGTCAACTCCCTCTCCCACACAAGCCCCCCTGCATGCAAAGCAGGCTGATGCTGCCCCCCCCCCATCTCCTTGCTGCTCCTTCTTCTCCTTTTTCTCTATTTGTAACAGACACCTCCTTATTTACTCTCTGTTTCTGAATCAGAGTTTTATTCAAATCAATTCCCGGCCGCCTCACACAGAGGGGCCCAGTCATGGTGGAGGAGCAGATGAACAAGGAGGAGAAGATGAGGGAGAAAGGGATGAGGTGGAGGTGGGAACAGGAGGGGAGGAAAAGAAGGAGAAGCAGAAGGAGGTGGAGAAGAAGAGGAAGAAGGAGGAGAGGAAGAAGGAGAAGAGGATGGAGAGGAAAAAGAAGGAGGAAGAGAGAAAGTGAAAGGAGGAGGAGGAGAGGAAGATGGAGAAGAGGATGGAGAAGGAGGATGAGGAGAAGAAATAAGAAGGAGGAGGAAGAGGCAAAAAAAGGGGGAAGAAGGTGAAGGAGGAAGAGAGGAAGGAATGGGACGAGATGAGGGAGAAGGAGGACGAAGAGAAGAAAGAAGAGGAAGAAGAAGGAAGAATAGAAGGAGGAGGAGGAAGAAGATATTTGAGATTTTAATTGTAAAGTTAATTAAGATTTGGTATAAATTAGTTGTGATCCACTGTAGGTGGAATGACCAGCCAAGAGAGCTGAAGGAGAAGAAGAAGAGCAGGAACAAGGATGAGATGATGAAGACGAGAAGAAGGAGGCGGAGGAGAAGGTGATGGAATGAAAAGTGGAACAACAATGAGGAGAAGGAGGAGACGTGATGAAGAAGGAGGAGGTCAAGAGGAGAAGTAATGTTAAACACAAACCACAAAAACTGCACAGAGAAATTTGCTCGATTTCATTAAAAAAATCCAGTGTAAAAAAGAGAAGAAGAAATTTTACTCTACGTTGATTCCCTATGATCAGATTCCACAGAACAACTCTTCAGTAGGTGACATCCATCACCTGAGGAGGGCAGGGGGCGCTGTGTCTTTGGGGTAGCCAGGGTTTTATAACCTGTTATTGTGTGTTACTGCTCCAACACTAAGACAACAAGAAATCTTTAGGTGATTGTAAACACCTTGACCTGCAGAGGGCACTCTTGTTGTAATTTAATTTCCATGTTTAATTAGTTTAGAGAACTGGTGCAACGCCACCTCCAGGCAGGCGTGTTAGAGTGGAATCAGTCACCGTGTTGTCTTGACTCAGTTCCCTCGGTGATGAGCTAAGATGATACAGTTGTGGAGAATAGAGAATAGAGAATAGAATGACTCAGACATAGCACTTTCAGAGGTGAGGTCTCCTCCTCTGAAAGCGCTCATTCATCCAGCAGCTCTGTGTGTCTCCATCAAGGATACGCCGTGTCTCTTTGTGCTATGATATTTGTATTATTTAATGTGTTAAAATCTACATTTTTGTGTTATTTGTGTGTATTATGAAACAGCGCCACCTGCAGGGACTGTCTTGAGGTTTTGGTCTCCACAATATTTGTTCCGTGCTTCCGTTGCTCCAGGATCTCATGATGATTTGCTCCAACACTAACGTAACAGAGTGCGTTAATGGAGACTGCCGGCTGACCTGGGATCAGGCTTAGAGTGAATATAAGATCAACACTCTTTACTCTTGCTTGTTGCTAGGACTAGTGGTTTTTTAAGGTAACGCAGCCTACCCCTAACCCACTGATCTGAGATCATTCGTATGGATTTTACATGTGTAGGAGAAAACAGTGCAGACTTGTCTGGTTAGAGATCAGAACAAATGGTGTTTGCCACTAATTAACTGTTCCACCAGGGAGCGCTCCAACATGGTTTGAGTCGATGGTGATGAGGATTTTTTTCTTTTCTAGATTGTTAATCAATAATTCCACAGTAGGTGTAAATGGGATTATCGGAGCTGAAACAACACTTCAGCCTCTCCTCAAGGCTCCATTTACTGCCGCATGACAAGGAGCCAATCACAGGGCGGCTTAGAGACAAATTACTGCTTGACTTTTCCACTACCAGAACTCTGCACAAAGAGGCTCTCGTGCTGCAGACCAAAACAAAATGATCCCTCTGAACAGTACCTCAGACGGCCTGTAGGTGATGCTTGACAACCATTTTTAACAATTCCTTCTGACAGTAGCTGCAAACTCAAGTGAGTGTCAGTTTTACGAGAATGTGTTTTATTGAAACTGACAGGTTTCTGAGCAGAAGGCCACATGGACGTGGCACCAAGGGAAGTTCTCTTCACATCTACTGGTAGAACCAGTGCAGGAGGAGAGTGGCAGAACCGGTGGCGGTCAGCACTGGAGGAAACTTCTCCTGCTGTCACCCAGCTCCTGTCACATCCACTGACACGTGTTGAAAGTCGTCCTCCTCTCTCCCCGAGGACAGATCTGGAGCGGGCCACCGAGACGGACTGTCAGACAGCAGTGCTGCAGGGTGAAATGACAGGCAGTCCCACTGTCTCTTAACAGTGGACGAGGGGATTTGAGTGGACCAGGCTGGACCGGACCAGACCGGACCAGGATAGAAAACTAATTTTAGTTTGGTGAGTTTTTATACTTTCTCTCTGTTTGTTGTTTATTCAACTTGTAAACAGTTCGACCTTGTTTGACCTTCAGGCTTTTGATTTAAAAAAAAATTATGGAAAAAAAAATCAGGATGAGTCTTAACAAAATAACTGACAGAAAGACAGATGGATGGACAGATAGACCGACAGGTGGATGGATGGACAAATAGACAGACACAGTATAGACAGGAAGACTGATGTATGGACAGATGTATAGACAGAGAGACGGTGTACATAAGAATGGACAGATGAACAGACAGAGGGACAGAAAGACAGACAGACAGTTGCACAGATGTACTGTCAGACAGACAAGGGACAGATGTACACAAGAATGGACAGATAGACAGAAGGATGGACGGTTAGACAGTCAGAAAAACTGATGCATGGACATATGGATAGACAGATAGACAGTGTACAGAAGAATGGACAGATTGAAAGACAGAGGGACAGCAAGATGGACAGACAGTAGCACAGATATACTGTCAGACAGACGAGGGACAGATGTACAGAAGAATGGACAGACGGACATATAGACAGTTGGACAGACAGAAAAGTACAATGGTCCAGTACACAGATGAACAACCATCCAGACTCACCTAAACTACTGTTTTAGATGAAGAATTTTCATTTCTTTCCAGATTCTACAAACACCTGTCCAGATGCCTATGTGTCCATGGGCAGGATAACAAACTCCAGAACTTTGCTTGCTCTGATTTTGACTCTGTAGTGTCTCCACCTACAGCTTATATATCCAAGCTACATCAACACCATGCACCACAATCTCACAGTCTTACAGCCAAAGTTTCCACTTGCCCTTGGCAGGGAATGTATTTTGTTTTTTTTTCTGTAAATATATCACATGGTGTTAAATAAAGACTAACTCAGCGTGGGCCTCAGACCCACCCCGGCTTCAGAGCTGTTTTTAAGTCTCTGTGTATGAGTTTGTGTGGAAAGTGAAATCAGCAGGAGCCTCACAACAAATGATTACCCCCAGGCCCCTAACTGGTTAATGTGGGCACGGTTCAAGGACTGAGGCTTTGATGCAGTCTTCATTTCATTAAAGAACACGGTCTCAGCGCAGATCACATGGAAAGCTCACATGTAGATGACTGCACCTCAGGGCTGGAGTTTAATTAACTGAATCATTGAAAGATGTTAAAAACGGGTAAAAACAGAAGCTTCTCCGAATTTCATTTGGCTCCGAGTTGCCATAAAGTCCTAATGTGGATATTAAATTCACTGCATTTGGAAGGATGAAGATAAAAGGAAGACTTGAAGACGTGTCATTGTTGCCCGTCCATTCACCACCAGCACCGACAGCTAGTCCTCATTAGTGCAGAGTGTTGACATTGACGAGCTTGAAGAAGCCGCTCGGATCTACCAGTTCTGGAAAATACAAATGAAAAAAAAAAGCATTATATTAAATGAAAATAATCTAATAATCTAATAATGTAATTAAAATGGATGATCCTACAGTTTAAATAAATAAAATAAAGACAATGCCATGTGAGAATAGTCTATTTAGGCATAAATTAAATTAAAGAAGATGAAATACAACATATGTTGATCTTTTTTTCTATTACTTTTCTCATTCACACTACAGGTAGAGACAAAACATTGGAGAAACACTGTCACTATGCGGTTATTATTGGTATTACAATAATATTACAGTTTCAGACTAACTTTCTATATATCTATGTCTGTCTGTCTGTCTCTCTATCTGTCTGTCTGTCTGACTATCTAGCTTTTTATCATCAGACTACTGGAGGACAGAATGGACAGATGGACAGACAGAGGGACAGAGAGACAGTTGCATAGTTAGACTGTCAGAAAGTCGAGGGCCAGATGTACAGAAGAATGGAGAGATAGACAGAAGGCTGCATGGACAGACAGAAAGACTGAAAGATGGACATATGGATAGACAGATAGACAGTCTGTCTGTACGTCTGCCTGTCTATCTTTTTATGATCAGACTACTGTACTGTCCAGACTATTCTTAAGTTTCTGTATCCTCAGACTCTTTGTCTTCAACTATGCCTGTCATGAATTCCATGCAGTTTCAGGCTACAGACGTGTGAAAAGGAGTTGTAACAGAAACCTGGGAGCGAGGGTTGGACCCAGTCCTTCTGACCCAGTTAAGAAAAAACCCAGATCAGGTTGGAATCATTGTTAGGAAAAAAGGGATGAATTCAGATAATATTTCCATATTATTAAAAGTTCTGTGCAGGACTGCTATTGCGGTGATAAATCAGTAGGGTATAATAACCTGTCTCACAACGGTCTGAACCCAGCTCACTGGGATTACTGCTATATGTCTGTCTGCCCATCAGTCTGTCTATCTGTCTTTCTGGCTATCCGTCTATCTGTCTTCTGTGTCTTTTTCTATATCGGCCTGTCAGTCTGTCTAACAGTCTGTCTTTTTATCTATATTTCTGCGAAAACTTTATCTGAGATATGACTCTTTTAAATGGCACATTTCAGAATATGCTGGTTCTGTTTTATTTACTTTATTTGTAAACACCTACAACTTCACTGCTAGTAAATCATTTCTCCCACAAATCTTTGACTTTGTTCTTGTTCTTTATATCATTTATATACATTTATTATTTCATCTTTTCGCGTCTATTTCCGCCAATAAAAAGAATAAACTCAAATTCCCTGCGGCCTTATGTTTGTGCAGGTGTGTGACGTCACGCCGGTAGTAGCGGAAGTGGCCGGAGTCGTTCGGCTGTTTTCGGGTTTTCAGCTGCCTGGAGACCAAGTTGTGGCTTCCAGGTAATGACACACATCAACGGACACAGCCACAGACACACCGGCGGTCGGAGATGGAGGATTGTGGAAACTCTTCGCAGTGATATCAGTCGTGTCGTTGGGCAACAGTTTGTGTTCCCGGTCGGGGTTCGATCCATCAGTCGGTGCAGGAGGCGGGAAGTCAGTGTCCTGGACTAATGGGTGCCTTACAGTCATTACCCGCTCAACCTGAATACATTCAACTGGCCCAGAAGACTGGATGTGAGTACCGTACTGTGTTATTATTAAAATTAAAACAAAAGTAAGAAATGTTTAAAACTTATTTCCCCGTTGGTAACATCAAATTAACCCCTTTGTGAGTGAAGTTAAGGTGGAATTTGGTGTTTAACTTAATTTGACCGTAAAGATTCTAGAAGCTTCTAGAAACTTCCACGGCTTCTACGTTAAATGTTCAAACTAAGCAACTGTAACTTTTCCGAAGTAAACTAACAGTTATATTTGTGGCAAGCTATAAAATATACACCTATTTGGTTATTTTATTTTAAATAGATATGTATCCTCTTTACATTTATTATTATCATCCGTATCCTTTAGCTTAAGCTAACCCTATGATTTTGACTGTTGTTTTTAAACGATTGATTTTTAGTTCTAAATTAATCACAGTTAGAAATGGAAATTAATACTGTACATCCAAATATTGTCTTTTCTGAAGGGGTCTTTGAGTTTTTGAATGTTTTATTAAAACATTTACATTTATTCTATTAGCAGATGCTTTTCCAAATTTACATATAAAGGAGTTTAACATCGTTAATGCTGTATTTCCTCTGGGATTCAGTCCCAGGACTCGCTGCTTCAGAAGAAGGAAAAGTACAGGTGTCACCAACCTTTTATAAAACTAACAGCCAGTTCTATGGCACTCACTGATTCTCAGAGAGCCTGGATAGCTCAGTCGGTAGAGCATCAGACTTTTAATCTGAGGGTCCAGGGTTCAAGTCCCTGTTCGGGCGAACATTTTGTACTGTTCCATAGTGAAGCATCGAAAACGCAGAACTTCCAAAAGGAGAGAATAGAGAGTCTACAATGATTTACCAAAATTGGGGTCATGAAAGAATACATTCTTTTTTTTTGGTTGCAGGCTTACCACACAGTATAATTATAGAAAGTTCTGGGACAGAAGTGACCACACTCCTGACCATCATGGTTGGACACAATAGAATATCATTATCTAGTGTATTCTCTGCCCTTAAAGCATAGGAATAGAACCATTTTGACTTTTTTGGACTAGTTTAGTTGTTTGGTACACACCCCGTGGGCACCTTAGGTCAGCCATAAGGGCTACGAGATGCCTCTAGGTACCAGGTTGGTAACCCCTAGTTTAGTTGTCACTAAAACTGCTGCTTTTAATAATACCTTTCTCACATTGGTGCCGACATTTTACTGTTCGTCTTTACACTGTGATGCAGTCATGTGTTGGCTAACATTGAGCTGTACTTATTTGTCATGTTACGACACATTAGATTGTTCAGCTTGTACGTAATAGACAACCGCGTTGAAATAATAGGGACTACAGTGAATTTCAACACCCTGAGCTGTTGCGTTTAGACCTGTTTTTATGTTCTGTAGAATTTTTTTTATATAAATGAACCTGTCAGGTGATATTTCAATGACCTTTTGCCTACTTGGATTTGAACATAGTGTTTTGTATAAAAAAATATATAATATGTTTAAAATTTTCTTTTTTATTAGGTAACATTGGCTAATCCCAACCCTCAGTCATTTCAACATGTAAACTGTGGTTAGATACGGATTGATTGTTCCTGAAATTGTAAGTTGCCTCCGATAAAAATGTTGGCTAAATTAAATTTTTGTGTATATTAATAACTATAGCTAAAGCTAAATCTCGGGCTCTACCAGCACTCCTGATGAGATCAAAAGGGTAATTACATTTAAAAAACAAATAAATAAAAATATATATGTATTGATGATGCAGTTCACTTTTGATAAAGCTGTGGCTCTCAATTTATTTCTGCCATAAAATACATTTCATTAGTTTAAGCTAACAACACTATACCTCGACGGTTTCATAATGTCAATGTTGGTGTCAAAATCAACTAAGATTTTTAACACAAAATACGTGAACCACCACATGTTCAAAATCTTATTAGTAGTATTATACTAAATATTTTATACGCAGTAGCACTAATATGGTGTCAGGAACTGTTATCCACCACACAAATGACTGCCACCTAGTGACTGGAAGCTTAGTGTCACCCAAGTGTTGCAGCAGTGGTACGCTTGTGTGCAGTGTGCCATATTCCACTCAAAGCCCCTCATGACCCACTGGCTCCTAAATGTGCTCCTCCAGCCCCTTTCCATTCCGCAGGGTCCCCGCCCCACATGTTTGGGAGGTACCAAATTAAAGACTAGGTATGGTTTGAGATTGTATTACTATTTACTCAGACAGTGTCGTGCCATACAACTATAGAAAGTAGTTTAACATAAGTCAGTAGTATAACATATAATGTATATAAAAATAACTAGTTTTTATCAGTATATTTTAGCGATTTCTATGTGTGGTAAATGTCAGATTGTAGAAACAGGATTCATTGAAAGGGTTTCATCGCCCTACTAATGTCTGTAGTCTGGTCTGTGTTGAGGTTGTAGCAGCCTCTCATTCAATAATTCATGTTCAGAGGTGTAAGTTTCATAGACTCTTTCACAGAGACTGTCAGCAGTGAAGCACAGGGTTTTACATAAATTATGAATATCCAAAACTTCCAGTAAAACCTCACCATCTGGTGCATGTACACTTTGTATAAACAAATGTTTTTCTGCCCAGTAAATCTGTCAAAATGCTGAGTCTGTTTGAAGAACTCCGCCTTTGCCTGTATCCATTTACAGCAGTGTGAGTAAATGGTTTGATAAACAGACTGAAGGGTTTTTACTTTTTTCTTTTTTTCAGTTTCTTTTGAACAGATCGCAGTCCTGCATAAAAGATTTAAGCAGCTGAGCCACGATGAGGAGACTCTCCGGTGAGCTGCTCTGGCATCAGATTTTGTTCTATAAATGTTTATAAAGGTTGTATCTGACGACAGGGAACCTGCTCGACAGGTTTAATACAAAACAAATGGCTATTGACGCGTCACCAGGGTGCTGCTGTGTGGACATGTGTGTCAGCCACGTGTAGTACAGCTCTACCTGTGGGGACATTTGTCTGTTAGTACGAGAATAGGTGCAGTCTATGTTCAGTTAAGGGTTAAGATTAGGGATATATTGTAAATAGGTCAGACAGATAGATAGATAGATGTCTATATCCCAACAATGTCTATATTAAACAATTTGAACATGGGCTGCAAACTATACCATAGCCTGTTTTGGGGATTTTCAATATTGGAGGGAAAAAACAATATGTAATTATGTAATTGTATGTAATCCTATATTTATGCTACTTGGGATGATCATCTACTTGAATATCAGCCCAAACCCATGATCCCACAGCGTTCCTGGGAAAAGTAACTGCGACAACACATAGTTTTCAAAAGAAAGCATTGAACAATGGACACTGATAAAAGGCATTACTGATGTTTATTTTGTAATAAACTTATTAAATCATGTAGTCACATGATTGCAGTTGTCAATCTAGATACTCCAGTTTAACTGTAACAAATTAGATTAGGACAATAGAATTCAATTTGTAAATGTATTTTTTAAGTAATAATAAAATATAATATTTAATTATTGTCTAGACATAGCAGTGACTAAAAAATAAACCTTTGGCGGCCCTACAAGGGGTCACAACCCCAAGGTTAAAAAACATTGTTGTTTATGTGAAGAGTTGACTGTGTGTGTGTGTGTGTCTGCTGCTCACTCCTAGGAGAGAAAACTTCAGTCAAATCCCTGACCTTGCCTGTAATCCCATCCAAACCCAAATTATAGAAGCTTTCTTTGACAGAAGGTAAGGAAACAGCAGACAAGAGGATGTTGTTGATAGAAATGGTTTATTAGCACATGGCCCAAAATGTACTGTTAATTCTTGTTCTTTTTGTAGGAATTATCATCAGAATGCTGAGGGGATGGTGGAAGAGATCGGCTTCGAAGAGTTCCTGGTGGTCATGTCCCACTTCAGGCCGCCGTCTCACAGCATGACAGAGGAGCAGCGTGAAAACGTCAGGATAGAGAAGCTGAGATGTGTGTCTCTAAAACCGCTGACGCTGCCTGTGACTTTCACTCAGCTGGTAAACAGGCCCATGTGTTTGTCTCTGCAGTTTTATTCAACATGCATGACACGGACAACGATGGCACAATAACCCTGGAGGAATACAGACACGTAAGCCTCGGCTGATGACTCTCATACTTCAATAATTGTTTGTGTGGTGTTTTCCAGAAACAAGTTTGGTTTACGTCAGTGGTTTACAAGGACTATTGTGTAATAGTTAAAGCCTAGTTGATGCAAGTTGTATGATTCAGTAATTCTCAACCGGTTTGGGTCACAACCCACATTCAGAGGTGGAAGGACTTTGTCAGGGCTGTAAAAATATAATATTAATAATTCTTAATGCCAGAACAAGTTATTTAATAAATGTTTGGAGTACAGTTACTGAATGTTATATTATATATATTTGATTTAGTAAGTTACATTTTCTCTTGGGTCAAGGATTGTCATTAAGGGCTGATGGTGGGTCCTGAAGCCAACAGTTGAGATCCACTGATATAGTTTACTTTGTATTGTTTTGTTTTTTTTTCCAATTAAAATATATTTTTTTAGTAATAACTGTGTCTAAGTTGCAGTTCAACAGAAGTTCATTCCTGAAGCATCAGCTGGTTATGTGACAGTAGTCCTGTCTACAAAAAGAGGGCGCTGTAGGAAAGGTTTAGTAACTTTGCCAAACATCAAGAGTTATTTGTATCAAAAAAGTCTGTAGTATAATATTTCAAATGTATTTACATTATATATTTTGTTACAGTGAAAAGCAAAAAGTAGGAAGTTCAATAAATGAGAGATATTTATAAAGTTTATATTAAAAATTTAAGTAAAATCATTTGTTTTTTATACTATTTAATTTGTTTTATTTAAAAAATAAAATAAATAATGATATTTTAAAATCATTGATTTTTTTCCACCGAGTTGAATGACTGGGTCAGTGTTTGCCCATGATGTTGGTGCAGCTTCAGTGGAGAACCAGCTGCTTCCTGTTACTTGATTGGCAGATAATGAGGAAGAGGAAGAGTCCTGTCATTTCCTGATGTCTCTTCAGGTCAGAGCTTGGAGTCCCTCCCAGTCCTGTGTCAAAATTAAATATCGCATGTGTTCAGGTGGTGGAGGAGCTGTTGTCTCGCAGCGGGGCTTATTTCAAATGTATTTACATTATATATTTTGTTACAGTGAAAAGCAAAAAGTAGGAAGTTCAATAAATGAGAGATATTTATAAAGTTTATATTAAAAATTTAAGTAAAATCATTTGTTTTTTATACTATTTAATTTGTTTTATTTAAAAAATAAAATAAATAATGATATTTTAAAATCATTGATTTTTTTCCACTGAGTTGAATGACTGGGTCAGTGTTTGCCCATGATGTTGGTGCAGCTTCAGTGGAGAACCAGCTGCTTCCTGTTACTTGATTGGCAGATAATGAGGAAGAGGAAGAGTCTTGTCATTTCCTGATGTCTCTTCAGGTCAGAGCTTGGAGTCCCTCCCAGTCCTGTGTCAAAATTAAATATCATGTGTTCAGGTGGTGGAGGAGCTGTTGTCTCGCAGCGGGGCTCTGGGAAAGGAAACAGCCAAGAGCATCGCTGACGCGGCCATGTTGGAGGTGGCCAGTATTTCTGTGGGCCACATGGTCTGTGAGCTGCAGAAAATAAATTTCAATGTCACCTGGTTTTTATCACTGCTCCTTTTGGAGGTTGTTTTCAGTAAACACTGGCTTTTGTTGTGCAGGAACCTGATGAATTCTATGAAGGAATTACATTTGAACACTTCCTCAAGGTAGGAAATGGAAGTTCTCCTGTTTTTGTTATGTGTTCTGGTCTCAATTTTCTGGATTTTAATTTTTCTTTTTTTTTGCACAGCTGCTAAAGGGGTTTGAAATAGAGTCACGGATGAGCATTCGCTTTTTGAACATGGACACATCAACGCTGTGTAAGTGAGTCCTGTTCCACCTCTGTGGTGTCACTTTAATTCACCAACACAATGTCCGACTGTTGATTATCTATGCATTTAAAAATAAGTTATTTTTCTTGTTTTTTGATTTAAGATATTGAATAAAAGCAATACATTCTGACTACAAGTCATCCACTAACACACATATTTGCAAATATAATTGTACAGTGGGGCCCTGATGTATGAGTGCAATTCAAATCTGTTCGACCAGTTAACCAATTGGTTCCACCCGTAGAATTATGTTTTTAATTTAATTAAAATTCCCTGCTTTGTGCATAACATAAAAATATCGATACAAAAATGAATTGATTTTTTTTTTTTAAATAAAGAGAACTTTTATATTAGTGCAGCAAAGTGTCTGGAGAGATGGCTAAGTCTCCTCCTCTGAAAGTGCTTGTTCATTCCTGCTGCAGCAACTACATCACATGGACATGTAGTGGCTGTTTACGCAATTATTACGTGAAAATTAAATATTTTAAACTACATGTCTGTTATTTGGAAGAAGTAACAAAATTAAACTGAAAATGTTTTATTTGGTAATGGATCAGGAGCAGTTTTTAGGTTTATTATGTAGTGTTAGTTCTAGTGTTTAACAGGGAGACAGCGCCACCCACAGAGACAATATTTACTCTGTGCTGCCATTACTCCAGAACTGTGTGATGATTTGCATTTATACCAACATAATGGTTCAGATAGAGAATTGACTGGATGAAGAATGCTGTGGGTGCTGAGACACAGGGCAGAGTGAAGGTTGATCAGCGTGGTGAGGCTCACTGTGATAATACAACCCTGTATTTGTGTAATTGTGATCCTGATTTGATGTGATATGAAACGTCTTCACGTCAAATGTGTCCTTTCTGCACATTATTCTTGCACAATAAAGGAGTGAAACCACTTTGCGTCCCACCTCTGTCACGCTCCTCTGGGGGGGGGAGGAAATGGGAGTGCTGTCACGCAACATTAAAGAGTTCAAAGGCGGAGACTCTATGGGGTTAAAAAAAAGATGACGTCATCTACTGAAAGACCGAGCGGAAAGCGATTTAATTTAACCCACTCTGTGACAAATACCATTGAAAAATATCTCTACAACAGCTGAGGGTACATGAACTTTATGCAGTGACTGCTCTCCCTGGTGTATACTGCCATCTACAGGCGAAAGCGAATAAATCTTTAACTCGATTAAATTACTTCATGGCGTTTGAATGATGTGTCTTCGTAAATACACAAGGAACAAATACTCCTTCACCGGTACGTGGGTTTTGCTTATAGTTAATTTTCAATTAAAATCTCAGCTTCTTCATATGTTTGACTGTTTTGAATTAGAGTAAGAAACTATTAGTCTTTAGAGTTCAACTTTCGTCTGCTTTGATCATTAAACCAAGTGCGTGAATAGTATATGACTACACCTGCCTTTACACTACTGCACATTCAAAGACTCTGAGTAACATGCGTTACATGAGGTCATTTAATGACTCATCTTTTGAAAGTATGCTGTGACTCGCCTAATTCTGAACACCTGGAGGGAAAACCTTCGTTTTCTTCAGTCTGTTGACCTAGATGAACTCTTAGAGAGTCCTGTTTAAGACCATTTTTGGCGTTCCTTCTTCTCTTGGGGAAACCACCAAGGAGGAAGTGGCCTGTGATGTAAATAATTGGATAATCCCAAATCTTTTGTAGACCCGTGTAGACCAGGGTAGAGCTAATGGTTGACTCACAGACCATTTTGGCTCCTGAACTTTGAGATGGGGGTCGGGACAGGAACTGATACATGTGGACTTTATGAGAACGAAGCTAAATGACCTGTAAAAATTACTTTTCGCCTTTTCTATGCTTTCTATTGGAGTTAATGCTGGTGTCTTGCTTAGTCTAACATCTAAATCTATCACTTCTTTTAACATACTCAGCAGTGTGCCTTTCAAAATAAGAGATTTTCTAAAATAAAACACATGCTAAAACAACAGCCGATTCACATTATTCTGATTATTGACCACCTGTTTGCAACCCATCAGAACATGTGCACGACCCACTTTTGGGTTGGGACCCACCAGTTGAGTGATATAGACTAGTCCTAAAAACAGAGAGCGGAGAGTTCTGGGTTTGATTCCCAGAGTAACCACAGGCCTGGTGTTGTGGTGTCTGTCGCCGCAGGTTAACAGAACTTACTGTACAATATATTTGGCAAATACTTTTATCCATTATTTTCCAGCAAGATTTGATTTGATGGTAGTCTATGAACTGGTGAAGCTAAATATCAACTATAGTAAATATTTGTGTATATTCTGCTGTGTGTTCTTGGTCAACATGACTGTGTATTCAAAGCAGTGGTACTTCATAGCAGTTAAGTTTACTTCCCATCGTTTTTCAGCTTCTTTGTGCTTTAAAAAAGGACATAAGAAGGAACTTGATTCATGACCTAGAATGAATCCCAGATCTACTTCCAGTTTCCTCCAAACTTGTGATTTGAGGAAAGATTAGCTAAGCATTACAGCATTTCAACGAAAATAAAAGTGCACATGATGGGCTTTTTTTGTTTCTCCAAACTGTCAACTCCACACACACACACACACTCATGCTAGTGTAGGTTATCTGCAAGATCTTTGTGGTCCCACCTTTCACACGTTGGCGTCTCCATCTATATTAAGATGCAGGAGCTGTCGATCTGACTCGACACACCCACACCTTGTGACTGGCCAGACAGACGCCCAGTGTCATGAAATCTTTCCTCTCTGATGCAGCCTTCTGTCCAGCAAATGCGTCATCTTGAGCTGATATCAGCTCAGTCTGTGTCTCGGCAGCTTCCTGATTTTTCTTTAACCTGTTTCGATGGACTGATAAGTGAGCAGACAGCAGCTTTAGTTTGTTTGTTGTTCTGCAAGATTCTTGTAGAAACCATTGACTTTTTCAACGCACACTTGTTGCTGATCCACTAGTACAGACAAGGAGATCTGAAAAAGTTATTTTAATGAGTCTTTCAGTTGAAATCTGCACCATGAATTCTTATTTTACAAATCAAATACGTTAAATATACATAACTTACAACCATATGTTTCCGCTCAATACCTTGAACAGGATTCCTTTTACTAAACGCACAAGTAAATAAATAATAAATACCATAAATAGGTTTGTCTCCCCCCGTGTGATGTACCAGACACCGTCAAAAATAACATTCTGTGCCATTCAGTCTTTTTTTTTATCAAAATCGTGGTCGTTTGGCGTCTGACTTCCTAAGGCCAGCCTTAGATCATCGTTAGAGGGAGATGTTCGACTCTGTCCTCCCGCACATTTGGCTCTTCACAGTCCTCAGCTCTTGGGAGACGTTGGACAAGAACTCTTTGTAGGTCTTTAGGACCACGCAGCCGTAGACCTTCTGCTGGAAGACGTTTTGGGGAGGGGGTAGTGTTGTGGGCCCAGCAGGCTCGGGCATAGGCAGGTTTGGGAAGAGGGTCTGATAGGAGCCCTTGACCTGCAGGGCCAGGTCCCTGCCGCAGGCGCTGAAGCCGACGAGTTTGCTCAGCAGTGGGCTGGAGGGGAACTGCAGGTCCACCTGCTGCTCGTAGACCCGCTTCATATGGACCAGGAAGGCCTGGAGGTGCGTGTAGATGCTGGCGATTCTCTCTGAGGACTCCAGGCCAGAGATGTTGGGGTCAGGGACGTTGTTGAGTGATACTTTGCAGAAGAGTTCAGCCATCTCACCCTGAGCAGCTTTCTACAGAATAAAGAAACGGAAGGATTTGATTACAAAACGTGTGTCATACTCAGTCCTGGGGGACAGAGTCCAACTATATTTGGCTTGTGAGATCATATCTGTTGGCCCTCCATTACTTTATATTTCGAAGACACCCCTATCCAGAGCTGCTTACAAGTTCTAGCAGGATTTGTAAAATTAGACGTGAAAGCAAGTGAGTAATATTTCAAATGTAGTCTTCCTTGTATTGATGAATGGATGGATAGTTTTAGATCTGATAAGATCTGATTAATCTCATTAATCTCTCAGATGTTCCCTTTGGGAAAGTAAGGAGCTAGTTTTGCATGTCTTTGTAATCTAAAGTGTTCCAGATGTGATGTTTTAGCATGGACGAAGTTTGTTTCCATATAAAAATAATCTCTATTACTGATCTGAAAGAGGAAAATATGAACAGCTGGTGTCAATTTTTAAAAGGAAAATTAAGTTTGTCTCAGACTTGGTCCTAGAGTTTGACCTGATTAAGAACAGGACAAGCAGTAGTTCATATTGTCTGGGTAGCTGGTGGTCTTTTAAACACGATATGAAGATGTAGGACCAGCACCAGAGAGGTTCCCTGAGGAGATCAACTCATATTCAGTTTGAGTTTCAAGTTAATGTTTTAAGGTTAAATCAGCTGCGTTCTCACTGATCCAGGTCAGCGTCTGGCCCTGATGTCAGAGCTCAGTGTACAGCTGTTCTGCTTCACTGGGCGCTCATTGTGATAAACTCTGTCTGAGTGGAAGCTGCCTCAGCTACAGACGGGTCTGTGGTGAGTCACTGTCAGTCTGAAGCCTAAACGAATCACACGTGTATGGAAAAAAACTTTGGACCAACTTACAGAATTATTACTTTAACCAGTGAACTCTGTCTTTCAGAGTTGAACTCTAACCAAAACCTTTTGGCTTTTTTTTTAACCTTTTCCCCTATAGTTTGGAAAAAACAGCCCTTATGGGATGTCAACATAAAACACACATGGGGATTTCACCCTGTAAAATCAAATGCAGCACTTTTGGGCATGTACTCACATATGTTTTGATGAGATCGGCAGATTCTTTTTGTACAAGTCTGGTGAGCCTCAAAGTCTGCTGCAGAAAATTCCCACACTGTTGGTTTCTGCTGGCTGCCACACTGGGTGTTGAGTCAACAGCCATGATCAGCAGGAGAGACATTAACGCTGAGGGGGGAGAGGAGAGGGGAGGAGAGGAGAGGATAGGGTCAGGGAACGGTACATCACATCACACATCACAAGTGTTGTACAAGAAAAACCACAGTTCAACAACAGATCTTGCTTCCTAACCCTGTAGACCACATCATTTCACTTAGTTGTTACTTTAATAATAATTAAAAAATACAGAATTTAAGGCTTCCATCATATCTGACCTAAAAGCAATAAATCAGCTGGAAAATAAACCTGGTGAGCACGTGCTCCCTAAGTTGCTCTTTTTATTTAATTAAAAATCCATGTCAAAAACAAAAAACTTACTTGTTGCCAGTTCCATAAAACGTGGACAGCACATGCTCTTTATGTGACCATTCATTCTCCTCTGAGTTTCACAGGCAAATTGCGTGGACTTGTCATAATCACACAGCTTTAAAAGTTTTTTTTTTTTTTTTTTTTTTTTTCAAGACGAAAACCACACGTTTGTCACTGAGGAAATGACGTGCTCTTGTGAGGCAACTAAATTTCCCAGAATTTCCTCCTTTTTTTTTTACAGTGCTTTTTGTCTCTCTCTCTCTCCCTCTCTCTCTCTCTCTCTCTCTCTTTCTCTCTCTCTCTCTTTGATCGACTTGTGGTCAACGTCCCTGCATGTCTTTGTGGTGAGTAGACATGTCCAGACGCCTCTAGGGCCAATACTACAGGTGTGCTCACTGCTCAGAGAAATGAATTAAATGGATGGGGCTCTGTATTTGTATTAGACACACAAACATTTATATATATATGTGTACTTTTCAAATGACCAGGTTGAAGTGATCTACCTTGATTAAAACTCCATAAATATATTTACCCATACAAACTGGATATCTCACTCTCTACAGTAACATATCACAACATATCGTTAGCCTCATAGCATAATTGCCTAAGTCATATTTCAATGTTTTTGGAAAACAAGAAAAAACATATTTTTTTCGAAAACACATTGGTATATTTTATTGAAATGATAATAGAAAACATAAAAAACTGTGATATGTTAATGTAGAGAGTGGATTATCCAGTTTATATGGTAAATATGACTTAATCTGACTTTAGCCTAATTATTAGCATTTTGAAATAGAATTACATCTCTAGTTTTTATTACCATTATTTTTTTATGTTTTTGCTTAGGATCTTCCAGCACTCCTTTGGAGATCTACTGTTGGGCACCCCTGGGTTAGAGACACTTGGAAAAGACAGGAGACAGAGCTGGAGGTGGAGGAGTTAAAGATGCTGAGGTTCTCTTTAGAAGAGACAAGGATGGACAGGATCAGGAATGAGGTGATTAGAGGGACAACACAGACAGGAAGGTTTGGAGAAAAATTAAGATGGTTTGGACATGTCCAGAGGAGGGACAGTGGATACATAGGTAGAAGAATGATCCTAGAGATGGAGCTACCAGGTAGGAGACAAAAAGGAGATGGATGGATGCAGTGAGGGAGGACATGGAGGTAGTTGGAGGTGGAGTGGAAGATGGAGAGAACAGGGGAGATGGAAAATGTCTCTGTGGCAAACCCTCAAAACAACACATATATATATGTGTGTGTGTGTGTGTGTGTGTGTGTGTGTGTGTGTGTGTGTATATATATATGTCTCTAAATCCAGAGCGGTGTTGGCGGATGCGGAAATCAGTCAAGTTTATTTTAAACTGCTCTTCAGAGAAAGAGTGGTCGAGGGGAAGAACAGTTTAGATTCACAGCTGATTCTGTTGGTTCTAAGATTAGACCCAAAACCACAATCACTTCCACTATATTTAACCAAAAAATATGACTGTTTAACCGGTCGTATCAACCCTTGGTCGGGGGCCCAGGTCCAGCCAAGCGTCCTTGTTTTTTGTAATTGAGAATATTCAAAGACATGTGTTTCTAAATCATTTAGGCCATTATTTCTTCTATGCAATAACCTTTCAATTAAACCAAAAAAAAAGGAATTGAATTTTCCTTTTATAAATTTCATTCAGTCAATACCAATGTCCTCGAAAGTAATTTGATATTCATTTCAATTTATTCCATTTTTGTCCAAGGTGCATGTCCAGAAAATGTATGGTCCTTCAAAATGTTCAGACAGGGACTCCGAAAGTAGAGACTGATTAAATGATCGAAGTGTCTCATTAAACATCAGGGTTTGTCCTCCAGTGTCCTACTGGACTCTTAATAAAAGCTACGTCTAAATAGGACCATCGTCCAGACTGCAGCGGGTCTGGTCCAAGGTGCATTACTCGAGGGGGCGGTTGTTGTAATTTCTTCACCTGGTTCTGGAGTTGTCTGTTGTTCTGCAGCAATGCAGGTTAATGATGCCACGATGAGGAGTTGTACAAGGACGATGGGAGACATCTTTGGACCTTGTCAAACCAAAACACAACTAGTAATCACACAGAAAATCGACCAGAAAGAGGAAAATAAAATGGAAAGGCCGCACATGTTATTGTGTTGTTATCTTTTCAGCTCTGATAAATTGAAGTTGTTGTCGTAGCTGCTGTAGGTTCTTGTTTATTTCCTGGACTTTCTTCTTTTAACTTTAATCCTTTTATCCTTTCATACCTTTGTTTATTTGTTTTTGATATTATGACATTTTCTCTTCTGTGGTGGTTTCATCATCATTCTTCATCACTCTTTCGATGTGGGTTTTAGCTCATTCTTTGTTTCGTGTGAACTTTTAAGCAGCTTTTTAAGGTTTTTGGCTTAATTGCTTGACTAGAGCTAATCAAGCGATGACCAGCGATTTGATCGATTAAATGTTTTGTACTATTTTCACGTACTTAAGTTGTGACAGATAAATAACCCTTAATAAAATTACATTTCAGGTGTTCTGAAATATTTTCCTACCTATAAAATCTTCCTACCCAAATAAACTGTGCATGGGCACAACAAGGATTTCTCCAGTGCACACAGCCTATAATTTTCTGCTACCAGACCAGTATAAAAAGTTAGAATCTGGTGTCATTTTGAGTTTATTGTTGTTGTCTTTACTGAGAAAATATTTCCTCATCAAATATAGTTGCATTGTTGATGATGGAATCCTAGCCATTCTATTGGTCAGTTCTTTTGTTGATATGGGTATGGATCAAGTGGAAGGAATAGACAGATGGGGACAAAAGGAAACATTATGTCTCTGTGGACCAACGCCAATTCACCCACGGACCAGTACTGGTCCCGGCCCAGTGGTTGGGCACCACTGATTTAGACAAGTTTCTACTCTGTATCTAGAGCTATCTTTAATAAGATTGACAGGTTTTGGTTTGATTTGGGATCTGGTTTTAAATGAACATATTTAGAGTTTTTCCTTTTTACTATTCATATCTAGTTATGACCAGTCGTCTTTGCAGAAACCTGAAAAAATTAATCTGGATAATGTTTATTGTTATTGGTAGCGTTGGGATTTGGTTAAAAGTGGATGCACATGTGCGACAACTTTGGTTTAAACAATATTTAATTGAGGCGTAAGGAGGTTCCCACAATGCACCACTGCATCTGCATTAGAGCCAATGTACGCAGTTAGGATTGTGTTTGTGCAGACGGGAGTGGAAGTTTCCCAGTAGGGCGGCAGTAGTGGTGGCCTAGTGGTTACAGTAGCAGCTCAGGTCGGTCGTAGTTGGACCTGGATGAATGAATTACACACAGTTCCCTCTAGAGGCAGTAGAGAGCAGGGAATAAGGGAGTGAAGTCAGACACAGACATTGTTTCAGTCTCACTTGGTTCACAGACGTTTACAGTGGCTGTTAATGGAGCAGCCTTGGTCACATGACCAGTGACAGTGCTGTCAGATTTGTGCCATGAAACTAACTGTTGAGGTATCACCACCGAAATGTGTAAAGTTATTGATATTTGATTATACAATTGTAGTGCATTTCTATTGCAAAATGAAAACTTCACTTTTTTGTTTCCTGGAATTCTTCTGACTCTTTCACTTTACTTTAATCTCCAGTTTTAAATTTTTATTATTAATAAAGTTTCTGATCAAACTCCTGGGCCGACACCCGTTTGCACGAGGCCGTGCTGCAGGAAGCTGCCAGTTCACAGGATGCGTTTCTCAATCACAAACTTTTACATGTGCGTAAAGGGGGGGCGTGTCCGCGGGCTGAAGTAGGCAATATGTCACTGTCATCTCACCACAAAGTCGACTTTCTGCTGAAGTGAGCTCACATGTGCACAGGATACGGACATTCTGCTGACATGCTGCAGTGATCCAGATTAGGAAGATTAGGAATAATAAAAATATGGAAATTCTTCTCGACGTTGTCAAAGTCAACACTTCTGCTTATGCATCACCAGGTCGATCCCAGGCCAGAGAAGTCATTCCTGTGACTGACTCCACTGTCATCTTCTCTGCCTTACATCATGTCTTGGTTTGAAGCTTCTGAAGAAAAGACTATTGTTGTTGAAGGGGAGAAGAGAAAAGGGAAAGTCAGCACCACAGCCCAGTCAGCAGAGCTCCAGGTGAGGGTTGACCTCGGGGTTTTCCACTTGGCCCTGGGCATGTGAAGGGGGTGGGGGGTGTGGCTGTGGCAGACCAGTGTTCAAGGAAACAAGGGTTGGGTTCCTGCCAGTGTCGGGCCTGGAGAACGTGGTCAGACGTGCTGAATAATTAACACCTAGATCAAGAACTTCCCTCTCGCTGCCCATTCTCAACTTTATCTTTGTGCTTTTGGATTGGTCCGTGTACGAGAAGTTCTCTGGTAACATGTGGGTCACAGTGGCCGCGTTTCACCAAAGTCTAGTAAAAGTGAGAAGTTGTTGCAACCATACAACTGAGCTTTACAAGGAAATGCAACCACCACCACCACAAAAACGTTAAAAAAAATGCCCTGTCATAAGATGCAGGATGTTTACTGAGGCTCTTATCTTTTTTCTCTTCTTTTTCAATTTTCAAAAGAATTTCTTAAATTTCTTTTTTTTTTTTATCATCACAGGAAATGGCGAAGACGGATGTTTGGGAAAGTCCCCTTTTAGTCTAACTACGTGAATACGTCTTAATAACGTCAAATTGTTTTCACAAACAATCCTAACCTCCCCCATGTCCTCCTGTCCACCCTGACTTGTCCACCACGATGCTTCACATATAAATGATTTTTCTTCTGCGTGACGTAGATGCGACATGAAATAGAAGAAAATTTAGCGTTTGACTTTAGAACAATAAAGATGTAAAAAGAAGTTTTTGTTTTGTAGCTACGACCCACTCTCATAGAATTCTAACCACGCTCGACAGCTGATTCACATAATTTGATCTTTGACCAGCTGTCCACGACCCATTTAGACCGTGTCCACGACCCACTTTTGGGTGGGGACCCACCAATTGAGAACCACTGGTCTAACTGATCCTGCTCTCCTCTTCCTCTCTCTGATTGGCTCAGTTATTGTAGCGTCTTCTTATCACCACCCCTGGTCTGATGGCCACTTCGTACACTTCGCGTTAAGTCAATCTTTATTGCTTTTTGAAATGCAAGTACCTGTAGTGGGCTAGGAGGGAGAACAGGGTGTGGCGTATTCTTTTGAAAAACAAATTTCCAACTCACTAAAGTCTTTTCATGGAGAGAGGGTTGAGAGTTCGAAGTCATCCCCAACAATGAAAAGTCATAGCTACGCAGCACTGCAAGTCAATGCAAAAAAAATGGTTTTGTTGGATGCACCCAGTGGATGAATGTGAGTATCACAAGTTTCGTCTATGAAGTGTTGTATTACAGTGGGTTTTTTTTTGTCATTTCTGTTTTGAACATTAACTGCTGATAGCAACATGTACCAGACTTTAAAATCTTTTTTTTTTGTCCGGTATTTAGAAAAATTACACTTTGTCTTTTGTAGACTCCTGATGTTTTAAGTGTAGGAAAAGAAATGAATCCATTCAGCGATGAGTAGATGTGCATTAAATAACCACTGCACCTGTGAAGCAAAAACCGCTGCGACTCAAACATTGACACGTCTGCGTTCAAGACCACATTAAACAACGGTTCAAAAGAATGACCCATGATAAAATAGTATTTATTTTTTAATACATTAAATTCATTTTTTAAGGATTTCACTGTATGGGGTGATCTCTAAATACGTCATGAAAAACTTAGTAGCGTTTTTGACTCAGGAAGTTTTTCCAAAATGCTTCATGTTGACATTTTGTAAAAATCAGTCGTCCACCCTAAGACAGAAAACTACAAGGCTAAAGGTGGTATTAGAAATTAAGCACCAAACAATTAGCTTTTCCATTCATTTTCAATGGAATCATTGTGCAACCTGTTCAGTGACCATAATGGACAATGTCAAAAAATACATCAATCTGACTCTAGTTTCTCAAACACATCTGGATTCTCACGGCGTGTGTTTTTTAGAACCGTTGATCAGTAAAAGATGACGTTACGTATAAGAAGTCGCTGCGGTTCCATTCACCAGCATTTATACAATCTCAGAGTCCAGTCACGTGACTTATCGCTATATATATATACATATATTTATACATATATATATATATATATAGCTATTGTTTGACCATGTCTTTATGTTAAAAAACAAAAAAAGGAAGCAAAAACCATTTTTTCGTTATCGTTAAGCTCTGTTATCAGTAATAGACCTGTGTATTCTAGCTATATTCTCATGTACAAATATTGATATCAAAAGTTATACAGCACAATTCTCACCAGTTTCCTTTACAAGAACTTTGATTAGTGAACATTTAATGATTCACAACCGTCGATGAAACTCAAACCAAAACAGGGAAAAAAAAAAAAAATGCCGGTCTTATAAAAAATGAAATATCCATCAGAAACACATCAACTAAAGTCGGCTTCAGGCACAAACTAAAATAATGGCATCTGTGAAATGGTCATATTCAAGATGGAGCTCATGTCCAGTATCTATAGGCTAAACCCAAAAAAATGCTATGACCACTTTATTTACAAACGGCTAAAATCTCTGACAGATTCATGCTTCACTTCACAACCTGAATTTGTCCTTAAAGTGCATGCAATAATAAGCAGTTTTACCAAGTGGGTTTTTGAGTTGGAATGGGATAAACGAGTTGATCGAGCTGAGGCCAATTGATCGGACGTCGTTAAATAAATAGACAACAACGACTGCGGCCCCGGTAAAGGATCGCAGTTTACTGTATGCGCAAGCGCAGTATGGAATTACAAACTCTGTTTCCAGAAAAAGTTGGTACAACGGATGTCTGATTTTTTTACTTTTACCCAATATACGTGTAAAACTGTATTTCCGATTTCTGATTCCGATATTAACCGATACAGATACAGGCAGCCGCTGTCAGCAAACTGCGATACGTCACAAAGATGTTAATTCCCGTTTACTTCAGAACTATTTAGGGTTATGAAATGATTCTTTCTGATATCAGTCCATGTAAGAAATGTTTTTTTTCAGTAACCTGACAAATCGTGAATTTCTGCGTCAAAATAACCAACCGTAAAGTTCGTATTCCATCATAATTCTTTGTTTTAACCCATTCAAGTACTGTTTAGAATCCATTTGGTCCACTGGGAGAATGTGTAACGTTTATTTGGACTGTATAGATTAGATAGTGTAGATTTCTATTTGATTTTACCAAAAACAAAATGTTTTTTTAGCCTAATCATGGAAATATCTTCCAAACCTGAGGTTGACAATCTTCGAAACCATGACGTAATGACTAATATCTGCTGACTCATGTTTTGTCAGTCACAGAAACAAATTCAGAGAAAAAGGGAAGTTGGAGAAGTCCCACATCTGCAGCACAGTCTAACAGTGGAGCAGACTTGGCCCACGATAAAGGTCACATGGTACAAAGAATCAAGTAAAGGCAACACTGTCACTACAGAATTAAGGTACCAAAGGCAGAACCCACTGCTCAATGTGCATGAGCACAAGGATGGAACAGTGGAATTCAGTTAAGAAAAAAAAAACACCATGCTGCATTTAAAGCAACGCCACAAGGGGTCCTCAGTGAGTCTTTAAGAAAAATCCTGTATCTGTTTTACTCTTTGTGCAAAATTTCTGACGCATTCTCTGGGCCGAACCTCGACAATCACGACGGGCACGTGACGTTGAGTGCACCGGTTAGAACTGGCCACGAAAATATTAGAAGCACAGGTCCTCAACTGACGGTTGGTGACCCCTACTGTGTCCTGGTGGTTACTCCACAGGGGTCGGAAGAGTTTAAGTTGATCAGAAAATCTTTGAGAAGGTTTTACCTAAAACATTTAAATTCAGTCTCTAATTTGCTGCTTCTCTAGTTTGTATATACAGTATATATATTTGTCATTTTCTTCCAGTGGTAGTATTTTTTAGTTTAATTACTGAACCCACAAATTAAATTCTATAACTTTAATAAAAGTTTGTGTGTTTCATATAATGTGCTGATTTTTTTTTTTTCGTAAAAATATAGGTATAAATATATTTGGAGCTTTATATATTTATCCATACAATCTAATAAGATATGGTCTTCACTCATTTTTTCCTTCATTTCTATAAACACAAAGGACGAAACTATATTTTTCCATCGTAAACAACTGCAACGACTAGACGAGAGCGTTTGACACAGTTAGCTTCTTTTTTCTCCCAAATTTCTGGAATGTCTTGAATTTCATTTAAAAATTTTCAGTCCTGTTTATGTCAGCGACATGACACGGTCTCTCTCTTCGTTTCCCGTCGCCCTGTCAGGACCTGTACCAACTTTTCTGGAAATTGCGTTTGTGTGACTCCATTGACCTCCTGGACAGAAGCGAATTCACATTCAGAGCATGAAGTGAATTGAATTAAACGTAATAAAACTCTTTTAAAAAAAAAAGAAGAATAAGACAAAGCAGCTTCCCCGCCCCCCCGCTCACATTCCACAATGTCCGTCCATGTTCCACACACACATGTACAGTAGCATCAAAACAACAGGATGAGTTTTTCTACTTAAACATATCAAAGTGCCCATTATACTAAAGTTTCCTGATTTTTACTCATTTCATACCAAAAGGAGGAAATGGCATGGATGAAAAAGAGTCTGTTTTCTTCAACACATAAGTTTTTCTTCAGTTTTTCTTTTTTTTGAGTTACACTGACTAGGTTTGATTTTTATTGACACGTTGTAGTTGTTGGTTCTTTTGTTTTTACTTCCCCCAAGTTTCACAAAAGAAGTCCTCATTGCACGTGAACACCTGGAGTCGAAGATGCAAAGAGAGAAGAAAAGCAATAGAGAAGGTAATCCAGCATTGGTCACCGTGGATGTGGCTAACGGTCGAGTGGACGTGAAAAGGACACGGAGTCTAAAAGCCAGTCCACTTTCATCTGTTGTCTTCTTTGGGGAAGTCCAGAGACCCCAGGCTGCCGAAGCCCAGACCTCGACTCTCGGTGTCGAAGCCATTAACTTCTCTGTCCTGACGTTCCAACAAGTGCTTGATCTTTTCACTGCGTTCCTTCTGAAGTGCCGACAACTCCTCTTCAATCTGACAGGAGGAAAACCAAGAACAAGGTGGAAGTCTGTCAGATTGCAAACTAACAACAAGTGGAAACCACCAGGGGGCGCTACAAGGCAAAGAAAATTTAAGTAGCTATTGTCCTGACAAATGGTTGCCTAATTTGTCATGTTCATAATTGTGCTGACTTTTGCAATGATACCTGAACACAGTGGTGAACCGTGGACCATAGTCCTCGTACCAGTTGTAACAATAAACAATGTCTGGTGTGAGGGTTGTGTTCAGGTCATGAACTGCAGGAGTTTATGATCAACAAATATATCAAGCCGTTGGTTGAGGACCCTCAGAGTCGGGTCCATCTTGGACCTACCTTCTGTTCAAGGTGCGCTCTGCGTATGGAGACCTTCTGCTCGAGTTTCTGCAGCTCTCGCTCATGTTGGGTCTCCATCTGTGACTGGGTTTTTCTCTGGTAGGCGTCCAGCAGCTCCATCTCCTGCTTCAGCTGTTGCTTCAGAGCCTGGCACTCGGTCTCCTGCTCGGCCTCCAGTCTCATCTGAACACCCACAGGGATCGAAGCAGACACAGCGAGGTGCCGTGAGAAGTCGGGTCAGAAACAGAGAGTACCTTTGATGAAAGCTCCTCATACCGATTGCGACGCCATCAGCTCGTTGATGCTGTGCTCGTACTGCTCCGCCAGCACCGCTAGCTTGCGCGTCTGCTCCTCCTTCAGGCCTTTCAGGATGGTCTTGTGGTCGCCTTTGGGAGAAACCTCCAGCTGATGGTTCCTAAGTGCTTTGTACTGTTTGTTCTGCACCTTGCAAGTGTCCTGGAACTGTTTTTTGATCTGCATCTCCAGTGTCTGCCAAAAGTTAAAGCCACAACATAAAGATTTGACAAACTAAAACAGAATCGTCTCTAAAACAATCAAACTTTCCCAAAGAATGACTCTAAAATGTACAGTTTTTTAAGGGCCATAAGGCGCACTTAACAACCTATCATTTTCACATAAACCGTCACTAGGGGGCCTTCGCTTTGGCCCAGCCACAATGTTTCTGTCACTGTGTCCTGGGCAAGTTTGAATCCTGGTTTGGGCAGTTGAGTTTCAGTTGGCACACCACCTGCATGAGGATATGGTGTGGTGCAATGTGACTTGGGTGGAACTTCAGGGGGCCTTATGTGTGGATTCTGGTTGTGTTTGTTGACTTCGAACTATGATCAGAAATCTGCTAAAATATTTAACTAATACGTAAACATACTCTACGAAGCTAAACTCCGTGAGGTGTGTGCTTGAACTGTGTCGAGTGGTTGTTTTTGGGAGCAGGGGGCAAATATGGTGGGTTGCCTCTTTTGTTGCCACTGCTTAAACTAATTCACCCTACTGGATTGACCATGTTAGCCCCCACACCCAATAAGGGCGGATGACGAACAGGAGGGTTCACTCCAGACATTTCTCTAAGAAACAAACGTACCCCAGTGTTAAGAGTGAACCATCTTGTCGTTCAACCCTTTTGGAGACGATAGAAAATGACAAACATGGCAAAATATAGAGGCTGTTTGTGGTTTATGGTCGGATTAATGGTACGATTTATGGATTTTTTGATTATGGTCCTAGGCCAACCTACTCCACTCCCATAAGTCAAGGCTGCGCCTTATTTGGGAATCATAAATCTACAGCCATAAATAAATAAAAGTAAAAGTCTTTGTCAAGAACAGTTCCAGATACTGTCTCTGGGGGGCAACCCTCTCAAGAAACCCAACCCGAGGCACCTTGAGGTTCCTGGGCTGCTGCCGTTTCTCCAGACTGTGTTTCCTATGTAGCTCCCTCTGCCTCCTGTTGTTGTACTCCTCCTGGTTCTCCAGCTCCGTTTGGTGCTGCAGCCGCATCAGTTCCCCTCGCAGCTTCTGCAGAATCTGCAGCTGCCTGCGTTCCAGGTCCTGAGTGGACTCGTCGTGACGGATCATCAGGGCGTGCTCCATCTCCTTTTGGGTCCTCTTCTTGTTCAGCTCCTGGAACCAGGTGTTTGGTGTCATTAGGTGAATAGACACTGTCAGCTGTGTTGGTTTTCAAAGACTTAGACAGAGTGAGTCACAGAAGGCTGACGAGTTCTCTACCTCAGGATCTTTGAGGAGGTTCTTTCATCGTTGTATCTTAAGACAAGTTGTCATTGTTTCTAGTCTAGTCTGAAGTTAAAGAGCAAACATCACATTTCAACCAAACGTTAAGAGAAAGTTTTAATCTCAGATTACGTTTAATGAACCGTTTCTTTGATGGGGGGCATATTTACCCCCATTACCACCCCCTTAAAGTGCCATCCAGGGTAAGGTACAGACAGCAGGGTAACAGGAAGAACCTGGTGGTCGCCATTGATTCTCCCACAGAGTAGGGGGCGCTTGTTTAGGTTGAACTACACCTGCGTTGTTTGGAAAATGGAACTTGAGGTTTAGGTTTCAGTTCTTGGATGAGACTGAGAACTGAAGTGAGATCTGCTGAGAACCAGTCAGATCAAAAGTGTTTCTACCTGAGTGGATGATCTGAAAATAAAAACCTCTTCACTTTGATCTCCTGGACTTCCCCACACATTTCCATTCCCCTGAATTGCTTTTAAACTCGGTCTACATTTTGTGTCTTTTCAACCACATCTGGTTGGTCTGGTTGGTTTTAACCAGAACTTCTTGTGGATTTTTTTTTTTGCTACCTGTTTCTTAAAACTCCATCTCGAAAGTGAAAGAAGTTTTGAAAAGAACTGAAGTGAACGACACCAAAACAAAGACGATTTAGATGAAGAAATTTAGAAGAAGGAGTTAGTCTCCTGACCTCAGACCTAGTCTTAGACTAAAGTCTGACTCTGAGACACAGCTTCAGTCTGAGACCCTGGTTTAACTTCAGACCTAAGTCTTTGGACCCAGTTTTAATAAAGATCCCGGCCTTACAAAGCTCTACCTCTCGGCCCAGGTTCAACCTTTAGATCCCAGCTTTTGTCCAAGACTCTGGTTTTACTTTCTATTTTTATTTTAGATCCATTTTTTATTTTATTTTTTTGTCGAGTTTAATTTAAACCTCAGCTTCTAGAACTGGTTTTAATTTTAGGCTGTGGTTTAATCTCCAGTCTGAGCTTTACCTCAAGATCAATGTCAACATTTAGACCCAGGTTTTATTTAAATCCTAGGTTTTCTTCTAGACCTGGTTTTGACTTCAGACCCAGCTTTACTTTTAGGCCTGGTGTCCCACAGGGATCCAGACTAGAGTACCTCTCTGAGTTGGTCCTGTTCAAACTCGTGCTTCCTGACCAGGCTCCGGCGTTTCAGGGCCCTGCAGCTGCGGTCGTAGACCATCCTCTGCTGGGCCAGCAGGTGAGCCTCCTCCTCGGCCTGGGAGCGCTGCATTGTTTCTTTGTGCCTGGACAGACGCTCCTGCTTCTCCTCCTTGGGTGTGCAATGGTCCTCGTTCATATCCTTCAATCAGAAGAGATAAAACGTCTACGTTTGACGGCACTGACAAAGACAGACAACGATGATTTGGACATGTGGACATTTACATCTTTCATTTGGTCTCGACAAATCCTGTACTCCTTCTTCTGGCTCTCCAGGAAGTTGGTCAGCTCCTTCTTCTGCTGAGCCACGATCTGCTGCTGGATCCTCCTCTCTTCTGCTGAGACCGACTTAATCTGGGAGGAAAAGGTGAAGTTTGTCATTAGAGTAAAATCCGAGGATTTCAGATGTTTTCAAGAGTGATCAGAGCAGGGACAGTGGTTATATTGGTAGAAGAATGATCCTAGAGATGGAGCTACCAGGTGGGATACAAAGAGGAGATTGTCTCCCACCTCCCAACCCTAACCTGAGCTCAGATGGAACACTTTAAGAGGAGAAGACACCTGAGTTTCCTCCTTACGTTTGTCACGGAAGCAACACACTGCAGATGGCACTGGAATATGCTGTTAAAATGTTAAATGTAACTTGTTTCCCACAAGTCAAACTCTACCTCTTTGTCCGTCTGAGCAGCGTGCCGCTTGGCCAGTCGTTCCAGCTCGATGTAAGTGTTGTTGGCATGTGTTTCTAGTTCCTTCTGCAGCCGGAGCCTGTGCTCGTCCATCTCGGCCTTTAGCCTGTTCTCCAGGGCGATCAGCTGCTTCTGGTGCTGCCGCCGCATGCGCTTATACCCAGACATCTGCTCCCGCAGCTCAAAGTCCTGATCATGCTCCTGGATCTACCTGATGACCTGGACGCAGGAGGTAAAATACAAACTTGTAGTTGGGATAATCAACCTAAGGGTCATGGCCTAAATGGTACACGTAAGATTATTGATCAACTACAGTATGATCTTAAAGACAAATGAACTTTATGAAGGTGCAGTAACATGGTGTTATAAGGTTATTCCCTTATGGTATACAGCTATAAATGAAAGGCTTTCTGTTTGTGCAGGTGAAATCATAGTAACAATTCAAGGCAGTTATATAATGTGGACAAGTTTGTTGGGCCAGATTTCAATGATGAGCGGGCCACATCTGGCCCGAGAGCCTTAGTTTGCCCATGTCTGGTGATGATGAATGATACTAACACTGCTGCTATAAAATGGACTGTTGAGACTAGAGAAGAAAGCACAGGCTCATGAAGAAGATGAAGCTTCACACAAACACTAGGGTTCGAACAGGTGACCCGTTTGCTGTAAGGCATCAGCACAAACCACTCCTGTTGATACATTTCTACTATCTGTGCTGATGTTCACAACCAAATACTGACAGGAAATAAAACTGAAAAAAATCCCAACTGATAGGTGGCGCCATCTCCCTGTGCTCTCCCCAGAGTCAGACAACAGAGCTATCTGTTGTGGTGTCGGTGTGGCTGTGGTTGCCTTTGTTGCCTTACTTCCTGTAAGGCAACAAAATTCTTCTCGTCTGTAACTGGGACTTCCCCCGGTGTTTGTTCATAGACGTTCAAAGACCTTCAGACCAGGTACCAGGTATCTGGAGGTTCTGAACAGGTTTGACTTGATGTGGTCCTGGTCTAGACAGGAAACTCAAAAACCTTGAATTAGGATTAAACTCCCACGTCTGACACCATTAGATTGTTAGAAAATTTACATGGTTACACTCTATATACTGCAGCAATACTGCAGGTGCAAGCATGAACAGCAGAGGGAGCTATTGTCTCAGACAAATGTCCACCTCTATGCAATGGTTCTTCAGGATCCCAGTTCCTCCAAACCTGAGTTTTCCACATTACCAGTCAGTAACTTTTACCAGATCTTCTTCACTATAGGAGGAAACATCAGATTCCAACTGCTCCTCAGAGCTCCTCCTCTCCACCTGATCCCAGGTCAGCTCCGTCAACTCCGTCCTCTGTCTCACTCTCGGTCAGATCAGTGAGGACATGGTTAATTGACCCATTTTTTAAATAATAATATAATTTTTCTTTATTGTAACTATTTTATATCTATTATTATATTTACATAGGGGGAGCTATATATACAGCAGGAATGCTGCAGGTGCAAGCATGGCCAGCAGAGGGAGCCAAAGTGCTGTTTATCCCAGACACCTTATAAGTTTTTTTTAAAAACAAAACGTAAAATAAAAGTGAAATTCAAGGCCCGTGGGTCGAATGTGGTCCATCGTGTTCATCTTGTGTTGCCCAGAGAAGCTTAAGAAAAAATTCCTCTATAATAAAGTCCTGAAGCTGCTGAATATTTTAACCTGAGAAAAAAACTTCAATAAATAATAATAATTAACTGCAAAAACATGAATTAATACAAACGTGAAAAAGAGGTGGTTGGCAGCTCTGATATAAAGCATATAATGTAAAAATTCTAAACATGGCTGAATCACTATGGTCAAAAATATATTTTTTATCTATGATTATGGTTATGGTTGTTCCTCAGTTTCCTGCTGTGTTTGAATCAATTTCGTCATCAATGGAAATGGATTCAAGTGGTTTCAAACCAAAAAAAAAAAATCTGCAGACCTGTACCACCTGACACGTGCATCACTACTAATCCACAGACCAGAGGTTGGGGACCCCTGGTCCACTGCATATATTAAACTGTATATTAACCACAGGACAGGGGACGTTCTACTAGTTTTCTTCAACCTGGAGAAATTGTTTTTTTATTCCTTGCCAGCAGCAAAATATTGAATCAACCGTCAGGGAGTAAATCCTAACTCAACAATACAGCTCCCCTTCAAGGGCCAGTTGTGAGTGAAATAAAAACTTTGTCAACGTAACAACTGATGTGTTCGTTAATTCAGTTGATTATTGTTTATTGAAGTTTTAGTGCTGTGTTGTTAAAACATCTGTCAGATTGAAATATTCAGCAGAACTTCGGGACTTTGTTACAAGGAGAAGCTTTGGTTTCTCCCCAGGGCCACACAGACAGACAAGACGACCACATTTGGCCCACGGCCCCTGAGTTTGACACATGTACCCTAGAACAACTGAGATCCAACATGGACGCCTCTGTAGTCACTCTGGATGTTAATGACTGGAACCAGATAAAGCACTGTGGAAAATCAATACAAAACATGAATATATCTTGTTATCTATACATATATGTACATATATGTGTGTTCATACAGTATGTGTATATATGTATGTCTGTGTATATTTGTGGATATTTGAATATAAATATATGCATATATTAACTCAATTAATCCATCCTTGCAAAAAGCTGAATGTCTATATGTATCAATATATATGATATATATATATTGTGTATATACATAGTAAATATATGTTTTTCAAATGTATACGTATATATATCTGTGTGTATATGTATATATTTGTGCATATATGAATACATATAAATATATAGTTATATTAACTCTTAATTAATCCATCCCTGCTGAAAATTACACATTTATACTGTGTATATGAATCAATATATATGTACAAATATGTTGTGTGTATATACACAGTAAATATATGTTTTTCACATGTATGCATGTATATACAGTTTCTGTATATATGTGTGTATATATATGTGTGAGTATATTTGTGAATATATGTATGCCTATAAATATAAATAAATGTATTTACTTAAATAATCTATCCTTGCAAAAAGGTGGAAATCACACATTTATAGTGTTAATATGTGTCAATATATGTATATATATAGTATATATGTGTGTTTCAAATATGTGTGTATTACTCTGAGAATACACAAATTATTGAATTTGCATTCCATCAATCAATCATTAAACATCAATATATACACATATATATATTTATTTGCAAGGATAGATATAATACATTAATATATATATATAATATGGTATATATATATCTTTTATATATTTTTAAATATATTATAAATTATCTTAAATCTGTATATAT
>JAFBJS010000261.1:51670-98026 GCA_016785265.1 Paraplagusia blochii | reverse complement strand
TGCGCATCATGCATTCAGCCGCTAGATGGCATATTTGCCTCGGTTTAGTTTGGACGTGCTTTGAGCCATTCAGACAGGTGTTAGACTTGTCAGCACAGGGTTTAAATTGCTTTTACGCCACTTTGATTGTTTACATATGGACCATATGGGGATGTTGCTGGTATTTCTCGACACCTTGGGACTGAACGTAGCTCTTTTAATTCAGCAGCTTTGTATTTATCAAATAAATATTTCATGTATATATATATATATATATATATATATATATATATATATATAGACAAAGTGTGACCATTTCATTTATTTAACCCATTACCAAAGTGGGCAGCTTTAAGCGCCACAGGGATCAGTGGGTGTGGACAGTGCCATGCTAGTGCACCCAAGTGGTAACGGGTGCATTCGAACCTGGAACCCTCTGGACCCAAGTCTCTTAACCGCTAGGCCACCACTGCCCCATAAAAGCAGCAGGGGAGGCTCTAACTCATTTCCGTTGCATTTAAGTTTTTTTCATTCAATTCTCAACAGGTTAATTAATTTACCTTTCATATAATATGACTAAAAATTATTTCTCAAAATTACTTTTATTTTCAGTAAAAAAATTATCATTTTTAAGCGTATGTGATTGTCCAGACCATGGAGTGATCAATGCCTTAAGATGGGATGCAACATTCCTAACATCTCACACGTCTTCAGGGACATGTCTTTCTGTGTAGTGTAATTCACTGCTGTGACACTTCCGCACAGGCAAGTGCATGTGTCAACTCTTTGTGCTCTGGGTCTGTTCTGAATAAAAACAGATAAAGGAACTCGGCCAAAGAAGGAATCCGCTACATCCTGTGTGTTTTTCGTGCCGGGGTGATAATGTGTGAAGAAAAGAGATCTGCTGGCTTTTTAGTACACTGCAGTCCCAGGGGTCGCCTTGAATGTGAAGATCAGAGCTTTTGTTGGAAGCGATTTGTGCGATGCTCTCGCAAGAATGTTGGACCGGAACCCCCTGCGTTGGCCTTCTCATCTCCCAATCATCTAACATTGAACACAGATGGAACCAAATCCTCTGCCTCCTCTGAAAGCTTTAGGGCTGCTCTGTTGTACGGAGTGGTCCAACAAATATGAGCTTAAGCGAGCAGGAATGCGCCTGGCACCCTGTCTGCTCCTTTTTGTTGGGGAAGGGCAACATTATAACCAGGGGAATGCAGTGAGAGCAGGGGAGGCTCTAATGAGAGTCCATAATCACTTAACAGAGACCAGGTGCTGTGTGTTTGTATAACATTGCACTCCAGACAATAGAACGTCACTTTGAGTTTGCAGGAAGCAGAAGCAAGACTCTGGACCAGGTACTTAGATTTTGTATGCAAAAAGGTTTATTGGATGACAATGTTATTGCTTTGACACAAATAAAATAGAGCACATATACAAATATATAATATAACTATAAAAAAAACAATTTTCCTATCACCACAGTTTGCAAAAGAATAATGACACATAGCTACAATGCCCATATATATTTCTTCCTGTACAAAAATAGTTCTATCTGCATAAGTACTTTAATGTAACCTCTATATAATATTTAAATAAAGTAAATTCATATATATACAAATATCTGCAATAAACAAAAAGAAAAATAGATTGCACATGTTTTTGTACAAAAAAAGTAACAATTTCAAGTATATTTCAATCCATCTTGGACTGGCACAATTCTCACAGAATCATAGGCATTTCCCATTGTACAGTGTCCAAAACTCAACATGTCCCCAGAGCTGCGTAGCCTTGTAGCCTATCTTTCTGTTTGGCTGAGTGATAAAGTTTGTCTTTTCCTGATAATTCATTTGACCCAAAGTCCAAATCGAAAAAGTGCAGGCAGAAACTGACAGCTTGACCACCTGGGTGTAATCCTTAGAGCACGGAAGGACGACTCCCAAACGTGAGGAATTACTGTGTTTAGTCCTACAATGTGAGACAAAAAGTTCCCCTCAGGAATCAGTACTTTTCCTTTGCCTCTGCCAAGCAGAGAGAAGCACCTGTAGTTTCCTCCATGCTGTGCCATCCAGTGTCTGCATGCTGGCTGCAGTGTTGCACGCTCTTCATCACTGAGCTGCAACCTTGTGGAGGAACTCAGTGTAACACAGTCTGTTCTCTGACTCAGTCCTCCTGGCTGAAAAGAAAAATGTGCTGCAGAGAACAAGTCAGGAGTCTGCGGTATTTTGAGAATTTCAGAAGAGAGCGCAGAGGATGACCTGCTGCTCCCATTCTTTGGTTCCCCAACTCCTTACGACGAAGTTCTGTTCATGTCCGTTTGAGGAGAGCCATCAGCTTATGAACCTGTGAGTCTGTCGTCCTCCACTCAGGACGGTCCTGCTCCCGTCTTTGTGAAGCCCTCTGGTCTGGCAAAGATCGACGCCTGCGGCCATATCCTTGTGGACTCAGCTTGTCGGGAGGGGCATTCCCGATCTTCAACTTGTTGTTGAGCTGGTGCAGGCGATGTGCCAGGTCATGCACAGTGCAGGTGCCCAGAGAACAACCTTGCCTTCTCGGCTGGCTGGCTGAGTTCTTGGACCTTTTTGTTCTCACATTGATTCCAGTTCTGAAAAACAGAGGGAAGACAGTGAGACATTAATCCAAGCTCTTTCTCTCTGAGTGACTGCAGGCAGATTTATGACTTCTACGAATTGATAACCGATGAGGCCTCATTCAGAACAACGTGATGGTGGAGTTTTACCTGGACTGTGGCAGCATGTTGTCCCTGACGTCTTCTGCTCTGACAAAGCTCTCGGAGTCTGATGTCTCCTCCACTGAGACACTGTCAAGGTTTCGTCTCAATCTGCGCTCCAGCCATAGGCTCAACCTGGGAGGCAAGACAAAGAATGCCGTCAGGGTGAGTAGGAAAAGTAGGTGTGAAACTGTTGTGTTCCATCTTGCGTCACATTAAGCTCTTAATCTCCCATGAATAAAGAAACTCACCTTTTCTTCACCTGCGGATTCACCTCCAGTTCCACACAGTGAGCAACTGTTGCCAGGAGGCAGCAGTAGAGGAAGGAGTGGAAGATCAGCTTCATGTTGACTCCTGGGGAGAGATGATGAGTGAAAATTAATTTTCTTGTTCACTTAGTTCCACATGATAGGAATTAATATTTAACCACATCTAACTCCCATTGTCTGCCTGTGCACGCAACACTCTCTCCACACTATATGTTCCCTGAAGAGCAACTACTGGAGCTGCCTTGCCCAAGAGTCCAAAAGCCGAGTTATTTGCACTTATCATTCATTTATTTAAAAAGTTAAGCTAAGGTCAGATTTGTCTCGGTAAAGTAAACCTACAACTCTGCTTTGGGCCTCTGGCCAATAATGTGAAGGACACCGTCTGCCAATGAGGGGCTGAAAATAGGCTGAGTTAAACAAAAACGTCCCTCAACTGATTGAGGTGCTGGACATTTGATTAGATTTAAACATCTATAACAACTTCATAACAAACCAAAATATAAAGTTGTTATTTCAGCAAAGGTCAAGATCTGATGTTTGTCAGAAGCTCCGTAAAAGGCAGACCCTCCACTGACAATCAACCCTTCCATTGTATATATGACTTGCACAATTCTGCTGGACAGATAACCTGTCCTTGTCCCTAACGTGTGTCCTGACCTCAAAAATCCAGGCAATAACTGCTAACCTATATATATATTTTTTTTTTTAAAAAAAGGAAAAATTAAACGTTTCTCAATAAAAGCCCACATACCTTAATATCTATGAAAGATCAGTTGAATGTGAAGGTTCTTCTTGTAGAATCAGCTGTGAAAGAATACTCCAGGGGTTTTCTTCAGATTGCCACTGGTTCTGAGAGGCAGCTGTGTCACTCTGCTATTAGCTCCTCCACACAAGGCTGCAAGCATTTATACAGGAGGTGGGAGGGGTCACTGAGTCTCTCATCCCTCATCCTCTCCCCCCACCCTGTCCTATTACTTCTGTACTGCTGTTGCTCCATGTGAGGTACATTGTAACACGGATAACAAAAAAAAATAAAAACCCTTTACATATTTCACTATTGACTTATTCAACATTGTTTTATTCCCTTTGGGGAACTGATAAATAAAATCCTCATGTGATGAATTTGTTTGTGTCTCCGCAGTCCTTACAGGGGTGTGTTTTATGGCAACAAACCAAATTTCGTCAGACATATAACTCACCTTGATTAACTCTGTATGAGTGTATTTGATAAATCACAGCTGAAGTATTTCTGTGATCCCTTTCCTTTAGACACCCATTGTGTTGTATCTGACGTTAAGTGTCAGTAATATTTCTTTGTTAACGTTCCTTTTACGCTCCATGCCTAACTGTACTCGGTAAAATTTAAGCAATGTTTCCACAGGGCACTCCCAGACACAGTGAACTTCCACATCAGCCTGAAAGAACACGGCATTAAAACGCAAACTGATTAATTATAGAGAGTATGGCCATGTGTTAAACGTTACATGCTCTATGTATTTGTATGTACAAGGCAAATATTTGACTCCTCGCCTCCTGGAGTTTATTTTAACATGTGGATAAACATGGAGTGGAATTTTACAATACTTCAAATAATCTGAAGAAGGGGCTTGAAAAATAGGCTAGGATTAACATTAATTGATACGGTTCGGTTCATGTGCTGTTGTTAAGGATTACGGGTCATATTCATTTACCTAGTCATGGTTGGAATTTATACACAGATATAAGAGAGGGAGCATGTGAGACGTGAGGTCTGACAGGAGACAGCAATCCTGCTGGTCTCTGACTCACACCATGGGATGCTCGGGGATGAGAGTCATGTTAACACTTAGAAACTACATGTTGTTCATGTCATTGTTGAATACAGCTGGTTTGTAATGTAAAGTCTATTGATACCAGATAAAGTTTTGTATGAAAACAGAATTGATTTTATTTGAGTGATCAGATCTTTGTTAAATATCGTTTTTACCACACTGATTCAGACACAATATTCAACACATAAGATTCAACGAAACAAAGTCAAAATGATTCCACATTTGGGGGATTCTGAAAATATTTCCCCACATTCGTCAGCCTGACCGAACAGTCCCCAATAAAAAAACTGAAAAGTTATATCACAAAAAATATATGGGTATTGCAGAAGATAAATTTCCTAGAAGCGAGGTGGAAATAGCAGAGTTATGCAATCATTTTATTTCCTATTGTTTCACTTTCAGTGTAGGGGTTAAACGCAGAACTGGAGTTTCATCATAAACAGTGACTATTCAGGCACCAATAAAAAATCTTCATCCAGGCCTATTTTTATCATCTGCAACCTCATTCCACAGACAGTTCCATTTTTTATAATTAAAAAAACCTGAAACTGTCAAAGACCTTGTGCTGTAAAACAGCAAATGTTTTATTTGCACACCATGATGATAATTGCCTCCAGCAGACAAATCATTGGCCTTTGCCAGAATTTACAAGAGATTGTGAAACTCAGCGACACATGTCTGCTGTTACTTTTCATGTCCTTATATAGAGGCATTTTGTTTGTGTTTCATAAATGAGCTTCACTAAGATTACTGGAAGCCTGATAATTGAACTAGCAGGTATGAGTGACAGGAAATTTGTCAGGAAAAGGTCATTAGAGCCAGGATGAGGCGGCTGTTAATCCAAGTAGTAAAATATTTGATAGATTATTCATCTGTCACGTTAGCTTGGAACTGCCTCCATCTATTCATCACATGGAATTTAAGGTATCGTGTCATGTTTAGTGTTGCGTCATGATTTTCGTCTTTGTCATTGAGCCTTTTCCTTAAAAAGGTCAAATGCTGCAATGGAAAAAATATGTATTCTATTAAAGTTGTAGGGTATTCATTCAGGTGACCTGAATGAAACCTGAGGGTTCACCTCTTGGACAAGTTCGAATCCCAGTTGGGACTATTAGCTTCCAGTGGGCTCACCGGCTGCAGGAAGGCAAAGTGTTTTGCAATGACATTTGGGTGGCAGTTGGGGAGACTGCTGCCCCAAACAAAGGACAGCAGTCTCCAGAATTTTTATGTATATATATACAGTATATATACATACAGTATATATATACATGCAGGTAATGTAATTTATGCCTGTGTAGATTCTCAAAAAAACTCAAAAAGCTATAATTTCCCTTTTTTATGCAGTCGTCCATGGACTATTTCTGCTGCAATGGTAAAAATTAGAGAAGCCATCATGTCCACAGTCCAAGCTGCAGATGGTAGACATGGTGAAGCAACGGTGGAAAATAATTAGAGGGAAGACAATTTAAAAAGTATGTGTTTTCCATTATGGCCCTGGTTCACTTTGTCACATGACTAAAGTCTTCTACTATGAGTTTCACTGACAGTGATGTCTGGGCCTTTTTTAAAATTTTCCAATTGCAGACACTAAATATGAAAAATGACGTGGAGACTTGATTAGAGAGATGTTGCAGTGAATTTGCATCTCATAAAGGTGCAGAAATGATATGATGAACTCAGTTCAACGTGGACAAGAAATAATCCAACATCTGGTGATGCTGATGTCACATAAAAACCGAGACAGTGCTCAAGGCCAAAGGAAGAAATACCCAGTAGTACATGTTGTTTCTTAGTGATGGTTGGACTTCATTTCTCTTGGAAAAAAGGAAACAAGACTGACCTGGTTACAGAAGGAAAGTTAAAGTGGATAATAGTGTCTGATGGAGTAAAGAGAAGTGTTGATATTGATTTTTAGGAGAAGGTTTAAGAGAATAATGGTGTTGAATGAATGTTCCCTTTATGAAAATAAACACGCAGTCCTGTTTCTGTGCAGTTTGTCTGTCAAGGCAACAGGTGTTCTGGCTACAAGGATAGCATTTGAAGAGGCTAAATGCTGTAAAGAAAAGCTGTGAAAGGATAATGGTGCTTTTAATGGTCTTATAAAAAGGTTAGTTTATATTTGTGAAGTGGAAACTGTCAAGCCAGGTGTATGAACCCCGTCTTTTGTCATGTTAGACATATATTGTGTTTCTCATTGTATTAAAGTGTTACATTCCAGACTGTCAATGTGTTGCAATGATGTTGATACGGTATGTGTGTGAGATCTGCTACGATACATGTTTCAAGGCTGAAATTAAACCTTTTGAAAATAATTTTAAAGTCGACTTGGGTCCACAAGGCTTCCGGTTCTAATCCACCAGCTACCAGGTTGCCATTGAGCATGGCACTGTCCCCACCCAATGCTCCCCCAAAACTGTTCACTTTGGTGATGGGTTAAATGCAGAGATCACATTTCATTGTGTGCATTGGTGTGCATGACAATGAAAAGGAGTTTGCCCTCTTTTCTTTATTGGAGGTAATTTATCATTAAAAATGACTTCAGGTTTTGAAAGATTTAACCTTTATTACAAACATGACTGTCCCTAACATGTAATAAGTGTCGCCTTGTCTAAAAGCAGTTATTTCCCAGGCTGCGCTGTGGGGGCACAAAGCTGTATTTGTAAACTCCACGGCCCACGCCCATGGATGTCTCCCGATCTTGCGCGCAGGCGCACTGACGCCCCTTCTGTCAAACATGGCTGTGCCTTGGAAGGAGGAAAAATGCTGAATTGTGTTGGTATATGTCGAGAAAAGCAGCAGAAATGGCTAGATTGGCTGACTATTTCATTGTGGTGGGATACGATCAGGAGAAAGCCGGTAAGTGTGTCGGAGGCTGGCCGGGGATTCGAGCTGCTGAGGTTGTGGATTGTTGTCCAGGCCGTCACACACTCACTCACACACACTCCCTCCCTGTGAATGTGTTGATGCCTTTAGCTTCACGCTAGCCACACGGCTACCATCTGCCGAGTCCGTAGGGCATTTCTCTGTCTATCGATTCCGTCTTCAGTCACTGACCGAACACCGACCGATGTCAGTTGTGCGAGTGTTTACGGATGAAACTGACGGCTCTGCAGATCAGACCGAATATTCCCCCACGGCGCGCTGTGGGGTTCGATTTAAAAAGTTTTCATGGATTCGATAATGTGTCACATCCTGTCCCGGCCGATGGACGGCTGCTCCTATCAGCTCCGGAGGCTCGGTGTGTCACTGACTCCTCTGAGGAGAAGTCTTGCAGACTACAGGCTGCTCCCTAATCACATTTATGTTCCTGACACTCGAGTATTGTCAGTGTTTACATGCACCATTAGTGTTGGGTTGCGTCATGTTGATCGGCGGTGGTCGAACACTGGATACTGGGGTCGAGGGGTGTTTTTTTTTGATGCCGAGGCACTTGTGAGTTTGTTGTGTTATACTTGTTTTTACAGGAGGACGTTTCTCGTCAATGGGGCGGAATGTCTCACAGCTGCAGGGTAACATGCAGTGCAAAATCTCGGCACCCCCTGACAGCAGACGGGAAGCCCCATCCCCATGCTTTGCTTTTAGATCCAGTTCATGAATCAAATACCAGATATGGACGCAGCTTTTGTCTTTTATACAACAGATTTGTAGAGGGAGCCAGTCCTGCCTTTCACTCATTCATCCGATAATTTTTAAAAACTCCTCTACTTCTATCGGCTTGTCCCTTTTTTCAGGGGTTGCCACAGTGAGTTAACAATTACCCATCTCCCCTAGTCCTCTGTATCCTCAACACTACCTCACTGTGTCCATCAATCTCCTCTTTGTCTCCTACCTGGTAGCTCCAAAAAGGGTTTAGTTGTAAGCAACTATGGACTTACGTCTTTCTCGGAGTTGATAGACGTTTCATTCCTCAAATGAGGAACTTAGTAGTACTTAGTAGTAGTAGTAGTTCTCATACTCTAGACCACTCCCTTCATTGGACACAGGTGTGAAGAGTTGTTTCTCCAAGAAGAAGTCCAGTTGCTTACAACTAACTTTTTGTATGTTATGAGGTGGATAAATAAGAATTTTTACTGTCCTCTGTCTCCTCAACTCTAACTCCAACTACCTCCATGTCCTCCCTCACTACATCCATCAATCTCCTCTTCATCTCCTACCTGGTAGCTCCATCTCTAGGATCATTCTTCTACCAATGTATCCATTGTCCCTCCTCTGAACATGTCCAAACCATCTGGTTTCTCTAGATTTTTCTCCAAACCTTCAAGTGCCGTATAAAGACCAAAGACAAATTTTTGCCAGATTTTACTCACAATTCCCAGACAGAACAGACCCAGTCTGACGATGTTGAGCATCTGTCCACTTAAACTTCAGATTCCACTGAATCTGAAGTTAATGAATTTGTGCTGTTTATAGAGGACTGCAGAAAACAATAAATCATGGTTAGAGTTACTAATAGGAGCTTAGTTGTAAGCCTACCTGTTGAATGGTTCAGCTGCAGTAGGGCAGTGGTGGTTAAGGAACTGGTCCCTGTACGGAGGGTACTAGGTTCGAATCCACCAACTGCCAATTTACCACTGAGGTCCACAGAACATGGCACCGTCCCCACCCACTGCTCCCTGTGCACTCAAAGCTGCCCACTGTTCACTTTAGTAAAATGCAGAACTCACATTTAGTTGTGTATAGTGGTTCTAATCGCAATGTCCCAATGACAAGAAGTTTGCTTTCCTTCTCTGTCAATCAAGAACAGTCTCCACGTCATTGGCTGCAGTGGCTGTAGTTGTAATGATCACTCATGCATTCAACATAATAACATCAGCCATGCTGTAACCTGACAGTTTGGCAGTTACAATTATTCTGCAAACCAGATAAAATCAACTTTTAAAACAATTGGCCTGCTATGATTGCAACAACAAGTAGGAGAGAACAGAGAAGTGCAAAAATATGTTTGCCGTGCCTGGTCCTTCCCAGTTCTTCGTGTAAGACAAGGGAAGCTGTTCACCTCTGGTCTTGTCTCACTTTCTCCTGATCCAAAACAGTAAAAAAGGCTTTGCATGCTTGTTTAGACAATGACAACAAACAAAACCTGTTTGTCATTGCACTAACCTCAGATCTCCCCTTTCAGATTTCTCGAAATGATGAACAATAACGTAGATAGCTCTGTCTTTTATTCAGGAAGAGCTGTAGCGTATAAAAAAAAAATCCCCAGAGAAGGATTGGAGAATGCGAAATATTCAGACAGTCTGCCATTTGGGAACAAATTAAGGTTCCAAGTCTCTTCCATCCTTCCCCATGTGTGTCAAAGAGAGGCCAGAGCAGCTGAATCCTTTTAGTAGCCTTAACTGGCCTGCGCTGCAATTGGTAAACAGATTTTTTCCTCTGCATCCTCGCTCCAACTGACCAGGTTATAGACAGTTCAGAAGAAGAGACTAGTGCTGAGTTAAGTGAAAGCTTCCATACTGTACACAAAATGAATACTTTGGACATGAATATTTCTATCTGTGACATTTTTTCTTGTCTGTCTCCATTGGCCTGAAGTCCACTTCCTTTATATCTGCTTGATTATAGAGTTTTGTACTGTACATGTAAATGGGTGAGATGGACAGTGATGTCATCCAAAAGATTGTCTTTGTTCAAGGCAAAAACCAACCTCACTTATCACCCAGTGTCCAGACTATGCTCCAGTGTCCTGACCCAGTTGTAGTTGTTTCAGTATGGAAATATAGAACAGTTTGAAATAGCGTTTATTATTTCTTTCTTTATTGAGAAATAGGCTGAGCTAAAATAGTAAGAAAGAATGACATTGTGGTTAAAGCACATGTCTAAACTGACCCAATAAAAATGAAACTTCAGATTATTTTTTTTTGCACAATGATAGAAGATTGTCTATATTCAATAGGGAAAAGCAATATTGCATTAAACAAAAATAGCAAGTGGGACAGACGTTGTGTGCTGCCGTTAGAAGTAGTTGTGGTTAAGTGTCTCTCGGGGATGAGGAGACAGGTGTGCAGACGGAGACAGTAGGTCAGAGACCTTTTATTGTATTTCCCTCTTTGGAAAAATAACAATCCAAATATAAAGTGTCCCAAGCAATAATCTTTTCATTGCAACGCTGGTGACCTATAATAAAATTTTGAAGTCACACATCACATGAAAACGGTGTTAATAGTGTGCCTGCTGCAGGAAATTCAACAAAATAAAATCATGTATAAATACAGTTTATCAGAATCAGAAGTCCACGTAAAGCCAAGTCCAGTTAGTATATAAAGTAAAAAGAAAGCAACATTGAACTACTTTTCCTGTTGGTGCCGCAAATATATAACCTAATGCAAAATACAAAAGCAGTGGTTGATAAAAACTACGAAAAAATAGATTCCAATCGGCAGTATCCTAAGTGCATTTTTTTCCCCTCGGTGGTAATATCATGACTCATAACCTTTGGAGATATTTTTTATGGACAATGGTGGAATTTCAAGAAGTTGGTTTGGATGGATGCAGATTTGGATCAATTTAATGCGCTTTGCACATTTGCAATGAAATAACTTCTTTGTTGGCCGAAGGATAGGTTGTGGTTCATTTGCTGTTCATCATAAATTTTAATTTACTGCTTTAAAAAAAAAAAAGAAGAATTCCCTCATCTGTTTTGTTTTAAACTCTTTATTGGACAAATATCCATCTTTATTGAATCAAACTGTTTATGGAATGTGTTTGACTGTCACTATGACTGATCTCTGTTCTGGGTGCCTGCCTTTACAGTCTAGGTCCTCATGTTGGACACAGAGACTTGCTTATGTAACCCAGTAGACTCACAAAAATGAACGTGAACCACTTCCAAAAGATTAAAGGAAAACAATCCCAAGTGGTTGATAGGGTTCATGACTGTCTGTATGAGTGTGTGTGTGTGTGTGTGTGTGTGTGTGTGTGGTTAAATGTGTGTGGTGGCAGATTCAGAAATTAAAAGATGGACAAATTGCCTTGCAAAATATACAGTAGATTGTGCAAAACATGAGTAAAATATTTTGGCAAGGCTACACTCAAGAAGTGTTGAATTCTATAGTATGCGGCAATGTTTATATTTATTGAGTAAAGGGCCATAATGAATTGGTCTGTTGGGCTGAAATGAGCTACAGGCTTACCAAAGAACAACACAAAGTAAGCACAGAATAAACTTAAAGTTGGCCAAAAAAGATTTATATGACGATACATTTTACATTTTTATAGGCTTACGATGTGGGCAGTTTTATATTTTAAGCTGCTGTAATGTGTTGGAAACAGCATACAGTGGTGCTAGGGTTTGGTTTCCAGCAGTGATGCAACTCATTCTAAAGCCAAACATACATAAAGTAGATATAACCTACATATCACTACATTTGTAGAAAGCAGAATCTCTTGACTAAGAAAAGCAGACAATGTCATCAGAAAACCTGTACTTTTGCTTGTGAGCCATTATTAAAGTGAGTGCTACTGGCAAATTTAAGCAAAGCTGTTTTCTTCATCACAATGAGGCAAAAAGTCTTAGAAAAAAACCTAAGCAGAGTGTGTGGTGACATATTGGTAAAATGCTACGTGTCGAGTTCAACATAAAGGGAACACCCCTGTTTAAGTACCGATAACGTAATTCCATAATTCCCATTTTGCAAACTCCAAAAAGACCCTGTGTTTTTGTAATGGCTCTTCTGTGACACCTAGGAAAATTTGTATTGGAGGAGAAGGTCTTAATCTTATTGTTGAAATATTTCATCTACCAGAAAATACTATGTAATTAGTGCTTGTTGGTCTCCCTGTGGGTTTGTTTTGATGGTTTTCTCTCCAAACATGCATCCTTCACCCTGTCAATACACTTATTCCAAACCTTTTCCAACATGGACTGAAGTTCTATTTAAGTTTTTGTCCAGCCGAATAATTTGCAAAATGACGAGTTTGATTGTTTACCAGATTAGATTGTAGTATCTATGTGCTCAACTGTTTGATTCAGACAGACATTTTAATGGTCGGCTCATGTTGCCGAAGTGTAACTGCAATGGTGAATGTCCTCAATTTTAAATTCCTCTTTTGTTGCTTGTGTCAAGACAGGCTTCCAGCGTGTGTTATAGATCTATGTTGTCTGCCCTTCACTTTCACCACTTTTCACCATAACCTCCAATGTAAACTAGGAAAAAGTCTGACGTAAGCTAACTTGTTTTGCTGACTCTTAAAGAAAAAAATTGTTGTCGCATAGAGTTTACAGGCGTCTTGTGTAAAACTTCCAAGCTGTTTTGTCATTTCCGAAGTAAATCATCATTAACATGAATAAAACATAAGGCTATTGGGGAATTTGTAAACTTCACCCAAATCTGCTACTGCACCCTGTCTTTAAAACTGTACTGCATGTACCCTGGCTGTCTGCTTTAAAGCACAGTTTAAATGGGAGCAGCAAATGGATTGTATTTATGGGTAATTATACACACTGATTATAACTTGGACCTGACTCCAGGTCTCACTCTCAGTTACGTCAGTTTCCTGTGCTGTACCTGTCTATGGCTGCAACACTTGACTGAATGGTGACATTCAAAGTGATAACTTCAGATAACCTTTTTGGCTATGAAAGCAAAGGTATTGTGTTGTCTTTAGCGTGCAGTATCTCATCTCAGATATTCTGTTTCCATGACAGGGAGACTAAAAATGAATTCCTTATCATACCACTGGGAAAATCTTGCTCATGATCACTTTAGTGACTAAAGTTCTGTATATTCGTAAAGTAGAACGGATTTAGGCGGATGTAAGATGAGTAATAGGACTTCTTTTTCTCCTTTCGCCTTGGCCCCAGGGGTTGCCACGGCGAGTCAACATTTTCTATGTTTCCCTTGTAGCTCCATCTCTAGAATCATTCTCCTACCAATAAAACCACTGTCCCTCCTCTAAACATGTCCAAACCATCTCAGTCTGTCTTCTCTAGCTTCTTCTCCCTCTGTGTGTTGTCCCTGTAATGACCTCATTCCTGACCCTGTCCATCCTTGTCTCTCCTAAAGAGAATCTCTGCATCTTAAACTCGTCCACCTCCAGCTCTGTCTCCTGTCTTCTACCTATCCCTAGTGTCTCTAATCCATCCATCATGGCTGGTCTCACAATGTCCTGTAAACCTGTCCCTTCACCTTAGCTGACTCTCTTCTATCACAGATCACTCCTGACTCTTTTCCCCAGTTGTTCCATCCTGACTCCACTCTATTCTTCTCCTCTCTTCCACAGTCTCCACTGCTCTGAACAGTTGATCCTCAGTGTCTAAACTCCTCCACCTTCTCCACCTCTGTTCCCCATTCCACTGTTCTCCCTTTCATTCACACACATATACTCTGTCTTGCTACGACTGACATTCATTCCTCTTCTCTCTAGTCCAAACCTCCACCTCTCTAGGTTCTCTTCTAGTTGTTGCCTGCTCTCACTGCAGATCACGTCATTGGCAAACATCATGATCTATGGAGACTCCTGTCTGACTTCATCTGTCAATCTGTCCATCACTAAGGCAAGCAAGAAGGGGCTCAGGGCAGATCCTTGATGCAGTACCGCCTCCACCTTCAAGTCTTCTGTTCTTCCAACAGCACACCTCCCAACCGTTGTACTGTTCTCATACATATCCTGCACCAATCTGACATACTTCTCTGTTACTCCTGACTTCCTCATACAAAACCACAATTCCTCCCTAGGCACCCTGTCATAAGATGAGCAATATGACTGTTCCGGAAATATTACCAGGCTTCAGTTATTCCCCAAGTAATGTGTAAGCAGAAACAAAAATAAGGAATAAGCCGTGAAAACTCCTATGCTCAATTCTAGGTAGTTGTCCAATACGGTTAACATGGTTAACATTGTAAAAACCGGATAGTGATATTATTTCATTAAATATTTTGCCATTATTTTTATTGCCATTATTATTATTTGCCATCGTTGTTATGTAACATGATGAACTACTTGGATGTTTAGATGTCTAGAATGATGTCTGTCATTCTAAGTCCCAGCATATGTCATACTCTGTTATACAAAAAGATATCATGACCTGGATGAATGAGAATCTTCACAGACATACTCTGTTATACTCTAACAAAATCTTTATTTTGTTAGACTATTTATTTGATTTATGTAGACACTGTCAGAACACAGTGGCATTTTCTTATCTGGGTTTAGTTTGTTTTATAGACTGGGCAACTGTCCGGCCGCACCGTGTTTCCATTTTTACCTGATGACTGCTGCAAATTTCCTGTGGCTTAGTGTGCAATAGATGACTGGATAATGTGTTCACACTATAGGGTGATTGATGGGTCAGGCCTCAGTACCTTGAATTGTGTGTCTCTGTCCCAGAATGAATGAAATCTAACTGGCAGTATGCAATAATGCTGAAAAGACAGTAGTGTTTTCTTTTGTATCGTAATTTCGAGAAATAACACATGGAATTATAGTTTGCCATGTATATATATATATATCTAGATCGCCTACCCATGAAATACCTACATATAGGTAGTATTGTGTCAGGGCATAAAAAAAACACTATACAGACCCCTGATGAAGAGAAATTCATGAATGTGATTCACTGGAGTCTTTAAACACCTAAGACAATGTTGTGCCAACGTTCTGTTAGTTGCAGGTGACATATAAGGTTGGCTGACGTCAGAGAGTCAAGTAATGGCTCTGCTTCAAGTGTCTGAGTGCTTGGCTTCAAAATATTTAGAAAATATACGAGTAGTATCGTTTGTATCAACATTTTATCATTATAAATTACTGGTTTGGTTAATTTTTCCTGCACTTTACACATAAACCTTGTGTGGAGGAGTTGGAGTAAGCATTACCAGGTAAATGGTTCCAGAACAGACCACCAGTGTGTGCTTGACTGTGCCAAGATAAGGTTACAAAGTGACGTGAAATGTGCGTAACTGGCAGAGGACACACCTATAAATTGTAAAATGAGCATTTGGCTTAATAGATCAACAACAGCAGCATGATAAATCAACTAGATGAATGGGGTTTCTTTCCATGAGGAACAGAAACATCTGCTTTAATCAGGCAACACTAACAACATTAAATCACAAACATTGGCCTCATAACTGAAATTATGCTTTTTGGCTCATTGAAGCGTAGGCTTATGAGACTGGGTTTCAACTTTGACGCTATTGTTAGATATGACATAGTCTAATGTTAGTATTGGCTGTGATGGGGCAGTGGTGCCCTAATGCTTATGGTACCGGACTTGGGTCAGTGGGGTTCCAAGTTCAAATCCCCCAACTGCCAGCTCACGACTGAGGTCGTCACTTTGGTGATGGGTAAAATGCAGAGATGACATTTCATTGTGTGCATCACAAAGTCACAATGACAAGGAGTTTCCTTTCCTATCCTGATGGACGTAGGTCTACAAGAAAGCCATTGACGCCACAACTAAAAACTCATCATTTATGTTGCATTAAAGTAAAATTTGATATTTGCGAAAATGATGTGCAGCACACATCATTTCAAATGGACCAGACATGCAACAATGATAGGTAAATGTTTTCTTAGTAAGTTGCTGACATGTATTTGGACTGAGAACTTGTACACATACTGTCAATACAAAGCCATACATTGGTTGACACTTCTTTTGATACATCTTTGACTAATATCTGTTTGTTCACGCCAATCTGTCCATAGAAAACCTAGGACTGGGACATATTAGTGGGGATTGAAACTTTGGCTTGTATCCATGTGTTTCACTGTGATGTATAAAGAAATCCTATAAATATTTTTTTTGTCCAATATCCCCTTTTGTTTAGTTGCACTTAGGAACATACTTGTTTGGTTTTTTTTTTACAATGTTATGAAGATTTTGTGGGTCACCTATTAAAGGATGGTTAGTTGGGAACCATTGTCCTGTAAGATGGAAAAACTCACAAGTAGACCATGAAAGAGCTTAATAAAAGAAAACTGCCGTAGAGTTGTTTTATGGTTCCACCACACACACTGTGTAGCATGCACCCACGTGCCACGATCTGAAACTAGTTTGTTCTTGTTATTTCTGCTCTCTGTGAATATATAAATAAATAAACCTGATTCTGGTTTCCATCCTCTTGCCTTTGTAACGGGCCGTTCAAATTAGCATGTTGCTTCTCGGGCCTGGCTTCTATTATCCCACTGATGGGGTCCTTTATAGCTATCAGGGGGGTTGTATATGAAAGCCCGGCTTGCTTTAATACAAGAGTGCAGCCTCATGGAATGTGAAGAATTCTGTCATTTATTTTCATCTGTGGCTGAAAATTACAACGTGGAGCATGTGATTTCAATTAGATGGGCTGTAAAGACACGCAGACACGTAAGGGTCAGACTGACTGGTGCTTGACCATTATCAGTGTCCGTGGATGGTATCTGGAACCCATCCGCAGGTGACGAAGGATACATATGTAACCATCTTCTAGCTGCCTCCTTCATTGATATAGTAAAGAGCTTTTAAGTCATTTTTCTGATGGGGTCCGAGCTGTTGACAGCAGGCCTGAGGCACTTGGCCACAGAGGACCTGGCGTCATTATCACAGCCATTCATCCTGCTGTTTGCCTCTGGTGTGGTGTAAATCAAAAGACTGTGACACAAGGGTTGCGTATGAAATGTTTTAAATAGTTTGCTGAGTCAGGGCGAAATTCTGGCATCCAGTAGGACCGATAACAGTCAGGTTGGCTTACAGCAAAATATATAGGTTAAACACAGACATAATTAGTAGTAGTGTTGGGCGATGTGGCGATATATATCATGGCGATGATAGAAAAGCCCCCATGATATATATGGAGGCAATTCTCTTCTATCATCTCTACCGTCTCTTTTTTTTTTTTAATCAAATATTACACAAAACATATAGTTTAATAGCTTATGATGATTTCGTTTGAGGTGTCTTGTCCCTTTGCATACTCTAAGTTTAAATACGTCAAAATAATAAGGAATATAATAGTGCATTTTCGTAAAGAAACTCTGCCTCTTGTCTTGTGGGATGTTTTACGTTACTTCACTCAAAAGTGACGGAAGCGCAACAGGTTGAAGTTTCATGCTCGGAGTTGCAACAGACAGACGGAGCTACGCAAGGAGCACATTTACGGAAAAGTTTTTTTTGCCAATTCAGTTTTAAAAAATGATTTTGGAAAAAATGTGAAGGCTACTGTACCTCTACTCCACTTCTTTGCTGCACTAAAATGTGTTTCATATTTTTGACAGTTAAGTTAAATATCACGGAAAAATAAAGAAAAGTAAGCACTGACATTTGTCACACTTTTTATTGTGGTAAATCTTGATATTGATTGTTATCTTGATATAAAAAAAATGCATATCCTAAAATATAATATTTCCAGCACTACTTAGTAGGGATGGAGCAGTGAAATAATGCTTGCTAAGTTATATGTTGATTGCAATGCACAGTACAGTACTTCAGGAGACAGTCATAAGTATCAGCTCATCTTACCTGCAGTAAACAGCTGCATTAATTAGTAGGTGGCACGTCACTGGGTTCAGTAGAATCCTATAAAATGTTAATAATTCAACAAAGGTAACAAAACACCTATAAAGTCCTGTGGTTTCTTCATTGACACCACTATGACAGAACAAAAATTCCATTTTGCTGCTTTGCAAACTTGGAACCAATTGAAATTTATATCAAATTTAAATTTTTATCACTGACATAGTAATGGCTGGTAATAATATCCTGCAACTGCAGAATTATCTGGTATTAATCCCAACATTGTATCCCATCCATGTCCAGTCCTAATATTTTCTTTGGAATTCCCTAAATTCCATGCGCACAATTTTGTTGTCGTTTGCACTACAGTTGACGGAGCGCCTAATCGCAAATTGTTGGATACAGTTTGCGCGTGTCTTTCTCGTTGGCTCTGCCAGAACGTGACTAATTGCAGTTGTTAAAGGCTGCAATTATTCATCCTTTTGGCTGACTGTAGCCTGAAGTAAAATTAATCACGGCAAAATACACGAGATACTTAAACAAGCATTTTTTAGTTGTCATTAAATACATTTCTTAAAGACTCCTGTCATTCATTCCGTGATCTGCACTGGCTGTTCTTTCTGTTTTCCTCTATCTCTTCACATCCATTTGAACTTTTTTTTTTTATATATATTTTAGCTTTTGCTGGTCTTAGTGGAAAATACCTGTTAATTAAAGATGTCTGTAAAAGATCTTGCTCTTAGATTTTGGATTTTTCTTGTTAATGATTTTAGCAGATCGATTTGTTAAATATTAGCTTCAGACAGTTAATAAGTTCATGAGTAAATAGGGAAAGAAAAAAAACTAAACTTAATTTATAAAATATATGTATAGAAAATAACTGAGGCTCTCAAAAGAGAAAAGAAAAAAATTGATAAAAATACCTTGGCGCTGCTTGCGCTGTGATTTTGTTCTTCTATAGTAATAAGAGGTTCTTACAATGAGAGGTTTCTTCTGAAGAACTTTAGTGTCTCCAAAAGGATGACCTGTTTTAACCGTTGACTTGTGTAAAGTTAAACCTGGTTTAGTACGTATGTAAAATTTTAACTATATGTCTTGTACTTGATGGTTTGGTCTGGACAGATGTACTGTTACAGCTCTGATGTCTTGTATACATTCTGTGCTGTCGGAGTCTGGATTTTGTTCGGGATTAAACAGTGAAGGAGGAAAGTTTTTTTTCCTCATTGATTTGATTTATTCTACTTGTCAGAACATTATCACTAAAATGAATGTCCTTGCTTCAGTGATCTGTGTTGTGTCAGTCCAGTCACTTTATTTATCCTGTATCTCACACGTAAGAACACATTCCTCTTCTAACATCCTGACATCCAGTCAGTCTGCCAGGGATTACCTGTACCTTCTGTCCCTACCGGTTGGCTGATTGATATGTTTGTAGAAAACAATTAATCATTTTTTTTACTTGTTAAATTTAGTATTTTCATTTAAACAACTAACTCTTGAAGAAACTGGCTCAGTAGACAAACTACCATATTTATTTTGTCATATTTATTTCTTTTTGTTTTCAAAGAAACTTATTTACAAAGAAAATAAAATTTTGATAGATAGATAGATAGATAGATAGATAGATACATAGATAGATAAATAGATAGAACTTGGGGAAATTAGGGAAACTTTACTGAAAATACTTGCCAATAGTGCAGTTATCCAAGGCATATAATAGTTTTATATGTATTGTTAGATTTTGAGAGAAATAATAATAGTGAAAAGGTACTTCTAGCCTTTCACTTTTGGACTTTTTAAAGGATGCTGGTGAAAGTGGATGGAACTTATTTAGTTATTAAACAAGTTTGATGTTCTTTTTTTTTGCCAATTTAACGTTAGGAATACTTTTAGCAGCAGCAGCAGCAGCAGATTTTACAGTTTTCTTTTAGCAACAGCTAAATACTTTTTTTTTTTTTAATGAGCATTATTTACATTATATATCAACCAACAGCGAGTTGACAGAGAGCTGCTGTTGTTTTGTTCATGACCTATGAGCAGTGTTTACGGGGTTGATAACACAACTGCAAGGACTAATTGTTATATTTACATTTACTGTGTTATGTTAGGAGGTTGTGTCCCTTTAATTTATAGTTGGATATTTGACTGATTTTTGTCTTTCATCCATTGTATGACACTGTTTTACTTGAGTAAAACAAGAAACTTTTCCAAACCTCTACATCCACTGTGCTGACAGATTTTTGTTCCTCTTTTCATTAAAGGTTCGGGAGAAGGATGTGGAAAGATTATTCAAAGATTCCCCAAGAAGGACTGGGAGGGAACAGCCTTTCCTCAGGGTGTGGAGATGGTGAGTGATGATAGCACTGAACAGAACGAAAGTACTGGAATGTCCTTACAACACTGTCTGTGGTTAATAATACAGTGACATGGAGTTTATTTTTAATGGGACTTTATTACATTTAAGCACCGTTAATACCTTTTGTTGTAGCCTTGGAAGTAAGATATTGGCACATTCTCATATTATCGATTGACCGTTGAGTTGTTTAATAGTCTATGCCATACGTGTCAAACTCCAAATTTGGCCCGCAAAATCATTTGGTATGGCCTGCGGGAGCTTGACAAGATTTTATTAATAGTTAGGTTTCTTAACCTATAACATATTAAAAGTAATTTTTTTACACATCAATTAACAATAATTGTTACTTCATAACTAGAATGAGGTAATTATCAACTGCAAAAAATGTATATTAAAAGGTTTTAGAGTAGTGATATCTATACAGTCGTCTATTTACAACTGGCCCTTCAAGAAAACTGTGGCTCTGGCTCAGCCTAGTCCATTAAGTACCATAACTACATAGCAGTAACAGATAGATCTGGACAGCAGACAGGACTTTTTATTTTAATAAATCAGATCTATTCTAAAACTTTTTCTTTTTTTTGTTTTACTGGGTCCGTTGTGTCCTTGCCTCAGGGACATTGGCCCGAGGGAACATTAGAAGAAAATATAAACTGAAATTTTATCTTTTGTAAATTCCAGATTATATTTTTTTATTTGTCTATATAAGCAACTTTGGTTTATATATGCTAAACCTTGTGCATCCATACTATCATCATTTCTTTAAAATGCAATGCAATTTTGGGTCCTATTTACCATCCAACAGATGCAGAGTGGAAAAGTGTAACATGTGGTTGTACATTCATGTAACTGTTGTTTCTTCTCCCTGTCTGGAATACTGATCTTATCAGGGACTTTGCAACAATCTTGAAATTACATTTAGTTTTCAGTCCCTGTGATGTACCAATTTTCCTACAGTCTGCCTTTGCACAGCCATCCAAGGGGTCCCTGAGAGGGGGTCTGTTATCCTTATATGGAGAATGCATTGGGCAAATATTTGCTTATCAGAACTGGGATGAAGCAGTTTAACACAGCACCATGGACATAACGCCTGTTCTTTTCCCCTGTTTGTTCATTTATATTGGCTCTTGCAGAAAACTTGTAAATGACTAAACAGGAAAGGTTTCATGGGACATCAGTTAAGTGATTTCACATAGTTGTTGATGCTGTCCAGCACAAAATCATGCAGAGCTCAAGTATTTGGTTCTTACAGAGTAGCAGAATTTCTTTTTTTTACTCTTGATTGCACTTTAAAAAGCATTAGAGTGTTTATTGTCAGACCTTTGGTTTAGATGGGTTGGAAAATATTCAGAACAGAAAAGTGTTCCTGTTCTTCAAACATTTCTATAACTTCAAAGTTAAAGATACGCATTGAAACAGAATATATACCTGTTAACATATTGGGATTTTGAATCCTTACTGGAGCCATTGCTCTAGAACAGGTAGATAAAAAGCCCAGCCTCTTTGGTTGACATTATATTTACAGGTTATAAACACAAGGTCTATCATTGATTTTCAAAGTGATGCACACCAGAACAGCAGGTGTAGAGCTGAATTGCATAATGTGGGTCAGATGTCCCAGCCAAGATAAGCATTGCACATTCCTCATCACTTATTGTTTACATGAAGCCACGTTTTTTTTTTACCAGGACAGACTCCCCTTTTCAGAGACCCAACCATTTCATAATTAAACTCAAAAGACGACCATATTGATCCAGTTATGATGGGACACTTTGTTTTTTACATCAGCTTAAACCTTGACCCTGTTCAGACATGTCAATGAGATATTGTTTAACCCAGACTCTTGTTTATGCTGCAGTGTTTGCTGAAATGAGAACAAGTAGCTGATTGTAAGCAAGAATGGCACGGAAGAATTTGTCTGTATAAGTCATTTGACGTCCTGCAAAAGTGTTGTGTCAGCAACTGTTGAGAAGAGAAGAGTTGATGGGAAATCTCCTCAGTGAAAATGTTGATCAAAAATGACTTTGATGGAGGTAAAAATTTATCCTACTGTTATTTCAGGAAACCTATGAGGTTACATTCCTCATGAAATGCAGCCTAATTCCTCACTGGTGGTTAACCTCGAAGTGACACAGCATGACGAAGATCCATGTCTTGGTTTTATTAGGTATAAAGATAGAAACGCTTCCACACGTTTGGCTAAATCAATTATCTGAGTGTCTCCAGATGTCTTTTGGAATCTGCATCATATGTGTGTGTGATGATGAAGTAATCCATATTGCTGAAGCGTTACTTCTTTTGGCTCTTCATGATGCATCATCGTGGATTGAAACCAAAGAAAAATTCATCATTCCCCAGTGTGTAATGTTAAGTGGGTTTGGTACTTGCAGCTTGCATTTGTGAAACATCCAGATGTACAGTGTATACTACAAAATGTTGAAAATCCCAAAAAAAGATCCCAGAGGGGCAAGGAATAACAGGAAAGATGAGGTCCTTCCTTCTACGTGGTGTGTGACAAACTCAAGAGCCAAACGACTGAAATTCCAGCTTTGAAGCTCTAATGAAGATACACCATAGTGTTTAACAGACCCACTGAGCAATTTGCATTTTGGCTCTGTTTGGGGCTGGTATGTAAACCCTTATTATTTGCAGATTTTCCTCTACTGGATGAAAAAGAAAATGAGTCATTTACAAACACTGAGGGACACATCTGTAGACGGCAGTGGATAAAGCAGAGCACGAAAAGCATTTTGCGGTCACAACAGGCCCCCAGCAAACTAAATAACCACAGATGAGGAATGCACCAAGAAAAAGCATTTACAACTTGTGCTTGGAAAAATGTGTTTCTCATCTTTTCGGGCAAGTGACGGTGATAGGAACCGGCTTGAAGCCTCATCTGTTATGGATGAGATACGTCTGTAGACGGAGGTCACTCAGTTGTGCACATTGTAAATTTCCACACTCATGCCTTATAGTATCAGACGCACTCCTCACCGGGTACTGTAAACACACAGATGCTCAACACCAGTGTTTTCTCCTCCTCAATTTACGTGAGCAAGTGTCCGTAAACATCAAACACGGCTTCATCATAAAACGAAGCTGACAAAGGACTCAATACAATTCAGTGCGGCTGTAATCAAAGGTGTAACATTAAAGACTCTTATGTTTGGGTGGTGTTTGCAAGGAGAGCTCTTTTTTCTTCATCCAAGTCTATCTCTACATCTGCTGCCATCTTTGCAGTGGAATGCTCATGATTAAAGCCTGAGCACCAACTGATGCAAGGACACTATTGCTCTCCTGTTAGTTATTTCTTTCCTCCCTCTTCACCTTTACTTGTCCTTGTTGCATAGAGGTCACATTTGAAGAGCTACATATACACTGAAAAGATGAATGAAAACATTTCCTGCAATTGCAATATTGTGATTTACGATTGTAAATCAATATGCAGGACATTTGGCCCACAAAATTCCTCCCTGGAAGATGTGTCGGTGCAAACTATGCTCTGACCTCCTCAGTGACAACTTGGCAGCTGGTGGATTTCAAACCTGAAGCCTTCCAGACACAAGTCTGTGTCCCTAAGGCCTGATTTTACATTGCCTATTTTATTTTTTTAATTACTGCTATTTCTAATTAATAACAAACTACTGTTCTAATCAGCACATTTAACACATGCAACAATTGTAACACTGGGTAAATTTAAGTTCCTGTTAGGACGGTTGGTTCCGTCAGTGGGCTCACCACCTGCACGAGGGCTGCATAGGGAACGTTGGGTGCAGTGCAATTCGGGATGTCATCGGAAGACTAATGCCCCATGACCAAGTAATAGCAGGATAAGCAGGTGAAGGTGGATATCCTAAATTGTTCAATGTCAATAAAAAACAATTTAAACTGAGGGCTAGAGGATATATACAGTTTTTATGCGTAGGAAACCAGTTATACTGTAAATGCATGCATCAAAAAGGTTGAGACTGAAAGCAAAAAAAAAAAACCTACCATTTTGGAGAAAAAAAAAAAGAAGATATTTTTTGCAGAGGTTGTTGCAATTAAGAACGGTATGTGTTTAAGCACTTTTTGCCAAAAAGTCTGGAGTTCTTACCAATGTCAGCCTGTCAACTGTGGAAAATGATAAATGAAGAAGAAAATTTGGCGATTAACTGTATAATTATGTCACAGACACAGACAGTTGGTTGAAAAACTAGATAAAATGATCAAAATGATAAATAGGAGGAAATGTTTCAAGTGTTTTGTTTTTTGGAATAATCATATGAGGTATAGATAGATTAAAATACTACGCTCACGAGAGTTGTTGATTCAAAAATCCTTGACCTTCTGTTTGTCCCACATTGGTCCTTTGCGACAATCTCTTGCTTACTTGTTTTGAGTCTGCTGGTGACCTACTGGTGGCATTTAGCCCCAGGTACAGGGCCGTAAAAACAGCAGGAGTTTTTACCCTAATATTCAGACGGCTCCATCTCTATGTAGTCCCACATGTTATGGCTGTGGGCGAGATGCTGTCGCACTGAACAATAGTCGTCCTGTACTGGCTTGGTCTAACACACAAAATGTGTTGTGGGTTTTCTGTTGCCTTCAGTTTTTGAAAAACATGCTCAGTTTTTACCACATACCATGGCGGTCATTTGCTTTTCCATCCCCTGCTAACTAAGACCTATGCTCTTCGCCATAATTGCTACAAAAAAAATGTTCCAAAATGACCTTCCAAAGGACAATTGCTGAAACCCAAACCCAATTGACGTAACATCCAATCTCCAAAACCGACCTATTTAGTCCTTATTAAAAAAAAAGAAGTATTTAGAAATGGTAAAAAAAAAATGAATTGTCCTTTTGGTTGGAGCTCTGTACACTGTGCATGTGCTGCTCTTGTCAATGTAAAGTTGTTCTTTCCGGTTTTGGGAAACTAAGGATGTCATGTACTGAAGATACAGACAAGTGTAACAATGATAAAAATAGAAGACGTGATGTGTTTGTGTAACACGTCAGGTTCAGTAGGAAAAATTATCAGTCAAAAGCACAAATCTCCCAAATAGAGCTGCAGGATGTGGATTTGTACTTGTTTATGTATTTTTTGTTTAATATATTGAAAGGTCTTTCCTTTTTTTAAAATGTAGCATAGGTGCCTGACAAATAAATATTTGAGTTGACCATATTTTACTGTGTGTTGTGTTGTAAGAGCTGAGTTCCACTTAAATTTCTTCAAGCCCAGATATAAGGCAGGTATAACAATGTAGCTCATACAGTATTTACTATTAAAAATAGATATGATACATTAATAGTTCAAACTATAGTTGCCAAACCCAAAGTATCATGTTTAATAACGTGGTAATTGAGATTAGTCATGTACCTAAAAATGCAGATTTGAGACCAATCCTCTTATTCCCCTTACCAGCCATTTTTGGGATTTTGACTTTGCACAGGAGTTCTTCACTGGTTTTAAAAACATGAAATTGATTGTTTAGTTAGCCCGCTTGTCTGTCCTGGGTGAGGATCCCTTCCACTATTTTCGGGAGTTGTTCCTCAGCAGGTGTGATGGTCTATAGGGGCAGGGGCTATCTCTATATATTCTTTTTTAATTTTTGTTTTTATGCAGGCTTGTTTGTTAAGTGCCTTGAGATAACAGTTGTTATGATCAGGCACTATAAACAAATAAAAGTTGATGTTGTGAGTCTTCTTGCAAGTCCACTGGAAGCTATGTGGGTTGGGGCGATGCTATATGCAATGATCAATACCAATGAATTTAAAGAAATATACTATCAGAGTTGTTTAGTCTCTGTCTTTGACTTTAGAGAAGACATTTCACTGACGGTAGGAAGTACTGAGACATTTGTTATAGCAGGTGCGCTGCCGGAGTGACTGATTGGTTCAAGGGGTGGGGTTACATCAGTGGTCATTCTTGAGATCCCATTTTTTTTTTCCTATTGGTGTTAAACAGGTAACTAGATAAGGTCAGGCAGGCAGCTGCATGGACCATGAAGGTGGAGGAAGACCTTACTCAGCCCACTCTGGGAAGTAATATTATCATCAGACTCACAGGAGAGTTACGATGAAATAATAAAGCATAGTGAAGCAGAAGAGTTATTGATGGTACACTAATGCTTTATATAAACCTGGATCTTCATTTGTAGAGCAAACCTTGTAATCAGCACTTTTTTATGATGATACAGGAAATGCCTTGACCTAACCAACCCATTGGTAAACTCAAGAATCTTTTATCTTCTTTGGAATTTCTTTAACCTCGCCCTTTTCCCTAAAGTTTTGTAATCTAAATTGCAGCTTTTACTTCCAGGAAGGACGCTGCATTTGTTCAACAAGGTCTGTAAACTGCTGGTGTCAGGGGACTAGCTGACTGCTGGGATGGAAAATATTGTATCACATATTTAATTGTGACTTTGTTTCAGCAAAAGAATCCATGTGTCTCTGGACTTGGGTCAGGTTCACTTCACTTGGAAAAAATAAGAAATTCTAGCAATGCTTGGATGAGTCATGCATCTGGCCTTGTATCCAGCAGCCTGGATAAGCAAATCATGACAAAGCTGAACTGAATTCTTCACAATCAGCCTTGGTTGCTCTTCTGTCGGCAGTTAGCCAAACCGCAGACAAATTAAAATGCCTCATGATTGTTTCACCTAACAGATAGATTGATGTAACAATAACTTGACATGGCAACCTGTACGTCAGGGCCCAAGAAACAAAGAAAGAAAAATCAAACAGTACATTCCAAATAGCAGAATGCTGTCCCGGTTGGGGAAAATGGGATCATGTGTTTTTCAGGAAGATCCACAGATGAGTAATCAATGCTGTATGTGCCAGAGGAGCTAAACACACTAGGAAATAAAGCTTGGTCTGTTAGGCAGGCTGGATTTTCCAGTGCTGAAATGTGCAGCAAGCTCATCAGGAAATGGGAATACACAGGATGGATCAGTTGAAGAGTGCAGACACTCTTGCAACCTTTAGTTGTAATAAAAGAACACATTTCTTTTTTGATGGCTCATTTTTAAACTGTTGACCTGAACGTCTTTTGCCCTGTTTTTATGTAATTGCCACTTATTCTCAAGGGTGAGTTATTAGATGGAGCGTTTGGATCTACAAAAAGAGGATATCAACATTTTATCTTCCAAAACCGCATTTTGTCTTCCAACATTCCTTCAAAGGGATTCCAGGGAATGCCTTATTGTTAATTGAAATGTGTGGATTTTCACAGACTTCAGGGCCAGGGTCAGAACTTTTATTCTGACAGTCCAAGGTTTATGTGATGCATGCATTTTGTAAGAACATGATACTTTTTTTTATCACTTTGGCTGAACACAAAGGATATCGTACACTTATTCTCAAGGGTGAGTTATTAGATGGAGCGTTTGGATCTACAAAAAGAGGATATCAACATTTTATCTTCCAAAACCGCATTTTGTCTTCCAACATTCCTTCAAAGGGATTCCAGGGAATGCCTTATTGTTAATTGAAATGTGTGGATTTTCACGGATTTTGTAAGAACATGATACTTTTTTTTATCACTTTGGCTGAACACAAAGGATATCGTAAAGAACATTTACTCACAACATGCATACGTATATGTACAATATCTTCTCTCCGTATGTATGGAGTACTGTTTAGATAGTACATTGGCATAGAATCTGAAGATTTGTACTGACCATAAGTTCTGAGTGGAAAATTTGTTCAACTCTTGGACCAGTTCAGCTGCTGACAATATAACCTTGTGCAGTAAAACATTAGTTTGCTGTTATTTATTGACATTTATGCATGACTAGTGAATGTCACATTCAAATCTTCTGGATGTTGGATTTTTTTTGTCATCCTTACCAACACCTGGTTACATTTGGTCAACCCTTTTAATTATTATTATTTTTTTTAAATTAAAATTTATTTCGTTAAAACAAGACATCAGACTAGATGTGTCACTACACTGGTGCAAAAAGAATATTCAGACTAAAAAAAAACAATAAAACTGCTTTTAAACCAAATCAAATATTTTCCAAAACATGAAGTAGTTGAAGTAAGGGAGGGAGCTAGGTATATTTATTTGTACAGTTTCATGATGACTGTTGCAGTACGGGCCATGCAAATACCAATACCACTGAGTCCAAGTCCAAGTCCTAAGCAGTTTCTAGGATTTGAAGTCTCTTCACCTTATCCTCAGTCTAACCTCAGGTCTTTTTCCTAACAATCATGTTGAAGCTGTTTTCTATCGAGATGGAGATGAGTTAAGTTAACAAGGAGCGCAAATGTTTTCGGTTTGCTCCGCTTAGGAAGAGCAACAAGGATACTATATACCCCACCTGGCTTTATATGAAATTCAATCTTCAAATCTTTTGTGAATTTAGCAAGAATCACGTACAAGATAAGCACCGTAGTTCTCTCAACCTACTTGAGTGTATTGGCTTAGTTCCATTAATAATATAGCTTTGTTCAGTTCAATGATACTGAACAGTTTTTCTACTCAACAGCTGAGTCTCTGCTTTATTCCCATTGGTAATATTTTATATCCTTTGATGCTCCTGGACAACATCACTAACATCCTTCTTTTTAGTGTTTGAGTTAAAACATGGTTGTATATGCAGTGTTTACTGTGCAGCATCAGCTCATTCTACCATCTCCTGTTGTCAAACCGCCAATACTTTCACATTAACTTTTACTTTTAACATACAATAGGTTAGGGCCAGTAGAGAATGTTGTGGTTTTAGCTGCACTTGACAGGAGCAAGAGTAAAGCTGAGCACAACGGTGGAAGCCCCCATAAGGAAGCATAGGAAGCACCTGTCCACAGCCAGGTCATTATCAGCCATTATCTTACAGCGCTCCAGAGCAGGGAGCAACAGTCTGACGCAGAACGGCCATTGTACTGATCTACAACCTCAGGACAAAGCTGTTTATCCTGCTTTTTTCATTCATCACCCTATGAGCTCAGGGCTGTGTTGTGGTCTTTTATGTTTTTTGCTTTTTAGAGACAAACAAACCAAAAAACCTTTATTTTTTAGAAGTTTGACATTTTGGCCGCTACCTGAGGCTGTTGAGATGCATTTGTTTTAACCCTCGGTTGATTTCTGTTTTAAAAATATGCATGATAGTTGCGTCACTGTGGTCTCATTCCCTTGCTACTTTGGTAAAAAGTGGTTAACTTAAGTGTTTGTTTTTTTTGTTTTTCATTATTATGTTGGGCTTTTTAAATCAGTACATAGAGATATTCTTGCTAAATTTACCAAAATGTAAACGCAGATAGCACTAAATATGTACTCACCTCCTAAGTTCATGTATTTGTTTGCAGAAGAACAATCACTTTTTTTTTTTACCTTGTTGTTGTCGTCCCACACTTCAAATCACAGGAAGTCTGAAACCATGCGGCAACATCATTGTTTTTGTTTTGGTTTTCTGAGATGCTCACGCTGGTTGGATTACTGGAAGTTCAACCTATTACCTTCACCATTGTTTTTACATTGGTTTTTAAAACATTGTACAGTGAATGAGCGCCCAATGCAATGGGTCTTCACCAGTTAAAGGTTTGTTGGCAAACTTGTCATGGACAGTTTCACAAGATTGGTCTGATTTGATATACTGTACCATAGTTTGCATTACGGTTTAGATTTGATTTACATGATATTACATAACGTTACATTCAGCAGATGTTTTTATGGTTTAGGAAAAAATCTCATTGCCACATAACAAGGAAATAACATTGTATTATTTTTCTGTTCAAAATAACCATGACTCAGCTTTTTAATTGTGAAAATATCAATAATAAATGAGTCCCTTAATGGAACCACAAGGGGGAAATTTACATTTTACAATATGACTGTTTGCAACTGTCAGCCTGCCACTTGGCTTGTGCCATTAGGGGTATGTGGTTCCTCTGGGAATCGAGCCTAGGACACTGCTCTGTGCTTGAGAAGCGGGCCTGCCAACCGCTGCACTCTGGAACAACAAATGGCTGCAATGTGGAACCAAATTTCTTATGCAAGATTAATATACAGCTATGTTTTAATGTGTAGAGTCAATGTTACTCTCATTTTCTACATAAATTTGATATTTGCCATTTAATTTTAAAGCTAACTTTGCACCTGTTTCTGGCATTTGTTACCATTTGTGCTGTAAATTCCATGCACCTTTTCTTTCATTCACCTGTATAGCCATTTTTATGTTAGCTGGAAGTATGCTAGTAAAACAGGGTAAAATGTGTCTGTCATTTAGACAATTTCAAGCCAATTGAAATGGCAGTTCTGTGTCCATTTTCTCTTATATGGATTGCATTTTCCCCATTAAAAAACATTTATTTTTCCCCACCACACATACAAATCCCCACCATATCTAATCATCAAACAAATATATTGATAATATAACATAATCACAATTAAGAAAACATAAGATGCATTGACATTTTGTGTTAGTGTTCCAAAAATAGGTAAAATGACCAAGTGAGGGAGAGTGAGTGAGACACTGTGAGAGAGTGTCCAGCCAGTAAGTGTGGGTGAAGGACTGGGATTGAGGACTCAATTGAGGAGATGGATTGTGAGAGGAAAAAGGTACGAAGACAATAGTAGTTTTAATAAAAATGGAGAAATGGAGGAAAAATGGAGCTTGGAACTAGATTTTTTCTTGTATCTTGAGGAAAATCTTGCAAAAGTTGCTTACACGTAGATTGGCATTTTGGAAACTTGTACTCCTACTGTATTTTATTGGCTCGTTTGTTTTATTAGCCATGTGGTGTTGGCATGTCATTTGTAGCATTTCATGCATGTCATTTATTTACACCTTAGCTAATTCACAACTAAAAAGAAGCACACAGTCAGCCAAGTTTGTCTTTTATGCAGGAAACTTTTCCAAGTTGTGCAACTCTGTATTTGTTAACCATAAATTTAATCGTGAGCACAAGTTACACAGAGCCAACAGACAATCAGACTATGATTAACAGTAACAGTCGGTGCAGACCTGACAGAGCAGGTCTCTCTGCAGTAGAAGACATTTTTACGTGTTTAAACATATTATTTTTGAAACTTGTTTTTTATGGTTATTCACATTTGTTATAACAGGTGTCATCACAGCATTGGGAGAGCATCATGGGATTTTCTCATTTTATGTGATTAAGGTGGTTTTAATAAGAGTTTTTACGACTAGAACTGCGATTACACAGTGCAGGGAAAAATCCATGGGCTTTCCTTGGATTGGCTTTGGGGAATTTTTTTTTTTACAGCTAATGTATTTAAAAAAATAGTTTCCCTAAAATGCCCTTTAAATTGTTGATGCTTTACAAAGATATGTTGTATTTTAACCTAGTTCTGACATAACCAACAGATTGTAAAAATCAATGTTAATGTACAATCCCAATGTCACACAGATGCTTTATATTTGGCCTCAAGAACCAAGGCCATGAGGGGTCGAGGTTGTGAAAACAAAGGGAACCGATCTGAAAGAATTGATTTTACAAGATAGGAATGTTAAATTCTCCAAAGGAGCCTATTGTAAATTGCCTTTTATGCTTCACTGTTTTCAGCTTGCATGTGGTGAAGTGCTTGTATGTTTTTCATTTATGTCCTGTTTTGAAATCAAGTTAAGCATTTGCCCTGGAGTGAACAAGTCTTCCCAAGGGATTTTCTCGGGGTAAAAGGGCTGGGGCTTATGCAAAGTTGTCATTTCGACCCTGCTGCAATATTTTACATAAGCTCTAAAAATACCCATCGTGTGATGCTCCTTTACTAGTGTTAGGTTTCCTACCCATATGGGATTTATGGAGTTTTTTTGTACGGTGCTGTTTCTAATATTTGAAAGCTGACTCTTCCTGTCTTCTGTGACTAGACACAATTTTTCTTTACTCGCTGTGGTCAAACATGGTTGTCTGAAAATATGCTTTAAAGAGAAGCATATGTACATTGTGTTGCATAACTGATTGGCCAAGGCCTGCCAAAAGCACTTGAGTGTTGCATGTTGGTGTGTACATTTGCGAGCATGTTTACGGTGATGGAGAGATGATGCCACCACAAACGTATCATGGAATTATTTTCAAACAAGATTAATTTTTACACCTCCATGGCCATGAGTTAAAAAAACAGGTGTAGGATGGCACGTGTACATTTGTTTATGTGCTGAAAGCACCTCTGCTGGAGCAGACGTCCCCACTTGTTTTGTCCAGTGCTCATCCTGCAGACCTGATAAAGCATAAGTGCTCTTGCAGGCAGCACGCCATTCACCTCCTCACCCTCGACCAGACCTCTGATGACTTCACTTTCCATCATTGTTTCGTCTTCCTGGCATGTGTCTTTGCAGCATGTGTGGAGAGAGGACAAGGTGAAAGGAAGTTGAGATACATGGTTAAAACTACTGAGGTCACATTTTCTACATCATGTCTTTGCCATCCCTTTAAACATATACAGAAGCATAGATTAGGATCCAGCAGATCTTTACAGAGTGATTGCTGTTTTTTATTTAGGAAAGAAGGAAGGAAAAGAAGCTCCTTTTCATTCTGACATCCTGATCCACTCCACTACACACAATGAGATGTGACTGCATACAACCCACAATGACATGTGGCACTTAAATGTGCCCAGGAAGCAGTGAGTGAGGTTGGTGCCATGCTCAGTGCCATGCCCGCTGATGGATTCTAACCTGGAACCCTCTGGACCCTAGTCCAATTCCTTAATATATATACACAGTATATACATATGGGTATAAATGGGCCAACAGTACAGTACAGAACCAAAAACAAAGGCCAGTGTGGGCTTGTCTGAAAGTCCCAAAATGTGTAGATGTATTCTTGTGTTTAATGAAATATATAATGTTGAAGAAAATGATCTAGGCTGTAATGAACACGTAGGTCCTATTTGGAGACAGCGGAGCTCACTGCATGGTAGAGCAGTGTGCATCCAAAAGTATGGGTCCCTTTGTGCCAGATGTGGGCCATGTGCAAGAGAGTGCTCTAAGTAATACCATATGAACAATAATAATAATAATTATACGTAAGCTTTATATGTGACCACCAGTTGATTTTATTTCTTTTTTTATTAATTCATTATTAAGTAGTAGATTTCATTCTGAACTTTAGCCATAAATGCAGTGGAAACAATTGCCTTGTTTTCCTCAATACAGTTTTGGCCAACAATTTACATTTATTTATCTTTTGGTGCACTACATATATATATATATATATAAATTCCATTCCTTTTGTGAGAGTACATATTGGATTTCAGTCTTTCAGCTAACAGTTATTTAATTATTTATTTATTTTTTAACAAGGCCTGATGATGCATTTTAGTTTTTAAAGCAGCCCTGGCAGTGTGTGAGATCCGGAAGTAGTGAGGCCATTGTGAATGTTTGAGAGTAACTTAACCATATTTTCTGAAATCATGTGAAGAATTTCTTGGAATTGAACTCATGCACATTAATGGGAACTCTATAAGATGTTCTGTCTATTCAAGGTGTTCGCATTTCCTTTCCGTACAGGCAGTTTTTATAGTGCCGCCATTGTAAAAACACTACGTTTCTGCTTCCTGTCTCATTGTGAGCCGTACCCCTAGTGGAAGAGAGAAATAATTAAGGACGGTGTGCATTATCCGGAGTTGGTCAGCTCAGTTTTATCTGGATTTTACCACTTTAAACTGGTCTGAGCAGAACAAAGGAGTCACTGGGGTTTAGAAATAAAAATAAAAAAGACTGACCTTGGCCTTGCTTCCCTCTAAATTCTGTTTTTGTTTATTCCCTTGCCTGATTACAGTCTCTCTGCTGTGCTGGAATCACAGATCACTGCCTGAATAGGTAAAGAGTACAGTTGGTCTGAGGGGACAGTTATACCACACTTAAGCACATGATGGGAAGTCTATGACATCAATGTACTAGAGTTGCGATGTCATTTGACTTAGTTCTAATTTAGGAATAGAAGATTTGGCGGGTGTGTTTGTTTGTACAAAGCTCTGTAATACAATGACCCTTGCACCTGTTGAACCACAGTGAGATTCTGTGTCATTCTAACGATAAATGTCCTGTTTAGACGTTGCCACTCAGATCTCTGGCTTATGTCTATCAGCAGCTTACTTTTTCAGCAGTCATTGTATCACAAACATCATTTGCAATTTTTTATTTTATGTTAGATCATATCTTCCAGCAACAAGTTTATTCATTTAATTATATAATTGTTATTTTTTACGAATAAAAAAGGAGAGATTAGAGCAGAATTATCTTTTTTTTGTCACTGTTTTACAGAGATTACAGTAAGGATGTGTTGACAGAGGTACAGAAAACAAAAATTACACAAGAAACAGAATCAAAACAAACCACCATAAGGTATAACCAATGTGTCAGATTTCCAGGTATTTTCATAAAAAAGTAAAAGTAGAATATAGAATATATGCCTTTAGATGTATAATTAAAAAATGGCTCTAAATACTGTTGGCACAGACATGGCGTGCACTCTTTGAAGTGACACGTGCCAGGAATGATGTTTCCAGTTTCCAGGCGTGTAGACCAGATAAGGACTGAAGGGAAAGGTTGCCGTTATATTAAAAAAAAAAGTTTTTATCCACCCTGCCAACACATTAAGACTACAAGTGACGTCCCTTTACATGGATGCATGTGTGTGTCCTCACAGACGCACTCTCACACACGTGCACACAGGATATTCCCCTTTCTTCTGATCTCCTGAGCTATGCTGGCCTAAAGGTGTTTATCTCTTTTGCACAACAATGAATGGCATACTTGGAATAGTTTTAGACAAGATCACAGTCATCCACGCTTACAATGTCAGGTCGTGTCTGACCGGCATGTAGACACGCACACACATACACAAACGCATGCACTCACCCACAGGAACAGATTTCCTGTAAGCTATTGTATCTGCACTAAGGTGATGGTATCCTGGAGATCCATCCAGCTCAAACTTTCCTCCCCCATTTCCTCTCCTTCTCCTCTCTTCCCCTTGTCTCTCTCTCTTTCTCTCTCTCTCGTCATTACCCCTTCCCATCCTCCTTTACAGCAGACATGTACTTTTCCAGTGTACTATCCTTTGGCTGTACACGGACCCAAATGTCACTCACTCCTTGTGTTTTTTTGTTTTTTTTTGCCATTGTGTCTCTGTCCTCCTTTTTTCCTCTGTTTTGTCCAGCAAGCCCTTGTGTTCCCCTTGAGGATATGAGTCTCAAGACTGTTTTCACAGTGAAGCTGTTGGCCTCCAGCAAAAACAGAGGCCAGACACAAACACCTGATTCCTAACGTCAATGCCAGCTATCATGGCATGTTTTCTCTGCCTTCTAATGTTTCCACACCTCTGAATAAACAATCACATTCTCTGTTTTTTTTTACCAGTCATAATGTTCATCAATTGCTAATTATAGTAACTAGACCAGTCTATTTTTTTCATGATTTGAAATGACAAATACAGTGTTCTTAAAAAATAATGATGTATGCTGTTCTACACACCAGTACCTACACAGACAGTACCTGCAATATTTTTATTTTCATTGAATACAATGACATTCAGAGAGCAAATCAAGTCTGCTTTTTTATATATGGAATGTTCAGCCAGAAAACTAATAATGGGTGACTTTTTTGGGTGAAAATATCAATGTTTTTTCCCTTTATTATTCAAGATCATTGGTGTATAAACAGGATATCCTTTTTTGATACAATGTAGATTACCTACCGGGAAATGATAAGGCCAATACTGTTAACAAAACAATTACACAGTTATTGTTGTGACTCATATCACATGGTCCCACTGTTTTTATTGTTTGTTTGATGGAAATCTAACATGTATAAAAATCATGCTCATGGGTCAATAGCCTCTGTAGGCTTCTGGTTTCCCTGTGGTCATCGTTGTAATCTAATTACATTTTATTGAATATCTTTCCAGTTCTGCCAGCCTGGAGGTTGGAGGTTGTCCCGAGAAAGAAAAGCTCCCACCTTCTTCACAGTCGTGCTGACGGACATTGACTCGGATCGACACTTCTGCTCCTGTCTCACATTCTATGAAGCCGAGGTCAACCTACAGGTATCGCTGCAGTCAACACATCTGCAAATACAAATTCACTAAACCTAGTTTAGTGTGAAAATTACAAACGAAAGAACAAATTGTTGCAAAACACTCTGTCTTTGGCCTCGTCCCAGGGGACGGTAAGCCTGGTTGAGCTTACTGTCCCCTAGGAAGACAGACTGGAAGAGGCCAACGAGACCAACCTAGATGACCAAATATGCAGAGCTGGTGACTGAGTGCAGGAGCTATGGCTGGAAAGCCAGCTGCGAACAAGTCGAGGTCATGTGCCGGGGTTTTTCGGGCCAATCCCCGAATCCTCAAAATCTTTGGAGTTAAAGAGCAGCTGTGCAGAAGAGCCATCAAGAACATCATAGAGGCTGAGGAAGAGCCTCAAGATGGCTATGGATCCAGAGGGGGGATCCGTGGAGTAGTGTGGGCCACTTGGACACAAGTTAGGGGCTAGCCCCAGCGAGGGTGTGTGATGATCAAAGAACCGAAACACCCCATAATCATTGCTGATGATGACAATACACCTCTAGCACCTAGAGGTGTGTTGAAAGACTGGCCCAATCTCAGGAATTATGATGAATCAAAAATCCGTACGTGCAGGTTTTTTGTTAAGGTTTGACAAACCTTAACAAAGGGTAATCTATGTTTTATTTTTGTTTTACTGATTTTTTATTAAGTTATAAATTAACATTGCGTGTTAGTTTAATATTTTTGAAAAGATATATAGTTAATATAAATATTTTGAAAATAATATTTTTTCAAGAAGCAAAAAAAAAATTACTTGGGCATTACTGTTACTGCCAATATGTTCTTGCTCAGTTAAAAAATCTTTTGTTTTCACTGTGAAATATGTAATAACTAGTATATTATATACAATATACATGCATATTTATATATAGATAAACATATTACTTTTTACTTTAGTTATGCACGTTTCCCAATACACCCACCTTATACCTGCAATGCAAAAATATATGTTGTCCCATCACTCCTCACATTTCCATCATCTCCATCCTTTCCTTATAAGGCTCCAATGAGAGCGATCTTTGTTGTGAAGGCTTCTGACGATAATGGTGGCGGTGATGACTGTGATAGTCTTGTGACTGATAGAGGCCATTAGTGGTATCGTTGTTGCTCATAGCAATAAATCTCTCTCTGTCTCCCCTGCGAGGCTGATTGTTTTGTTTTGTTGTGTTGTTTCTACATTCTTTGGCTCTGTTTTAACATTGTGGAATGTCTGTGATGTCTTGAAGAAGTGAAGGCACTGGCAGGAAACAAGGGCCTGCTCGGTTGTTTGTTTTGAGGAATTGCAAGTTGTTGGTGGATTGGGATAGTGTTGTGGACAACAAATTGAGATTGAGTAAAATGAACATGCTTAAAAAGTAAATAAGTGTAATGTGATTTGTTTCATGGTTTCTGACTTTGTTGTTTGCCTAAAATATCCTTGGTCCCTTTGCTGTCAGTGACTTCACATCCTTTCACAATCACTAGGCAGTGATCGCTCACATTCTTTTGAGATCAGCACATAACAAGCTCTTTTTCATTGCAGTCAATTTACGAGAAATGTCGTGTCAGATTTTAATTGTTACATTTGTCAGTTTGGTGGAATGTTTGGAATGTAAACTTTATAATTGAAATTTTTTAAACTGAGTGATCATTTGCGAGGGAACGAATACCCATAGGAGATCAACAAACTTGTGTTGCCTTTTTTTTTACTCTCTCTGCTAAATTAACTGCAGATGAACAAGTGAATCAGGGCTTGTTGCACCATCAAAGTGAGTGAAGAACTAAAAATAGCATTGAGTGGAGCTGTAAACAGATCTAGATTAAAAACAGTATCTCTGTACAGGAGAAAGAGCACTAGTTGTTATTCCCCCTATTTTCTGAAATGCATATTAACCTTCTGTTGAAAAACATTTTGGTATACCAGGATTACATATGAATAATCTTTTTTGATACAATTCAAACGATAAAAGGTTAAGTATTGGTCATTATTGAGTGCAACTATCCTGTGCCTGACTCAGTTATCATTGTCACCCACTCCACAACTGCCACCCAAATCATGCTGCACCATACCAGCCATTAATGAACTGGTAGGAGCCCACCACCCTATCCCGGAATCAAACTCGAGGCTTGCGAGCCATATGTGGTGCGTCATGTCATTTTGTGTGGCCTGCAACTGAAGATCTCCTTATTATTTGACAAAAGCTTCTAAATAAATTTAGAATGCAACCTCTGTTGGAATGGGGCATCTGGACGCTGAACTTCTCTGTCACAGGACAGAAGTCAAATAAGGAAGGAGGAATAATTAATAACTAGGTACATTTTCAGTATACAAAAAATATTATTCTTAAGTTGCACTTGCAAATCATTTAACGGTTGTGTCAGTCAACTGGTCAGTGGTAGAGCTGCTGTGCTGCAGTGGGGCTTAACTAAAGTTGAAGCCTCAGCTGAATGAAATGGTATTCTCTGCATGTCAATGTTGAATTTTGATTTATTTGAGATTAACAATAATCCACTGTGCATACAAAATACCACACTCCAAAGAAATAAAAATAAAGCAGCCTTGAAAGGCAGACGCTGCAAGAGTTTTCATAGCGTAAGTCTCGTACTGACTTGATATATACAATACAGGAATGTAAAGACAATAACGACACCAGCACGCTTTCAGGATCGTGTCCATTTTTAGCCCAGGCTATATTTGGCTCCACACAAACTCCGGTTGTTTTTAAAATAAACCCACTTCCAGGATCCCAGTTAATGGCACAAAATATCTTCTGAAAACCTTAGGTTGAACCAACAATCTTTACTCTTTGCACTTGACATCGTTTTCTCTTTAGCCTGATTCCAGTCAGGGCCCAGACGGCTGCCAAAGGAATGTATTTTGTCTCATAATTGGACAAAATCCTTAAAAATAATGATGAAATTTGACCTCCATCTGAATGGGATATTTGAAATCCGTGCTTCTTGGTCACGAGATACTGAAGCACTTGTGGTATGTTTTCACTTTGCTTGAAAAAACAAACCAGATTGGGATAAGAGCTTTAGCTAAGAATGAGCAGCGAAAGGCAGGTGTAACTGGAATTCAACCGTAAAGATGACTGTGAAACCACACTGGTGCTTCACTCATCTTAGTGGCATAGAAGGAGATGGTTGATGGTGTGGCAGAAATATTCATTCATTCGTTTTCATCTGCTTATTTGTGACCAATCGGAAAGCAGTCTCCATGACCGCCACCCAAATCACACAGCGCTATGCTGTGAGCTGTCCTGACGGTGGTGAGCCCACTGGAAGGCAGAAATATTACTCAAATATAAATATTAGAATACCGTCAGAATTTTTTCCTTACCATAGCAAATATAATGAGGAAATGAGGAACACATGATGTACAAAGTCATAGAGGCATTGATGACTTAAGTGATTTCACTTCCTTTGTCTTTCAGTCATGTAAATGTTGAACATTTGGAGATACAGTAGTGACCTGACCTTCAATTTATCAGACCAATGATTATTAAAGTAAAACTTTTCTTCCATTTTAATCAAACTTCAAGGTAGGACCGCGTAATGAGTTCTCATGCAAACTTCACTATTTGCCTGATCCCAGGTCAGCTTGCACTCTTCCCCGCCAGCCTCCGCTCTGTGTCTCACTCACTCCCTCACTCTCTCAGCCTTAGTTGTTGAGTAAGTACTCAATCTGAAGCATTGAGTTAGGGACAGCAATCTATAATTAGTCCTGGAGCAAAGCTAGTTCGGAGCCTCAGACAGTTGCATTGTCTCCCTGTTTTACACTAGAACGAATGCTTATTTGATTAATAAACTCAAAACCTGCGCTTGATTGATTCCAAATTAAAGATTAACAGTTTAATTTATTCTTGATGTCTTCAAAATAACTCACACAGAACTGTGTATTTCAAACAGAGTGTTGATAGGTGAAAACATTTCGGGAAACCACAGACACTGGTTTCTTAATTATTATTTTTCATTGTCAATATAGTAGGGTCAGCAGTGGTGGCCTAGTGGTTAAGAAAGTGGACTTGGGTCCACGACGCTGGACAAGCAGATGAAGATAAATCAATATATATCAATTATCAATATATTTGATCATATCTATATGGGCTGGAACAAATTCATTGTTTTCCGACTTTTTTCTTAGGTCACTTGCAATCAAGGTAAGAGCAGATCAACTTGTGAGGGCTGCTGTCGAATAGATTGCACTTGTAGGTCAAGGCCAGGCTTTATTATCTTTTTTTTTTTTTAACCTTGTTTTTATCACCGAGTGCTAAACGACTGACTTGGTCAGTATTCACGTTAGGGTTAAAATACTACACATTAAAGAAAATGTGTGTATTTCATTTCCCTTCATTGTGTTGCGTGAGTATTTTGAAAGACAGATGAACCTGACCAGTTTAATTCCAGTGTTTTAAATCATTCAGTTTTAACATTCCTCCTAAATAACATAAGCAGTTCTAAATCTAACCAGTATGATGTGGATAAGGTCCTGGCTGCAGTGATAATGATGACCAGAGAAATATTTGTTGGGTCGCCACAGGACTATCTTAATATCCCCAGTGTGGAGAACATATTCATAGAAATACTGCGCAGAGTTGATTGATTACAGAGATCAAGAGCGTGTTTATTTCCTCTGCCCGTGTGTGCAATTATATTATTATATTTTTAAAAAGGCTTAATTTTCTACTTAATCTTGATTCATGTTCAACTGCCAATCATTGAGAAGCTATCAGGGTGGAGCTGGAGCAAATCCCAGCAGTCCTCAGCAGGGAGGAATACCAGGGGCAGCCTGTCAGGCGATAACTGGGCAAAGACAAGCAACCATTAACGCCAACCACTCATACCTACTGTCAATTTGGACGGTTCACCTACCACAAATAGTTATGTGGGTCTGGACGGTGTTATCCTGAGACCTCAGTGGCAACCATGCAGCTGGTGGATTTGAACCTAGGCCACTTGGCCGCTAGTGATCTTTGTACCGATAAAGAAGGGCCTTAACTGGGGCTGCCAATTTTTTCAACAGGGAAAATATCACAAACATCAGTATCTTCTGAACCTTAATGTAAGTAGGGTTTCTGGTCTAATGATCTAATGAGAATCTATGCGTCATAATTGCAGACTATTAAGTTTTTATTATATTTCCCTTTAATATTTTAGTGTAAGGGCATTAGTTTGTCATAATTCTTTTTTTTCATTGCATTCAAGTATAGTTATAAAGCACTGTTTAGACTCAATGTGACCTTTGGAAGACGAGCTAGTTCCTCTGGGCAAGTTCCTCTGTATCAGTAATGTTAAACAAAACAATGGAACATCATGCAACATCATGTCGAACGGTGCAACCACTTGCGCCCAAAATCCTATTCCTGCTGAAGAGTCTAGATTTCCAAGTCCTCTTGCACAGAACATAACTTGAATTCTTGCATCATGAATATTTTTTCAATGCAGAGATATAAATGTTGTTGCATTAACTACTATGTAAACTTTATACAGTACGTGTATCTATATGGCAAATTAAATGCACAGTTGGCTGTGCAACATAAATATTGTTATTATTATATCTATAGCAGAAAATGTTCATAATATTAATTTTATGAATTAAATATAGATTGGTAGATGTATTTATGCATTCTTGCATCCTCAATATTCTAGTAATTTGGTGGTATTATGCTGGGTTGTTTTATACCAACTGCTTTGCAACCATTGCCAGAGACAAACAGATGTAGATGCATCTAGAAGTAAAATTTTTAAGTTAATGTGTCTTTTTTTCTTTATCCAGGCTCTGTCCTTTTTAATGGAACCGTTTCTTCCTTGTTGTGTCATTCAGGGATCAAAAAGTATTGAGGCTGATGGGGATGAAGATGAGGAGGCAGAGGAGGACGGCCTGATCCAACCAGCTCAAGTGTTTGCACCAAAAAGTCTCATTCTTGTGTCCAGGCTGGATTATCCTGAAATATTTCGGGTAAAGTGACCTGATATGATCACAAAATTCTGAAAAATGTTTTTTTTGTCTTTTGCATCTAATCTTTTTAGGATTACTTCCCATTCAGTCATAACATCTGTTATCCTTGGTGTTTTCATAACTCATTCCTATTGTATTATTTTTTTTTTTTTCCTATTGCAGGGTTGCTTGGGTCTGATCTACACTGTGTACATCGACAGTTTGAATTTCCCATTAGACAATCTGGTGTCCAACCTCTTCACATTCCAGGTTCCTGTGGCTGGTGGATCCCAGGTGAGCTTTTCCTGTGTTTTTTTTTTTTAAGTTTGTAAATCTATCACTGTTCTGCTACCAGCCTGAGCTGCAAAACCAGACCAGAGCAGGAGCCAGACTTGTTTATTGGGGTGAGGTCTGAGGCTTGATGAACTGGCGGCTCTAGTGATTTATGTTTGTCGTGCAGCCAACCCAACAAGTGTCGAGTTCAAATATTGCCAGAGACTGTTGTACAGCCACAGGCAGAAATTTTCTAATACGTGTTTGTCATTTTTTCCATTTTGTTGCTCGGAGCAAAATACCTCACCAGAGAGTTGGTCAGTAGAGTGTTCATTGCTTCTCTAAGTGTATTAATGGTGGTTGAAGGCAACATTTTAAAATGTCAGCTCATTAAAGTCAATCAAGAATTTTCTGGTGCAGCTTTGTAGCCAAATGTCCAAGGCAAAGTCTGCAATATGATTTAATTTAAGTGGCCGCCACCAACCTAAGAAGATGGGACTTTTTTCTTAAATTCCAGGTATGAGTCAAATCAAAACTCTAAAATTAACCATAAAGATTTTTGTCTTTTTATCCTGGAATGATAAGAGGGACAACACATAAAGGAAGTTTTGGAGAAAAAGCTAGAGAAGCCAGATTGAGATGGTTTGGACATGTTCAGTTTAGGGACAGTGGATACATTGGTAGAAGAATGATCCTAGAGATGGAGCTACCAGGTAGGAGACAAAGAGGAGATTGATGGATGCAGTGAGGGAGGACAAAGATACAGAGGAGTGAGATGGAAAATGTTGACTTGCTGTGGCAACCCCTTGAAGAAGGTACAAGCTGAGAGGTGAAGAAGACTTTCTTATTATTATTTTCCTTTCGGCTTGTCCCTTTTATTCCACAGCGAGTCAAAAAAATTCCATCTCACCCTGTCCTCTATATCCTCAACTCTAAAGAGAATAAGACTTGAGTCTGGCCATTTAAAAGGAATCTTCCAAGTCTGGGTTCAAAATATTATTACAAGTACAATGCAACATGATCCAGTTCCTGGCAGCACAGCAACTTGCTTGTTTACTTTGTAAATGCAGTTTTGTCCATAGTTTTTAATGTATGGATGGAGTTCTTTCAGCTGCAGTGACACGGCTCTTCTACGTCTGCTCTATTGCAAGGTCCCTGAACACAGCAGTCCTATTGAACCTCCTCCGTCCACTGCTAAGACTGCCAGTTCATCAGATGAAACTGTGAAGAACTTAAGTGGAAAGAATGAAGGGGGAAACAAATGTTTGTGACTGGTTGTAAAAAATGAACCACATGAATAAAACACTTTAACTGTGGCAGAGAGACATGCAAAATCATGACCTATAGAAACCTATTTAGTGGTAAACTAAAGGACAAGGGCGAGCAGAACAGCTCGCTTTTCAATTTTTCTTTTACTACTGACCCTATTGTGTGACATCAAACAAAGGGCCATGTGTTGAAAATTTGGTTTCTTTTTTAAATGACTTGAATCCCCAGTAAAGAACTATTTAATCAGAATAAACTTTATATGTTTTCAAAGGCTAGGTTTCTGTGATGTTGGCTCAGCTGCATGCTGCAGTGGTTATATTTTGGTAAACATATAATTGAGGTTTGCTCAGCAAGAAGCCAGAATCGTTCAAACGGTTTATTCAGCCCCGACGACGCAGCTGCATCATGTGCGGCAGTGAATAGCGAGTGTCTTGTTTAATTGATACAACCACAGAAGACTTGGCTATAAATCTGCATGAGTGAACGTCTGCTGCAGGAGCTTCTTGACCCTGCAGACACGTTGGGTACAGACATTATTGCATGACTGTTGACCTTCCTGGCATCTTTCATGTTTACAGAAGCTGTTTAGCCTGGGAGCAGGAGACAGACAGCTCATCCAGACGCCTCTGAACGACACCTTGCCCGTCACAGGCAAAAGTGTCGCTTTGCTCTTCCAGCAGCTGGGTGGGTCCACACACTATTGATACTGCTTATGATGAGGAGGATTGTGGCAGGTTGTGGCATTGTTACATTTTTGTCTTTTTCGCAGTGTGATTTTGATAAATATATTTTGGTTCTTAGTGGAAAAAAAATGTTTTTTTCAACAACATAGAGTATTTCTTTATAATATTTACCCTAATTAGAAAAAGACTAGGTTTGCATTGATAATACAACTTATCATTTGCTGACTCCTCACTACCTACTTTGCCCCTTAAGAGACTTTTATGTGTCCATACACAACCTTAACTTATATTTACTTTTATTTGTTTATTGTGCCAGATCATAACAGCTGTTATTTCAAGGCACTTGACAAGCAAAAAGCAGAAGAATGCACACAAAAATACAAGAAACACACACAGTAACAGTTAAATACAGAAGACTTTTGCAGAGCCTGCAAAAAAAATCCTAAAAAAAAATAATTTGAGTACTTAACTTTTTTTCTGAATTAAAAATTTTATTCAAGTGTAACCCTACAATTTTTTAATCTCGGAACAAATATCTCAAATATCTACAAATGGGATTTGTAAAGGAAAATTGTCCACCATTAAGCCATATTTGATTAGAAGAATGTTCCTCGTAGCAGAGTGTATCTTATTTCCTGTGTGTATTAACACCATCCCTTAGTTGTTTTGACAAAGTAGAGAGCTTCCACATGGGGGGTACTCGCACGGAACACATCTGACCAGGCTCAGAAGAAAGTCAGGCATTTGTAGGCAATCTGAATACACAAAACCAAACAATCCTGACATAGGCGGTCAATCATCTGAAGCTGGTTTCCATTAATCAGTTTAATCAGGAGAACTTCTTGCTCATATTACAGTCAGGCCATCTGAGGTCAGGAGCAGATACAGTGTTGGCTGGGTCAGCGTTCGTCATTTTTTTTTCTCTGAACCAAGTGGTGGACAACTGCTTGAAGTCACAGACAGTTAGCATAACATGGTTCATATTGTTATTGGTTATTCACTGTCTGGTATGCACTTTAATTCTAAAAAGCCCTAGCTGATCACATGGTAATCCTTAACACATAAACCCAATAATTGTCAAACTATCACATAATTCAAAGTTACATAATAATATTTTTGTTGTATCTCCACCTACGTCAGGGAGTTTGCAGGAAAAATGTGACTTTTTTTTTTCCCCGGAAAATCTAAAGTCTCTTCATACAAATAGGTGCTCCATTGTCAATCACCGTACGTATATTTATGTTGTCTTTTTTATACATAATACCTCTTTTAAGGGCCCTCATAACTGCCCTTTTTTGGGTGATAGGTTAAATGCAGTGATGACATTTCGCTGATGCAGTGGTGTAAATCACAATGTCAAATGACAAAGAGTTTTGCTTAAAAAAATTATATATATATACATATATATATATAAATTATATATATAATTTTATATATAGAATAGAATAAAATTCAACTTTATCGTCTAAGGCTAAGAAGAAAAAGGTTATAAACAGTTTTATATATATATATGTATATATATATATATATATATATATAAATATAACCTATATATATATGGCTTTGGGTTGTGTTTCATTTTTCTGGAAAAATAGTCTCGTGGTGTATCTTTGGTAAAAGTGAAAGTG
>JAFBJS010000261.1:0-51528 GCA_016785265.1 Paraplagusia blochii | reverse complement strand
TTTATTTAATATATGTATATATATATATAAATATAACCTATATATACATATATATATATATATATATATAGGTTATATATATATATATATATATGGCTTTGGGTTGTGTTTCATTTTTCTGGAAAAATAGTGTCGTGGTGTATCTTTGGTAAAAGTGAAAGTGACTTGGGGGCAGAGTTAGTTATTTATCAATCAAAGAATAAGTTCTCCGCCTCCTGTTGGGAAGGTGCTGGTGTTCAGTCTGTTGATTGGCTTCAGTCACAGAGAACAAGTGCATCCGCTGCATATATGAGGTCATCCTTATGTCCATGTAAGGATAAGTGGCTGTGCGGGCATGCAGGCAGGTCGGCACATCTTCCTGGGTTCCACAGGTCACCGGAGTCACAACAGAGGAATGTGTGTTTAACATGTCACACTGGACAGGAAGTACATTCCACGCTTCCAGATAAATCCAGCCATCAGCGACGCTGCTGTTTGTTGTTTGTTGCTTTTGTCTCTTCAGTTGTCTGGCAAAGTTACTTTTATTATTTAAAGCTTTAGGAAATGCGTTGCAGTTTCCACAAGATAAATAAACACCTGAGTCGTGATTGTGGCCTAACAACGGTCACATGACTGTGTCCATGAAGGGGAAGTATGCATAACATGGACAACTGTGTGTAAATGACACAAAAAACCCACCTACTTTTTTCACAAATGCATTTATTCTCAAACTTAAATTTTTTTTAAGGGTTGTGTTTCCTGTTTATCACAGAGTTACAGGCAAACATCCAGACCCAGCAGCACGGATGTGTCTGCCAGTTTTCCTTTTTCCCTATCACTCCAACGTGTGATGAATTAGTCTGACGGTCGCTCGATAGGAAACAATAACAGGAACTGTAAACTTAGAATTCTTCCTGATTGTCACATCACAATTTGAAATATTATTTATATTCTCAGACCGGGTGCAATTTCCCCTGTTTTTCAGAGATGGGTTTTTCTGGCAGGATTATATTTAGTCAGTCTCTCAATTATAGCATTTTTTTTATTTTTCTTTGCTCTTATAACTTGTCTTTATACTTTATTCTTTAAATGCCTGCTCAACAGTGTAGATATTATGTCTTTTTTTTCAACTGCAGCCTTCAGTCATGTAACAATAATTCAGCCGTGAAGACCCCCAACATTAATGTAGTTTACTCTTATCTTTGCTCAAGGTTAGGAACAGCCATGGGTGATAAATGATGTGGAACAATGGTTATGGTCATATTACAAAAACAACATCATTAATTCCATTCTCTTTTTTTCATTTCCAGGAATCCAAAATGTTTTAAGTCTCTTTTGTGCGGTTCTGACAGAACACAAGGTTTTGTTTCACTCCACCAGTTACCAGAGACTGGGGGAGGCGTGTCGAGCCCTGGAAGCCCTGATGTTTCCTCTTAAATACAGGTGAGGCTGCATTTGACTGTGTCTGTTGACCAACTTCTGGGTCATTGTCAATGCCATCCTTAAATAATGTGATTTGACATGTGATTTGTAACTATTTCTCAGGAATATTTAGAACAGAGAACAATTTTTAAGGACAAATTTTTTTCATTTTTAATTGACCATAAATGTCAAACAGCTGAGATACAGGATCAAGCATTGAGCCAATTGGCCTTAGGTTGATGTTATCTTTAATCCAGACTTGCAGGGAAATCATTTCCCCGTTTCAACATCAAATGGAATAACATTTGTTTACAAAAATAAAATGATACATCTTGAATTTGAACTGGCTTTTAACTTCGAAGGATTTGATCAATGTTCTTAATTAGTAAAAAAAATGGCTACTTATTTTTGGTCATATTGGTTTGTTTGTAGTTGGCAAAATTTAGTCAAATTTTACCCAGGTTGTGATAGAAAAATATTGCTAAATAAAATTATATCCTTTTTCTCCTTTTTGTTGCTTCAAACGTGTCGGTGTAGCAAGAAAGTGGAGTTGAAATTAACCACTTCCCAATGTGAAAGTACAATTTTAGCCTTATTTATTGTGTAATTCTTACTTCAGTTCCACTGAGCAAATTCTGTGAATTCATGGTTGATTTCCTCATGTGCACAGTTACCCATACATCCCTATTCTACCTTCCCGGCTCCTGGAAGTGCTCAGCTCTCCCACTCCCTTCATCATTGGAGTGCACTCCATGTTTCAGGGGGAAATCCAAGAACTGGTGAGTGGCGATGTATCAAAGGTGTCCGGGATCTGTAATTTATCGTCTGAACTTGAATTTTAAAAATAACCATATGACTGTGAGTCATTTTCACAGTATTAAATACTTGGGATTTTATTGTGAAATTTTACAAAGGTGATTATTCATCAGAAAAATGTATGATGTGTTTCTTGCATTTAAGATTACTGTACAGTCAACACCACACGCTGTGCTACTTAAATCTATTAGCTGTTTCAGACCACCTGACCTGTCTGTGTGTTTCTACCTTCTCCAGTTAGACGTCATCATTGCCGATCTCGATGGAGGAACGATCAAGATTCCAGAGTGCATCCACTTGTCTCTGCTTCCTGAACCTCTGCTCCACCAAACACAGACATCTCTGTCCTTGGTAAATTAGAACACACTCTCATAATATCACAGACACACAGTTGAAAATGATAAGGCCTCCTGGTAAGGATGATAAGGCCAAATATAATAATAAAATATGTTTACTGTAACATTAAAAAAGTTCTTTTAGATTGGTCAGTTGGAAAAGGTTTTTTCCCCATATTTTTTCTTAAACACAAAAAATCCAGTGGGGGAATTGTGGAGGGGGAACCTGGTGATTTGTCTCTGAACTACACAAAATAGAAATAAGAAAATAATCCGAACTTCACAAAATAGAAATTGTAAAATAGTTATTTATGTTAAGCTTATAGGAAAAAGTTTGTTTCAAGTTTCAAGTTTTTTCAGGGTGTAATATTTTGATTTGCGAGTGGTGGCATGGTTTGACTCCAGCTTTCACTGGTCTTACAACCTTCAGGAAAGTCCACGAAAGGCTGGTATGTACAGGGTGATTTGGGTGGCAGTGGTGGAGATTGCTGCCCCTGCAACCTATTAACGGATAAGAGGGTGAATATGGATGGATGGAACTTTATTGTCGGTAATTTCAATGCAAAAATTCTCAGTCAGTGGGATTACCAGAAAAATACTATTTTGTGCCATAACACCAAGAAAGAAAAAGCATTGGTTCAGATCTAGTGTCAGTCATTTCACCTGTTGTCTTATCTTAAGTAAAAGCAAATTATGCTTAAGATTTTTTAAATTATGCCTCATTAAACTAAACGAGTTCAGCTCCTACGATGCTGTCAGAATGAGTCGCATTAAGCAACTTCAGTAATTCTGAATTGTGAATAATTGTGTGTATTTGTTTTTTACACTAGGTTTTGCACCCAGATCTGGAGATAGCAGACAATGCCTTCCCTCCTCCTCGTACTGCCGCCTCCAACCTCAAGCTGTTGGTGAGTTGTCCCTGTTCTACTAAAACACTTAAATACACATATCCTGTCGTCACAGGGTAATAGACTGACTGTATCACGTTACCTGCAGATAAAACTGCTGTTAGTCTCCTTATTTACATGTTATTCTGTGAGTGTGACATGTTTGTGTGATGACTCATGCCTGTGTCACATCTGCGTGTGTGTGTGTACGTGTGTGTATCCATGTGTACCAGGACAAGGAGGTGAGGGCCGTCTTTCTCAGGTTGTTTGCACAACTCTTCCAAGGCTACAGGTCCTGCCTGCAGCTCATCCGTATCCACTCTGAACCTGTTATTCATTTTCACAAGGTAAGGTAACAACAAAGTAATCAGATTTTGCCCAGAATGATCTGAAATGTCAAAAAATGTTAAAATCTAGCGAAAATGCTTGTCCACATGGGAGAAAACAAATAGTTGGTTTTCAGACTGGAATGTTCTGAGTGGCGCTCTAACTGTGAGATTACATGTAAATACCTGACGGATGAACCTGTCATTGGTGTGTATATATTTGGTGTTTGTCTGTCAACGTGTGAGCGAACGTGTTGTTTAAAGCAGCCGTGACTCTTCGCTGATCCTTTGTTTTTTTCCATCTTCGGACACAGTCCTGTAACATTGGTCACCATCCAGATTTCAGACACATGAAACAGATTAGGTTTCATTTTTCTTTTTTTTTTGTGTTATTTGTCTGGGTTTGTGTTTGTGCGTGTCTGTAGTGTCTCCGTGGTAACATCACATCTCCCTCACATGGTTACCCCACATCGACCACATTTAATACCAGTGCACTGACTTCTATGTCTGCTGCACAAAAACAAGAACAATTGTGTATAAAGTAAACCATTCATTTGCCACTAGTCTGTTATGGCTCAGTTTATTATCTAGTGTTAACTGAGGTAAGGGACGATATTTGCTGAATAAAGGCATTTATTTTAAAAATATTTCATGGTCTTTCTGTCTGATGTCTATCCATAAAAAAGGATTGTAACAGTTTTAACTGTGACTTCTTCCAGACTGCCTTCTTGGGTCAGAGAGGACTCATAGAGAATGATTTTCTGACAAAGGTTTTGGATGGCATGGCCTTTGCCGGCTTTGTCTCGGATCGAGGTCCACCGTACAGAGCCTGTGATCTGTTTGATGAGGTGACTATCCTACTGAACTGTATCCTACTTGATATACTCCAATTACAAATCACATGTATCTTTTTTATATTTATCCAGTGAACTCAACAATATAAACTTGACCAGTAGCAGATCATGGGCCAGAGACTATAACCATTACTGTAGACTAGGGATTTAAAAAGTAATGTAGTTTAATGAAGTTAACTATAAACAAAATCAGATATTTTCAAAAATTTTATTTGGCTTTTAATAGCCTTCCAGTCAACTTGTTAGTTATTTGTTTCTTGGAGATCTAAAATAGAACTTCTTTGAAATGTAATGCTACTAAAAGAGGCCTCTTGACACATTTTTAATTTTTGCCCCACAATTCCAAAAATCTCCAATGTACTTCCTTGAAACATTCTAATTCTTACTGCAACAACTGGCCAAAGGACTTCATAATAGGAATCAGTGTTTTTTTTTTTTTTAGGTGGTCTGCCCTCTGCTTTAAAAGCCAAACCCAAAGATTTTTACCTGTAGTGGTAACTATTAAATTGGATTGATAGATTGATAGATTGATACTTGTAATGTAAATTGATTTCACATTGATAGACAAAATAAATGTGCTTCTGTAGTGCCAGGTTTTCGGGCAGCGGTGGCCTTATGGTTAAGGAATTGGGTCTGGAGGGTTCCAGGTTCACATCCACTAGCTAACAGGCTACCACTGAGGTGCTCTGAGCCTGGCATCGACCCTCCTCACTGTTTCCCGGGCGCTTAAAGCTGCCAATGTTCACTTAGGTCAGGGGTCTCCACACTTTTTTGCCTTGTGAGCTACTTTTCAAATGACCAGGTTGAAGTGATCTACCTGGATTAAATACTATAAATATATTTACTTATAGATATATTGGATATCTTATTCTATACATTAAGTTATCTATATGTTATACTGTTTGACCCAATGCCCATGATTCTCACTTAGGCCTTGTGATTAGCATCTTGAAATAGAATTACATCCCTAATTTTAATTACTATTATTTTTTTATGTCACGCTCATGATCTACCAACACTCTCTTAGAGATCTACCAGTCGATCCAGGTCTACCTATAGGGCACCTCTGACTTAGGTTCAGAGGACACATTTTGTTGTGTCACACTGGCAAGGAGTTTGCTTCTTTTTTATTTGCACACATTTCTGTCAATATATCAAATTTGTTGGTATTAATATTAATATTTTCAATATATTGCTTATTTGCAGTTGGTAGCCTTAGATGTGGACTGTTTTAAGGAAGAGGAAGTTAACCCAACCAAGTTGCAGAAGCACATCAGGGAAATCTCTGAGCAGCTGTTCAAAAATGTAAGTCCCCTGTTGACAAGTTCCTTTTCTCGCTTTATTTTGAACCAGTGATATTCAAGTTCCCTTTATACTCAGTTCTGTTCCCCTGAAAAACTACTACAATAAATCTACGGTTTGGGAATTGCCAACATGTTCTGCTCCCTGCAGGAGAATCCCAATCCTCACATGGCGTTCCAGAAAGTGCCTCGGCCATCAGAGGGGTCCCACCTGCGTGTGCACCAGGTGCCGTTCCCGCTACTGGATGATGCTAAGGTAGAAAAGTTGCTGCATGAGGGTGTGGCCAAATACAGCAGCGCACCTCTTACTGTCCGTCCGGAGAGGAAATGCGTTGTACCTGCGGGGCCCCCTGTTGGTAAGAGTCACTTAAAATATTGAAAATCAAATACCTGACAGGTGCATTCAACATATTGCAATTGACACGTTGTTGATGTGACCTGTACTGACTCCTGTTGTATTTTTCTATTCCAGTGTCTATTATGGGTAAGAGTGCTTCCGTGTTTAACAGCGCTCGCAGGCTGGAGGTCGTGCGGAGTTGTATCTCATTTATCTTTGATAACAAGACCCTGGAGACAGAAAAGGTAACATACGGTGTCCTGGGCCAATCAACCCCCTAAATAAGTCCATACTGTGAAGAAATAACTTCTTTCTGCACTTTTATCATCATAATATCTACCAGATGACAGAGAAATGGTCAAAGACCGTTCTCTAGTCTCACTCTCCCTCCAGAACTGCTGGAGGGAGAGTGAGACTTTGCTGTTGCTGCCTTTGCTATAAAGTAAAAAATTCAGGCACAAAAATCTGCTCAAGGTTTTCTTGATTATACCTCCCTGTTTGTGGACTTCGAGGTCATCGTTCTGCTAATACACCTTGACTGAGCTGAAAATGGGATATGTGCCAGTTACTTTTTAATGCTTCCCTCTGGCTTTAGGCAAAAGTTATATAATCCCGACCTGCAACTCTGTCCAATGTGAGATTACATTCATCTGGACACCCCCATGGAGCATGTAAATCCTAGAACCCTGGTGTCAGTGCAAAACTCTCCTTGCTGATTGAACATGTTAATGCAGCAATAAAACTGGACGGAAATACCACGGCATGTTTTAAGCCTGATTTCGACACAAAACACTTGACAGGCCAGAAATGCATGCTGAAATACCGTATAAAGATCGCTTTGCTTTCCAAAACTGTAGTTAAAAAGGACAGAGAGAAGAAAAGTAAAAGTCAACACATCCTGCAGGTGCAGCTCAAGATAAATAGGTTAATTCAAAACAGTTGTGTGAATAAAAAAGGCATCTATCAGTGACTTGCTCAACACAAGAACTCTCTAAGTTCTAGTCATCATGAGTGGGAGGATGATGAAATTAGATTTGTGTTGGTAGTTATTACATATTGCACACCTCTACCTTTAAACCTTGTTGATGAAAGGTTCTATTTTAACAGACACTGCCTGCTGCGCTGCGGGCCCTGAAGGGAAAGGCCGCTCGCCAATGTCTGACAGAGGAACTGAGTCTGCATGTGCAGCAGAACCGAGCCATCCTGGATCATCAGCAGTTTGACTACATTGTTCGTATGATGAACTGTGCTCTGCAGGTGAGAAAAAACATTAAAATACACTAATGATTCTGTACTTAGGTCAGTTGACTCAGTATGACCTGAACTGAATGTACCAACTGGTCTAAATCAAGTGAAAGGGACTTTCTTCAGTCTTTGTTATCTTTTTAGTAGCTGCTACAGTACAGCAAATGCAACATTCTCCTCAAATTACATCATTCTACAACTCATAGTTTCGGGACTGGTTCTTACCAAATGTTATTGGCACGGAAAATTATGAATTACACAGTGTTCACCATTCATGCTGCCTGGCATCGACAGTTTTTATTATTATTATTATTTTAATCTCTAATCTTTATCTTTTTTATTTGATTAATGACACAGTCATGTTTCCCAGATTGCACAAAAGCCTGGAAATTGTTTACGAAGTATTTATTTTTATTTAAAATATTCCATTGTTTCTACAAAATACAGTATATGTGCACGTCCTGGCTCTTTCTCCACTAGGTGTCTCTATTCCTGAATACCTGGCTGCAGAATCCGAAGTATTTATTTTTATTTTAAATATTCCATTGTTTCTACAAAATATATGTGCACGTCCTGGCTCCTTTTCCACTAGGTGTCTCTATTCCTGATTACCTGGCTGCAAAATCCGGCAACATGTTGGTTTATTTAATTTGGCAGAACAAATACAGGATTATTGCCATACTAGAATCAGATATGTAAATATTTAGGTGATGTATCCTGAGCCCATGTTTTTAGCAGATGTCATCAGTTTAATTTTTTTCTAATTTAGTGAAAAACAAGGTTAGAAGTTTTTTTTTTTGCTCTTTAAATAGTCAGTCTTACCCAGTGAGTCTGTAAAGATATACCTTCAATTTGGCTGTGTTCCTCCTGTAAAAATGAAGGTACTGTAAGGCTATGCAGCTGGACATGGACATGGTCTTTCAGGCTTTCACTCTGTCAGAGCAGCCAGATCTTTGTTGGCACTTGCTCAGGTTTTACTGCTTTGAATCAGCCCCTTGCATGGATTTTAAACAGTGACACGAAGTGGAGCATTTTTATGGATTTACTCCACATACCATTCATTCCTCTTTTTTTTTTACCCCCCATGACTGGAGAAGAAAGGCATTAATCCTAACATCTGTCTAGATACTGACACGGGATGTCATCATTTCCAATTGCTCTCAGGTTGGAAACGAGATGAACTTGAGCATAAAGTAAGAATAAATCAACAAATTCCCTCAGAGTTCATGTACCATACAGGCGATGACTCTTTTCGACGTAAGTCTGCTCAGACTTTAACATCTATCACCGTCACGGTCGAATTCTGTGAAAAGAGACCTGGTAATTCCTCGCACATGTGATAGTCTGGGAGTACGTTGTACTTTATCAGGTGTTTGCAACACTGTGATGAACTCTTTAAAGGAATGCTGACCTCTCTATTTTAAACTCATCTTATCGGATGCGGAGAACGTCATCGGTGTGAAATTTTGAAAAAGGACAAGTTTTGGTTGGGGTTTCAATGTCACGCTGTTGAAAGACTAAAGCTTCGCAGCGATGCATAGGATTGGAATCGTTCAAAGTGAGTCAGGAGTGAAGAGATGTGATTGATGTGGATCTGCTGCTGCTGCTGCGGCTGCTATTGTTCTGTGCATTTATTTTATCATTTTATTCATTTCATGTATTGTTTTGTTGCGTTTTACTTTAGCCCTGACCATTGTCTCTCGCTTTTATTTGTCTTGCGAGGATTTAATGTCAGACACTCTGCAAGATAATAAAAAAGTAAATGATAGGAACATACACGTTTATTTTTGTGTTCGCTTTCTGGTCTTTCTTTGTTTCTTTTTTTGCTCCCGCCCAATTAGAATCCCCTAAAATAAAATCTATTCAGACAACAAAGCATGGCTAGGATTCTTTGAGCATGTGTGTTAGTGAAGGAAACAAAGTGACCTGTTCCCTGAAAAATGCTCCTCGGTTTTTGGATGACAACATGATACTTCATTAGATTTTCTGGAACTAGTGTTGACATGACACATTGATTCAGTAATATCCTCAATACAAGACCAATTACAACATCGTTAATGGGTCGTCCACAGGCTAAGTGTCGGATCAACTTGTCCGGATGCATTTATTGTTGTTTTTTCTGGAAATCTACAGTAGGTGAAAGGTTAGGACATTGGAGTCAGGTGGTCCAACACTATGTCAGTGAGTGTTATTTTCTTCTTTGTTGCTTACATTTTTTCACGATTTCACAAAAGAATGTTGATAAACTGTCTGGAATGAGTCGATCCAGTCCCAGAGTTTACACTGACACATTTTTCCTGTTTAAACATCTGTTGGAATCCTTATCTGTGTTTCCCTGCCATGGATCTGGCTGGCTAACAGCAGTCATTAAGAGCTTTTGGAGTTAATTACACGTTTATTTGCTGATGTGTGTGTGTGTGTGTGTGTGTGTGCTTGCGTGCGTGCGCTGGTCAGTGCTCCCAAATGGAGAAGCAACCATTGCGCAAAGCCATGTGGGGGAATGAGCCCTGCTGTGGATGTATCCTGGCATCTCAACCATTTCCTGTCAGAAGGGATTATGAGCCCTCTGTGCTCTGCTCTCAGGACCGAGGGCCTCATGATGGTGCTCAAAAACACACGCTGGGCGGCTGTGCACTGTATAAAGCGAACAGGGCAGGGGTCCATGGGAAGCTGCGACAGCAATGGCATTGAGTCCAAGGGTCCGGCATGCTGGACCATCTGACGTGAAGCAGTGTTTTAATAATAAACAGACGCGATTAACATGTTGGAAAGACACCAGATTTTGAATCAAACTGTCTGATGAAAGATGACCTGATGGACTTGAACCCACAAGCATTTATTCAGTTTGAACTTCTCCTTTAATCCTGACATTTCGCCATGATTTAGATCATAAATTGGTCCCTTACTGTGAGAACTTGTCCTAAATCTGCCTTGATGAACCTGATGAATTGCTTTGCATAATATGGTCACTGGGAATTTTCACTTGGTTTCATTCCCATGGCCACAGTGCATTTTCTGCAGGATGTCCACTCGTGTGACCAGGTAAAATATTTGTCTCAATTAGATAACTTAGTCACCACTAGCTGTCTTTAACAGTACTAGATACACGTTCCTGTTTCAGAAACATAAAAGTGTCTGTATGTACATAAAAGTCCAAGTACCCCACGCAGTTTTCCTGGAAAGTGGCAGACTATGAAACACACAGGAAGCTGTTGTTTGTTCACATCCTCTGGCGACTGTGTCACATGTTAAGGGAAATTGTTTTTTTTTTTTTTTTTCTACTTTCTCGCTGTATACGTGTCTGAACTGATACAGGTCTGAGCTGGTGTTAGTCACCGTTGCATATCCGTGTCCAGAAAAAAATCATAGTTGAAGAGGAAGGATTTCCTCACAAAAACAAACAAACAAATGTCTGAGAGCAGTATTAGTAATGAAATCAAAATAATGTTCCCCTTCCTAACACCTATTATGTGAATCTTTGCAGGTTTAACGAGGATGATAGTTAGTTCTTATAATACAGTATGACATTTCTCCAAATGTGGTTGATCGGCTGCAGCAGTTCTTTTTCTTAATTTAGTTTCAAGCTATTGGGATTTTGGAATTTTTTCCCCTTTTTTTTTTTGTCTTAGTTACAACATGTTTTTTTTTCCCCTCCTTATCTAAACCCATAAATCTCTCAATGTCCAAATGTTCCTGATAACAAGTTAGAATAACTTTATGATATCTAAAAAGGTGAGTTCAGCTTGTTATTGTCAATTTATTTGAGTTTATTCGCGTGTGCTTGCTAAGTAGTTTTGTTTTGTCCTGAACTCCTGTGACCCAAAGCATCGTTAAGTGAGCTGGTAAACAAAGCCTTGCTGCTGCTCCAGGCTGGAACATTTTACCACAGCCTAAATAACTACAGAGAAAAACACTAGTCACAAAAAAAAGGGAAGTAAATAAATAAATAAATAGAAAATATGCAACTAAGTCGACTGGGGGTCTGGATTTCATGTGTGACTGAGGCACTTGTGTTTTGCATTTTCTCTCCCTCTCTTTTTTTTTTTTTTTTTCGCAGAGGAATGACGGTTATCGAGGCCCACATTTCAGACCGCTATCAGAACGTTCAGCATTCCTCAGCCTATCTAACTCTACAGACTTTAAGCCTCATATAGTCCGCGGCATACTTAACGTTGATTTATGTGTCTTTTAATTTTTTTTTTATGTGACACAAAGGACATTAAATTTGGAACAAAAGGAGTTCAAGGAACAACACAGGGTCAAAATCACGGGCGTTGCCACGTAAAATCAGGGTTATTTCTATCCATAGGGTTAAAATAAATCCATAAACAGATTAAAATAATTTATTACCAATTTCCTGTAAACGAAACACTTTGTGGCTCCAACGATCTGCTGCTCCAACTATTTATGTTATCAAAAAATGTATTTTGGACCCCCCACGATTGCTTATTTATCTCAGTGGCTTTCGCACCATAACTTTGGACAATGTGACACATTTACAGCTTTTTCACAGTGAGTCATCCAAGGAGACCCGACCCCCTCTTTGAGAACCATTATCTGTGTTTTTAAAGGCAACCTATCTAATTAATAACTTTGCCCTAAACATTTATGTCAATATTCTCACTCACTGTAATGATATAATCCGTACAATCATTTTTATACAATAGGAAATGTATGACTAAATAAATAGTCAAGGACTCAAGTTTAGACCTTTCTTAAAGAGAAAAAAGCATTGCACTGTACAGTATAAAGGTACCAAAAATACAAAGGCTACTGGAACTTTGCAGTGATGTTTCAGTAGGTTGATCACAGCAACAAACAAAGTCACACCTTTGTACAAAGATCACATTTTACACTGTTATTATTGCAGCTCATATCCAACACAGTCACATGTGGTTAAATGGGTTGTGACTCCCATAATGGTTCTTACTGTATCTAATGACTCAGTTCAGACATCTACAATAAACGTCTGAAATAAGTGCAGGACAACGGACAATAGTTACAGATTTTGTTGCTGTCTGCCATGGTAACCACCAATCTTTACTCACCTGAAATACATTCTGGGGCAGCCGGTGGCCTAGTGGTTAAGGAAGCAGACTTGGGCCCGCAGCCTCCGGTTCAAATCCCCTACCACCAAGTTACCGTTGAGGTGCCCTGACCATGGTCCCCCCGCGCTGCTCCCCAGGCGCTGAGAAGCAGCCCCCTACAGTGATGGGTGATATGCAGAGGCATAATTTCCCAATATTCCCTGAGGGATTAATAGAGTTCTATAAAAAAAATTAAATTCTGGTTAGTTATTCACTGATTGTTGTCTATTATTTCAACTTATACTTATTTACTCTACAGTTATAAGATGATTACTAGATAAACTACAGATTTTCTACCTCACATTCCCGGACAACATAGACAAGAAGGTTTGGAGAAAAAAATAGAGAAGCCAGATTAAGATGGTTTGGACATGTTCAGAGGAGGGACAGTGGATACATTGGTAGAAGAATAATCCTAGAGTTGGAGCTACCAGGTAGGAGACAAAGAGGAGATGATGGATGCAGTGAGGGAGGACATGGAGGTAGTTGGAGTCAGAATAGAAAAGAGGACAGGGTGAGATGAAAAATGTTGATTTGCTGCGGCAACCGCTAAAAAAGGGACAAGACAAAAGGAGAAAAAGAATATTCTCATGCTGTGTTTTTTACTGTAACCAATGTCCCTGTAGTCTCCATGTGTTTACTTTCAATGTGCTTGCATGTCTGGGCCTCCGCAGTTGAAACCAGTGTTGCTTCTATTGGGGCTCTGTTTTAAAAGGTGTTCACAGGGCAGTGTAACATGTCTCCTGCTGCGCCCTGCCCTGTCCTGCTCTTACTCCTGTGTTGTTTGACCTACAGGACTGCTCCAGTTCAGAGGAGTACACGATTGCTGCTGCGCTGCTGCCCCTGTCGACAGCATTCTACAGGGTAAGCACAACAGATACACACAGCAGAATTTATTGCAAATGCACAAATTGTCTGTATAATGCCTTAATGTATGAATGTGTGTTCCTTTTGAGTGTCATGTCTTTAGTTGCACACATAATTGTTTTACAGGTAGATTATTTTTATTTCAAATCTTATTTTTTTTTAATAAAGAATTGAGAACGTTGATGTGGTAGGACATTGTGTTTCCAAACCTCTCCATAGATCAGGTTGGTTACTGTGTTCTCTGTGATGGTGTCTCTGCAACCTGTTCATTGCTCTGAGGACACACTCACTCCTTTTTTTGGTACCAACGATGCCCCTGGAACCTGGCTCACACCCAGCCACCCTATGACTGTTCTAGTTCACATGCCCCAGATTGATGTAACCCTCCTCCCCCACATACGCTGAATATGTTGGCCAGCAGCAGTGGAAATAAATTTCTGTCCTTATCTCAGCGTGGTGCCCCGTGTCAAGTGTCGATGACCATTTGAAAAGAATAAACCCGTCATTTGTCATAGCTCACAGGTCAGACACAATGGAGAAACTTCCTCCTATTACGGCTGAACAATATATTGGCAGCTATTTTTCTGGAACCGGCATATGCTTAGAAGAGAAACGACATGCACTAAGGTGAGCCAGCTACGGTGGATCCAGCCCGCGTTGTGACCCGACTTGTCAGACGGTTGATACACAGCTGCAGCCCCTTTTGTTGCACATCCATGTTAAAACACATACATCGATGCCAAGCAGGATATAAAGGTTTTCTATGGTTTAATCAGCAAAAGGTTAACATCTACTATTGAGGGATTTGCAGAAGGTCTTCCAGTTGGCACTTCTCCACCATTCCCTGGTATTTAGTTTGCTTGCATTTCTAAGGCTGCGTGTGTTGGTGTGTGAGGAACAGTTGGTTCTGGTCGGCCTGCTTTGAAGAGGCTGAAGCTAGTACCATGTCAAGCCCAGGGCTGGTTGTTGTGACAAGACTCAGGAACGTAGGTTGTCTCCTTAAATTTGTTCATAGTACAGTTTAGCAACCTGGCTGCTGGTCTTAATGATGCAGGGAAAATCTACTGGAACTTCCAGATGTTATTTGATTGCACTCAGATTTTGCACTGTGGCAACTGCAGTCGATTGACTAGAATTCTTATTGAATTTGAATTTAATCTGCCGATGTTTTCTTGCATCTGTATCACATGGTTGTTTTTATTATTATTCTCCATTCCAGTCTTTGTGGACAGTAAAGCATGCTGTGTGCTAGTTTTTTTTTTTGTTCTGTTAAATGAGAAAAGTGCTTCAATCGCCACTTCTAGATATGCATGGTAGGGATATTTAAATAATTTTAGACCAATAATATGTGATTTAAAGCACAGGCAGTGACTTTGTGTCCATAGTGGCCTCTATAATTTGTCCATCCTTTACTCTGCTTAATGTGTTTATAATAATTTCAACATTCTTTTATTAACCTACTCAGGAAACCATTTCTCCATTGACATCATTGTTAGTATATGATGCCAATCATATAAGACTTATTATTAGCAAAATACAGACACGTCACGTGGTTAATTACAAACCTTCCTCTGGTTCTAATTGTTATTAATTCCAAGCTTCCTTGTGCTTTTCACACTAAAACATTGGTTTAAGAAGGATGTCCATTGTGCTTGTTCTTTTCCTGATCACTTCATTACAGGTCATACGTCTCCAGTTTGAGGTGAATGTCCTCAAACTGCATCTCTCAACTGTTAAACTCTGTTTCATCATAAAAAAAGGTTTAGATTTAATGCTACTTGGATCGTTTTCTGCTGTTGCCACAGTTTGTATGATTGGCATTTTAAGAGGTGGAAATTCCGACTCATTTGCAAAGTATTAAAGGTTTCATTCCGATAAATGAAACTGCCCTTTTGCTGTGTAAACCGTTTGAAAATGATTTACATGTTGATTTGACTCTAATCTCTTCATAATTCCATGGACCATTATCGTTTGCAGAATGGAAGTTTATGTGACACCAGTTTAGTTCTCGTTCCTGTCATTTGACAATGTCAACACAGTAGATGGCCCTGTACTGTATCACTGGATAGTACACAGATGTCCTAAAGCAACAAGGGAAAAATCCTTCACACACTATCTGGATGGCTTACACAACACTTCAATGTTAGCATTCTTTCAACCAACGGGGTGACGTTGAAGCTCATGCTGTACGAGTCCTCTGTACCATGTCCTCACGAGAAAAGTGACGTACATGTTGATGTTACATTTATCAGAAATATTTAGCCTTTTTTTTTTACGTAAAACGTGTTTATTTTTTTTACTGAAGATTAATGGAGGGTTTTTTTGAACATGATGTTTTGATGCCGTCTCAGGCGCCGACCACTCTGAGCTTTGTTTATAAATAAGATTTTTAACATTTGTGTGCTTTTTTACATGACGTGTTGAGTATTGTTTCGTAGTTTTGATTCAGAGATGCTCTAAATTCCCCTTTGCTTGCTACCCTGAGGCTCGTGTTATTTCCATCACAGGCGTCTAGTGTCCACTTGCAAGTTTACACTGCCTTCAGTCACAACATTTTTGCCATCTCTCATTCTCTGGGAAACCACAGCTCTGACCTGCTTCATGCTCCTTCACTGGTTGGCTGTGGTGAAGGGCCGCAGTCAATCATATTCCTAACCTAAAGGGATCACAAAAGTTCAAAACATGTTCTAAAAATCCTGATTACCTCACTCTTTTGACTCCTGAACTCCAACGTCTCCTGTCTGTCTCCCTTCATGTTTTTTTTTCTTTTTTTCTTCTTGTTTTTTGCTCTCTCACCGTCAACATTGCATTTTCACACTCTTCTTCCTCCTCGTCTGTCTCACCCATCCTTCCTCCTTGGGAAGGATGGGTGCTTTTCCTCCTTTCTGATCATTTGTCTTCTCCTCATCTCTTTAAGCTTCACATATCGCAATAGTGAGTGCCGACCTCGGTCAGAATGACCTGCACGTGTATAACGAGTCAAAGAAGTGCCTTGTAAACAACATGGACGGATGACACGTGCTCACAACATTTGTACCAACTACTTCCTTTAATTTTACCAGTGACTATGTTTCCTTGCATTGTCTTTACAATCAATTTCCACATTTTTTTTTTATTTAATTTACTTATAAACCTGATATGGTATGATATTCTGCAATTTCATTGAATTGGAGCATCTTTTCATAGGATTAGCTGCAGCGACACATTTGTATCTCACTTGTTTCCCGTTTTGGCCACATTCGAGGGTTTGCATTGACCATCAAGATGCTAAAAGGGAGAGAGAGACAGAGATAAACTGACCATACTTTTAACATGAGTCCAATTGTTGTTTTTGGAACCTTTACAGGACGGTGTCCTTTGGCAGGCACTTCTATGTTTCAGGTCATTTGTGAGTAACTGGTCTTTGTGTCAGGACAACAGTAAATTCAAAAGTGACCAGGAAAAGGGAGTTAAATACTTTATTGGCCCAGTCATAAATCTGAATTAAGAAGGAAAACCTGTTTTGTCAGATTAAGGTTTTTTTTTATATTGGAGAACTCATAAAGCTACCCAGCCTTTTATAGTCTAGACATTTTTTATTGTTCTTTGTCCGGGGACTTAAAAATAATTATGAAAGTGTGATTAATGCACTTCATCATAATGTGGAAATTAAATATTATATAATATTGTTCCTTCTCATTAGCTGGTTTGATATCTGAGCCTGAGGCCTTCATAATAGTACATAGGATATGGGATTATTCTGTGTTTTTTTATATATTTATATTATCTGTATATTGGAGCCACATAGTGGCTCATCCTCCAGAGAACTGGTAATCACATTAGTGGTATATAATATTGCCATGTTTTAGGTAAAAATGGGTTGCACAATTTTAGGATCTTTATGTTTTAATTACTAAAACCTACAAAGACACATCAGATTTCCTGTCAGTAAACAAATATCCGTGATAGTTTTTAAGGTGACATGATTTGTCAGTTGTTCAGAAAGTTCCTTTCATCCACAGTCAAAAACATAAAATATATCCATGGATCAACAGAAAAAAATCACAGAATTTAGCAGTGATGAAAATAATCTCCGTAAAATTCCACAAATGATGGAAACACCAGTTACATTTTTTTTTCAAATTTATTTTTTGTTCTTCAAAGGTAAGGATGTATAAATCAGTGTTGATGATGATGTGCACATTCATATTTAGTTTTGTGAAAGCTAAAGTGCTATTTTAGATAAACAATTTTTTTTTTAGCAGGCAATTGTTCTTGGAAAGCCTTGGTTTCTTCTGATATGATGACGTTTTTCTCTTTATCCATCCGTCCACACCAATGAAAGACAAGGTCCAAGTTCCAAATAGAGCGCCCCCAAACCGAGAGGGAAAGAGGAGTGGCCTGTCGCTCCACTAGGGGTTGTTATCTGCTAAAAAGTTACGACTCGCACAGGATGATTGATTTCACTATAAATACCATGGCTGTCTTGTTGTTTTGTTTCTTGCCTCTCAGTAGAATTTTGGCAAATCTGTGTTTTTGGGGGCGTTGTCCGCAGTCCAGAGATTTCTTGGTTCCAACCCAGTGGGAAAAAAATGTATCTATTACAGTCTTACTACCCACAGTGAGAGGGCAGCAGTGATTATATGCGGAGCAAGTGGTTCATAAGGCCCAGAACTCAAATGTTCTACGCAGATGACATTCAAGACAGGAAATAACAATGAGTGGTTGGGACCAGTGTCTGTTTTTGTAATAAGTGTTGTTGAAGTCAATAGGTCTGTTGAAAATATTAAAAAATATAAAAATATCCTCATACATGAATTATTTATATTGTGCTATTGGAGAAGTTAAGTTATAGAATATTTTACTAATTGCACAGTGTTTTAGTGACCAAAGGTTAAAATAATTAACAATAACAAACTTATATTTTCATACTTTGTTAAAATTTAAGCTACATATCAGTTGTAGGTGGAGCTCCTACACTACATGTTCAATATTACCTGCTGCTAATAAATGGACTGTGTTTCATCCTACAGAAACTGGCCCCTGGTGTAAACCAGTTTGCCTACTCCTGCATCCAGGATCATAGTATCTGGGCCAACCAGCAGTTCTGGGAAGCCACCTTTTATAGCGAGGTCCAGGGCCAGATCCGAGCCCTTTATCTCAGCACAACGGAGGAAAAAGGAGTCATCCCTGCCAGGCTGAAGGCAAGACACTATTGGAAACACTATTTTCAAATGTGCAACTTGATATTTGACGTTGGAGATTTAAGTTACACATTTTTATACTGGCTGATATTTGCGATTATACTATTTTAGCGTGAGGATTTGAAATCCCACAGCAAATTTTGACTTAATCTTTGTGGTGCTCCCGAGTTCAATTACTGATTGCAATTTTCATAGCTTCATAATCTCCAATCATAATTAAAGATTGTAAAAATTGTTTGTGCTGTGCATGTAAACACTTGAGGGCAAACAACTAAAAACATCAGTAACCGACAACAAATCTCTCCAGGATGCAGCCGCAGGGCTGACAGAAGACAAAGATGAGGAGCAGACGGCCATGGACCTGGCAGCAGAGCAGCTACGGTCATGGCCGTGTTTGAGCAAAGAGAAGCAACATGAGTTGGTGAAAAACGAAGAGAGCACCGTGTTCAGTCAGGCCATACACTACGCCAGCCTCATGGTCTACCTGCTGGTGCCTTTGGACACCAGTAAGAACAAGCTGCTGCGGAACGCACCTGCTGCTGACTGGGAGAGTGGCAGCAACAGCATTGTTACCAACAGGTGAGGAAATGAAACGCACTGGTTTATTATGGCACATTTCATGTGAGGTAGAATGTTGGTTTGACCCAATTATATCTTGTATTAGGTTTTTACCTTTGGTAAAAATGTATAGTATAAGATATATTTACATATATATATTTTCAACAAAACACTTGAATCTGAAAATAATGTTGTCATGCACTGCAACTTGGAACTATCTGTCTGTCTATCTATCTGTCTATCTGGCTGTCTGTTTGTCCATATACTGTGTATATCTATGTGTCTGTATGTCTTTCTGTCTGTCTATAAATCCATCTATCTGTCTTTCTGTCATTTATAAGTCTATCTGTCTATCTGGTTGCCTGTCCATAAATCGATCTTTATGTCTGTCTGTCTATCTGGCTGTCTATCTACCTGTCTGTTTGTCCATATATCTATCTGTCTGTATGTCTTTTGTCTGTCTATAGATCCATCTGTCTTTCTGTCATCTATACATCTGTCTGTCTGTCTGTTTGTTTGTTTATCTATCTGGCTGTCTGTCTATAGATCCATCTGTCTGTCTGTCTTTCTGTCGTCTATACATCTATCTGTCCATCTATCTATCTCTCTGGCTGTCTGTCCGTCCATATATCTATATGTCTGCGTGTCTACATATCTATCAGTTTGTCTGTCTTTCTATCTATCTGTCTATCCGTCTTTCTATAAATATATTTATCGGTCAGTGTATATACTGTATGTATTATATCTGTATGTCTGTCTATATATCTGTATGTCTGTCTATATATCTGTATGTCTGTCTATATATCTGTCTGTCTGTCCATCCGTCCGTCCATACATCTTTCTATCTGTCTCTCAGCCTTATTTTTTTCACAGTACTTGAAAAATCAATATGTTCTTGTGACTTTGTTCTTGTTCAGTACAGTAGTGCACCAATATAGTCCTATGATTGATGCTACCTTTTCAGACCTTAGATAGAACCTACACTGACAGACCACATTTCTGGCACACTCAGAGTTTTACGGTATAATAATTAGTCTTGTTTTAGGGAAAACCTGAAGGTAGGTTTTCATGATGTGGGAATATGTTTCCCTCTGTTAATAAGGCGTTGATAGTTTGTGGGCGGATGTAGCCAATCTCCATGTGCACTCGATACCTTGCGATTTAGCCAAATGGAACGCTGTTCCCCTGCTGTTTCCGGCCCACATCTATCCATCCAACATAAAACAGACTCACTTCCTGCAGATGGGGGTTAAAAACCCTCAGGTTGTAATGGGACTGCATTGTATTCACCCAAACAAAACAACAGTCAAAGTGATTTCCTGTGCTCCTCTGTTGAATAAAAATAAATGTGGGAATTATCCCCCACATCACATTGCATTTCATCTTTCATAGAAAAACCTAATTGTCACAAGAACACAGTGTAACAGAATTTTCTTTTCTTCTTACCTCCTTATAAACCTTTTTTGTTATCCTACAGTAATTAATTTTGAAGACTTATCTCTAATAGTCATAGAACATGGTGATTATTTTATTCTTCCCATTTTGATTGAATATCAAAACTAATGGATGCCAGGATTTTTTTTTTTATAGTGGAAATTTCCCATCTTTAGTTCACGTTTTGCCCCAGACTTGTTTGTTCTTCACAGAAGACATTTGGTTTTCATCACTAACTCTTTGTACTCACAGAGGACACAGGTTGCATCACAGAAAAACATTCTTCTGGACTCAAAGAGTCCAAGCAGTTGATTATTGTTGTTAAAACTGGTTATGAGGGGGAATTCTTTCCATTCGAAGGTTTCAGAATTACCTTAATGGATGCACTAATCTATAGTTGAAACTAGTCACCATTAATGTTTTTTAATTTTATTTTTTTTTTAATGTTTACCACCTGTGTTGAAAATGCAGGTAATTTAATGTAAAACACCATGATTCCTAATGATCCCTAATCTGAATTTAACACAAGAAATAAAAACAAATCTGACATATGTGGTCATGAAGCTACAAATTATATTGATTACTGATTTATTTATTACAGGCTGAAATACAGTAAGATTCTACAGCAGCCATCAAATTAAGGGACTCTGAATATTTTAAAAATTAGTTCAAGCTCTTGTACGAGGATTTTGTTGCCATTCACTGCAACATTTCAGCAAATAAATACATTTAATTTTATTAATAGGAGAAAAAACTGTCATTTTCCATGGAAAGTATTCCCTCTCTAGTAATCATACATCAATTTATAATGGTGCAGTGATTTGTTTTGTATTTATAAATAAAATAAAATATTAAATATTTATAAAATATCATTAATAATGTACAAAAAAGGCTTAACCCCTTTTTACTGATTTAGCTAAGTTTCTTTTCCTTCTTTACTTGAACTTTTTTTTAACCAACATTCATTTGATAAGTAATGAGTTTGCTTCTCCTGATCCATCCAGTTTGGCTGCATGTCCCCACATGTTAATGAGAATTAAACTTTTCACTCACTCACAACACTTCTCTGCTTCTCATGTGACAAACAGACAAACAGAGTGTTTGTGGAGATGTTATGCTCCACAAACACTTTGTTCCTTTGCACAACATTCTGTTCCACATGTGCTTTTCCTTATTGTCTTCATTATGATGTTTGTCAGTAATAAAACATTATTGGTTGGTGAAGTTTTCAGTGACACTTGTCATTGGCCTCAGGAACACAAGGCCTGAAGCAAAGCTGATAACCATTGGATTATTATTATGAGTTTAGCTCTAGACAAGTGATTTCCAACTTTTTACTCTGAAAACATTGACCATTATCTTACATGAATGAGTAAATTTGATTGTTGACCAAGTGACAGCTGATCAATACGTTATACTCCAGTTCTGATGAGAAGTAATTATTTAACCAGCAAAGATGAACTTGAACTTGTAGGAAACATGACCCAAAAAAATGCAAGGTGACCCAAAAAAATATCTTATGCAACCCATCTTTCACAGACAATTTGTCTTTGTGACACATCTGCCCCACCTCAAGGATCATGTAGCTATAATTAATCCTACGGCACCAACCATTGCATATTTTCTCCAACACCTTTTCTCCAAAATCAATTGCATTTTGATCTTATTGTAACCACAAAACAATTCTTAATAATTTAACTTATAATTTACATGAAATCTGCCTCATTGTTCAACAGCATTGCCGGCAGTGTGGCTGAGAGCTACGACACAGAGAGCGGGTTTGAGGACTCGGAGACCAGCGACGCAACCAACTTCGTGGTCAGGTTTATTGCGCGCTTTATCGACAAGGTTTGCACAGAGAGCGGAGTTACCCAGGATCATATCAAGAGCCTGCACAGCATGATCCCAGGTACATCACTCTCAGTGTTTGTCCACTCTCTGCTACCGGCTCATTCCCTCAGCTTTATTACAGAGCAACAGATCAGATGAGTGGCTTCTCTGCCTGAGCTGAGCTCATAAACCTCCGACATGTTTAGTGGCCATGAAATCTGTAAATACACCCATTGTTTAAAGAGCGTGTTCTGTGTACGCATGGTTTACTGTTCATCAGCTTTGCCTGTTTGTGTGAAATGTATCTGACTCCACATCCGACCCCTCAGGTATCGTAGCGATGCAGATGGAGGCTCTGGAGGCCGTACACAGAGAAAGCAGGAGGTTACCCCCCATTCAGAAGGTGAGGACTCGGGCTACACTGATTGGTTAATCCAGATTGAGCATGATTTTCAACTGGGACTAACAGGAATGAAAGGATCCACTTACTAAATTTCAACTGATAAAGTAACAAATGTTTACTAATCCTGCATTGTTGTCCATGGTTTGAAATCATTATTCTAACGTACATTAATTTGCTCCAATGTAGAACATAGTCTTTTACCAAAGAAAAATCTCTAAAAACCTCAAAACCTGATGGCCCAAATTTGATAAAATTATCACATATATTCTACAGTATTGAATCACAGTAGTAAATATCACATCAATCACATTAATGACCTATGTTTCTGTAAGGAAGCAGTTTAAATTCATCCATTTAAAAACAGTAATTCTATTAGTTTAAAAATAACTTCAAAGATAATTTCAGCAGTTTTTTATGTTTTTTTTTGTTTTTTTATGACTTAATTTTGGCATTTTCTGACATAATTATTTGATACAACAAATCCTGATCTCCTCTTCTATGTCTTAAACGAATATTCCCAAAGAAGAGTTATACTTAGTGGTGCAACCAGGTTTATAATAAACTGGAAAATGCGTTTCCCAAACGTTGCCCTATTTTGAGATCCACCAAGTGAAAGACCAACATACTGTACTCACACTGCCATTTCATTTTCACTCTGTGACAGTGGTGTGCTGTATGTCACCGTAGCCAGCTCACTGTAAAACCCTTTCCTCACCATCACACACAGACAAACACGGTGCCTGGAGAACAGACTGGAGGCCATGGTGAGCAGTATGTCTGCTGCCCTCGGATGTTATACATGGTGAAAGTGTTGGACTGAGCATGAAACCTGGGCTGCTCGCTCTTAGCTGCATGACAATCTGTGCAAATAGTTTAGGTTATACTAGGTTCATATCAACTCTGCTTTTTGTGTCAGTGTTTCTTTATGGGAAGACTTTTTTTTCAGTACACAACACAATGACTGTAAAGGTGAGGAGGCGATCAGTATCACTCTTATCCGTTGGTCAGAAAAAACTTCAGTTATACAGATGAAGTTAATGGGGGAGTTTTTATCTTTTATAATGTTTATTTTATAGACTTTAATTGACATTTTCATTATTTATATTGACAAAAAATGTTATGATTTTTTATTATTTTATGCAAAAAACATTGAAGGCATTGACGCTGTCCATTTAAGACTACTTTTCTACTTGGGTGTTTTTTTTGGAAATAAGGTTTTCTTTTGATTTTTTTTTTTATATCATTCTTTGCATGTCAGATAATAATGTTTGTACAGAAAATGCTGAGTATTGTTTTCTGGAGAACACAAACCCACACAATTTGTGTTAGTAAAACATAATGCAGGATATTTGCTCTATAAATAAAAATAAAGTGCTTTTTACTGGATGGATGGATAGATGGACAAACAGGTACATTGATAATTAGGAGTTAGGAGATAAGGGAAAACTTCACTCAGACATGTTTTTGTACCAAAACCAGGTGAATAAAATAAACACAGTTATTATTATGCAAGTGCCATTTACAATGATAGTCATGGTTTGGTAGATTTTAATACAATGAATGAGTTCATCAGTATTGGTTCATTGAGTTTTCTCAGTCAGCATCAATATGTTCAGATTAAAAACACATAATGAGAAAAGTGTGATTATGCAATTTTATAAAAAACAAGCCAAAAAGATCACATGTTTTAGTTTGAAGGGTTGATGGCAAATTGGTCTGTGCAGACAGCATGAATTTGTTTTTAATAATGCACTGCTAATTCTGACTCTGCTGGTCCACGCTGTGCATGCAAAGCTTAGATTTGTACATCGTGGATGTTCTGTTCCGATTTTGACGTGAGAGTGATGAATTTCCTGGCCTTTGTAAAAATCTGATTAACTGACGCAAATGTTTTTTCCACGTCCTTCATTTTGAGTAATGAAGTGTCAGCCAGAAATGTCCGAAATGAAGCAAAGATCTGTTTACGTGCAGGTTCGCGCATATGTGTTTGTCCCGGTTTCTAATGTTCTTGTTTTCCTTCAACAGCCTAAGATTCTGCGTCCAAATCTGTTCCCCGGAGAAGAGTTTGTTTTGGAAGGGTTGCGAGTTCTTCTGGACCCCGATGGCAGGGAGGAGGCCACTGGGGGCCTTCTCGGGGGCCCTCACATTTTGCCAGCAGAGGGAGCTCTTTTTCTCACCACATATCGCATCATATTTAAAGGCATTCCCCATGATCCACTGGGTAAATAATTGACCATTATTTAGCAGAAGATAATTCTTACTTTATTACATAATTATAAACGTTATAGGCATAGAAAAGGTTTCATAATCCATCATGTTGAAAAAAGGAATAATCATTCTAATCCTTTATAAATAATATTCACATACTATAATCTTTGACATATTCCTTGTTAATTTTTTGAGGAGATTCGAATTGCTTGCGTGGCTACATGAAATCGTATATTTTAGTTTGAATCTAAATTTGGTTGTTGTGCAAATTTATTTTTTACATTTTTTTTGTCTTGTTTTGACCTGAACTGAATCCCAAAAATGGTAAACATGTTTAACCATTATACAAATAATGTCTGTTTCCTACAAATGTAACATTTGTAAGAATATAAGTGAAAATCTTAAAAGGGCAATTCCTCAGAAAATTAATAGACAAAAAAAATTCTGATGTTATCTAAACTAAAAGTATTTTTGTAACTTATTAGTCAGAATTCCAATTCCCGTCTCATGCATCTCATCGTCTGTCGTTGTTACTCAAATATTTTCCAAAAGCTTACTATTGGTGCAGGTGGTTTGCTCTGTGGCCAGTTGTGTGAAGACTGTGGTCACATGCGCATGTCTTCCTGTCTGTGTCCAGTGGGAGAGCAGGCGGTCATCAGAGCTTTCCCTGTGTCCACACTGACCAAAGAGAAGAAGATCAGTGTCCAGAACCAGCTGCAGCAGAACATCCAGGAAGGCCTGCAGCTCCGCTCTGCCTCCTTCCAGGTCAACACCAGAACACACAATGGACACACTCACTTAAGTCATAGACATAACAAAGACGCATCTGTGGTTCTTTATATGAACCTAACAGTATTTTTTGAGTTTTACAAAATATGACAACTATGTAGCCAGACCTAGAAATTACAGAACCTTCTCTGTGGTGTTTCTTTAATAAACGCCCATGTCTTATCTTTCATAACATGGTTGAAAAACCTGAGGAGAAACTGACGGAGCCAAGCATGTGTTTTTAGTCTTTAGACATGGTGCTGTAAAACATTTTATGGATTTTATGGTCCATTCCTTAGTCTTACAAACATGGGTAAAGAAAAGTGGCCGTGTCTTTTGAGGGATTTGGTCGCTTGGCATTTGTGGACTTGTTATGTAGAGACTTTTGTCTCGAGCATGTGGTGTTGAGTCACTGACTATTTCTGTTTTCCAGTTGATAAAAGTGGCGTTTGATGAAGAGGTCAGCTCAGAGATGGTGGAGATCTTCAGGAAGCATCTACAGCGGATCCGTTACCCTCAGTCCATCTTCAGCTTCTTTGCGTTTGCAGCAGGTCAAACGATGCCGCAGCATATACTGCCGAAGCAGAAGGAAAGGAACACAGGCTTCAGGTTTGTTCCATCATTGGGCAATGACTCCAGTCCACTGTCACAAATAAAAAAAGATAATTCATCTTTAGAGTTGAGAGCACTGGCTATTTCTCCCCTTTGTTTTTCCTCAGAACATTGTCCAAAACTATAGTCAAAGGTGCAAAGAGGGCAGGAAAGATCACCATGGGACGCGCAGGCCAGAGCACACTGAAGAAGAATGAGAGAGGAAGCAGAATGACCTGGCACGAAGATGATGATATATCAAGTGAGATAAACATTAACGAACACGTGAAACAAGAAAATAATTTTATAAGTGAATTTCAAAACTCAATTAAATCAATATTAAATGTATAGTTTCAGACGACGGCGAGCCGCCACCCAGCAGCACTTTGCGAGCGTCAGAAAAGTCCACGATGGAACAGCTGGTGGAACAGTCTTGTTTCCGTGACTATCAGCGTCTGGGCCTGGGCACCATCACTGCGAGCTCTTCTCGTTCCAAATCAGGCGAACACTTCAAGATCACAGCGGTGAACAGGCTGTACTCACTCTGCCGCAGGTAGGAGACCTCCCTGGGTGACCATTAGCCTCGGCAGAAATTTGCAGATTTACACCGATTTCACTCATCGCGGGACGCACTATAGTGAAAAAAATAAGTTTGGTTCCGCACATCTGACTCGAGTTTCCTCAGCTGTAGTATCTCTAAAAGCCAATGGAAGGGATTGTTGTTGATGGCAGACAGATGTTTTACTTATCTGCTATGACTACAAGATTTAAATCCAGTCTGTTGTACAGAAAACACACTTTCTGTGACTAATTCAGCCCAAATCCTACACAGATCTCGGCTATAGATCCTCAAAGAGATCTTTTATTCAGCTGCATGTCCGTGAACAAATTGCTTTTCAGTGGCAGTTAGGGTCAAAAGGCTGTTTCATTAAGTCGTGTTTGTTTTTGCCTCTTCTCACGTTTCTCCTTCATCTCAACTCATCTCATCTCTGTGTCTCTGTCTGGCTCAGTTACCCAGGGCTGCTGGTAGTTCCTCAGGCAGTACAAGACAGCAGTTTACACAAAGTCGCTCGCTGCTACCGACACAATCGTCTGCCTGTTGTGTGTTGGAAACATCCTCGCACCAAGGCTGTGCTGATGCGGTCAGGAGGCTTCCATGGCAAGAGTGTGGTGGGGTTGTTTAAGTCTCAGAACCCGTCGTCCACAGGTGGGGAAACACAATAAATGCCTCTCACAAATGTTTTTGTTGTTTTTCACCAGCATTTTAGTTTTTGTACATGGTTCATCTAGCAGATATGTATACATCAGAGGTCAGAACCTTTTTGACTAAGAGAGCCAAGAAAACACATATTTCAAAATCCAATCATCTGAGAGCCATATACAGTATTTGTTTTATAGTATGGTCATCTTTTTTTTTCTTTTTGCCATCCTCTTGCTTGAAAGTGTTCGGTGGGCACAAATGAGCTGATCAAAAACAAGTGCAATTTATTTATTTATTAAAATAGAACTCGCTATATACCAATAAAATTTGAAATATATAGGGCCGTCCCTCACACTGGAGTAGAGAAAGGATAGGCTCTCCGCTGTGCGCCACAGATGCCTCAGATTTATTTATCCGTTTTAGTTTTATTCCATGGCTTAAAATGATGTATTAGTTATTTGTTAAAAAACCACCTGATTGAGCTGAGAGCCAGATCCAGTCATCAAAAGAGCCACATCTGGCTCCCAAGCCATAGGTTCCCTACCCCGATATACAGATATGTGTAATTTTTTCAAAACCTGATTGTCTTGTGTGTGTTGTTCGTATTCTTGCCATCAGAATCATCAGATTCTTCCAGTAGCCTGGAACAAGAGAAGTACTTGCAGGCCATCCTGAACTCTATTCCTGTTTACTTCAAAATGAATGGAAACAACACTCTGTCCAACCGCTCCCTGATCGGCCTCTCCCCAGGTACAGAGTTCTGTTCCACCTCGCTTTTTTGTCATAAACCTTGCATTATAACAAGGTTATATAACATTATATGTTTACGTCTCAACAGTCAATGCAGTTCTTTATAATTAACACATAAAAAAAAAACAAATTAATAAATCATTTTATTTAACGTATGCAATTTTTTTGTACAATTACAATCCATAGAGACTAGAACATCACAGTCATTTCTATCCGTTCTTGTCTTGATCCTTAATGTCTGCCTGTAATTAGTGCCAGTTTTATTAGAACCTCTACGACAGTTTTCGGGTCCTGGTTTGACCCATGGTTTGACCTACCATAGTGTTATCATCTGTGAGATTTATAAACCAAGGAGAAAGTTCAGACATAACCATAGTTGCCTCTGAGACCTGAGAACAACATTTGTTTGCTGTTATTATGAATCCGCCAGCCAACATTATCACAACATTTAGAAAAATGCAGAACATTTAGTGCTTGTTAAAACTCCATCTGGGTGGATGCAGTTCCATTTGGCCTCAATGCATCATTAGACCCAGCATAGTTCATTACACTTACTTGTCCAGCGACCCTCGCAGGGCGCCATCACTGCTGCGAGGTTCATGTTCTTCTCAATTGAAGGTCCTGAGCTCTCACCTCACCTGAATGAACAGTGGACAGTGTGTCCTCGTGGGAAAAAAGATGTGTTTGTTTTCAGGGGACGAGGGGTCAATTAGAGTTCTCTTCTTCTGATAAAGAGTTCAGACTTTCGCTCTCTCAGCAGATTTATTTTTGTTCACTGCTGCTCTATATTTTCTGATTCCCATGCTTTTTTTTTTGCCAGTCAGCAAACCAGAAACATCCTAAGTTATCTTTGTGTGCGTGTATGTCTGTGGGAGACTTTCTGCCTGTTTCATTGAGAAAGAAAGGAAGTGATTCGTGAATTACTGCGTTGAGTGGAAGGGTATACAAGATTTGGAAGGAAATGTGTACAATTAGAGGTTATGTAAGGATCACATGACAACCTAGGGTCAGCATCCAGCCCATTTATCTCATCTTACCCCCCCTGTTAATAATTTGTCCTCAGGCAGTGAAAGGAAGACGTCCAGAATAGCTAAGATGGCTCCTGTCCATTTAGACATCCCATTCTCCAACAGCTTCACCAGAGGAGGTGAGTGTCTTATGTCTTTTCTGTTTCTTACTCTGTAAGTTGTGCGTGTGTTGATGGAACGCCAGTCAAAATACCACAGAAGATCAGGATGGTCATCCAGAGGACTGCAGTAATAAGTGTCAACAAAAGCGAGTTAATGGAAAAGTTGTATTTGATAAAAGGCAGTTAATTTTTTTTTAATGCCAGATTATGTTTTTCTTCTCTCTCAACTCTTTTGGTTTGAGTATTATCTTTGCCCTCGGTTCCAAATTATTGAGCACATGCTGTTTCTGTTATTTTGGCCCAGTCAATATGATGAATGATTGTAAGTTTGGATCCTATTATGACCAAAAATTCTACAAATTAAAACAGTTTCTTAAAATATTCTTACGAAAATTGGAACTCGAAAATTGTTGTACAGAAATGTTGTAAACATCTGTAAAGGACACAAAAAATGTTTTAATACATTTCAATACAATCCTATTATATTTGCAATATAATGCCGTATACGTCTTGACGACAGTGGTGTCCAACTGATTTTTACCACATCAACAATACAATTTCCTTTGGCCAGTGTAAATGGAAGAAAACATATTATTGTTGTTTATAATTATTTATTTGTGTAACTCATATTGTTTATTCCTATGAAATAACACTATTTTTAATCCATCAGGTCAAAACACTATGCTGCATTGACATTATAAAACTGTATCTTCATCTCCTGTGGGCCAAACAAGTTGACTTTTCGGGCCACAATTGGCCCCCGGGACTTGAGTTTGACACATTTTCCACATCTGCAACATTGCAAAAGACTAAGAGACAAAGCACATTTCAAGCAAACCAATTAGTTATCTCAAATTCAAAATATTGATAATAACTTGTTCACACATAAATCTCCTGAATGAATGACCCAGTCAGGGTGTAAATGTTCGCATAGTGGTTAGAACAGCGTGTAGTGTATGGAAATGCGTGACTTTGATAAAACACATGCCTCCTGTGACCCTGACTTTCTGTTAACTGGGATCTCCAGAAAAAAAAATGCAATGTACTGTAGTGTTAAGATGATCCATCTGGGGGGTGACAGTGTAAACTGGAATGTGAACTCTGTGCTGAAGGAGCCATTAGTAATAATGACTGTGCTGAGGCACATGATGTGTTTTGTGTCAGTATATGTCCGAGGTGTTGATCAAATGTGTCAGACGGACGGTCAAAGTTGGACGAATTACTCAAAATATTTAGAAATGAATCAATGTTGAGGGTTATCTCTCTTTTTTATTTTTAATTAGTTCTTCATTTATCTCCCATTTTCGTCTCATTTCTATAGTACTGTACTGTACTGTACTGAGGAGTAAACGCTGAGCCAGTCAGAAGTGACAAAAAGTCATTTTTAGCCTGGAACCCTGAAACTTGCATGTAAAAAATCAAATATGGAAATACTGATTTAGAAGGTTGGGTATATATAAATATGATGAGTTGTTTTGTACAAAATTGTGATCATATTTATTATCCATATGCAGTGAGGCAGTGGGAAAACAAAGCATTCTGGGGATGCTTTGTTTGCAAAACTTAAAACATGTTTACCACTCAAGTCAGTAGACATTATTCATAATTTAGTGAGCATTAGTGTAGGAGTTTTTATTGTTGCAGAGTGATATCTAAACAATTGCTATTACTCAAGGTTTTAAAGAACAATGACTAAACCAGCAAAAATGACAGTGAACTCCCAGAAAACACGATGTGACCCAAAAAAAAAATTCTACTGCAACCCATCTGAGGGTTGCTAACCATTGTTTGACTACCAACCTAGTAAGGTATGCATTAATCTTGTAAAATATTTGGGAAGAACAATAAAGAAATTCCATAATATTATACATTAATCATAGAAATGGGTCATAAAACAGGGATTTTGTATTTTATTATTAAACAACAATAATAATGACCAGGGAGTGGACGCAGTAGAGACAACAGTGGACAACAGATGGACACCAGTGGGTTTGAACATCACGTCTTTCACTAAATGTGGTTCATTTTCAACACCATCTTTCACCATTTTCAACACATGCGTGCATCATGTGACCTGCAATTTACTCATTTATACACGGAGCACTTTATCAGTTTAACTCTTCATCTGCATCACTGTCCATGCTCTAATGTGGGAGACTATATATATTTTTTGTTGTAACATTACTCTCTCTCTCTCTCCTCCCCTACCATCATCTCTGTTCCTCTCTCCTCCTCCATTCTGTTATCTTCACCATACTGTATTCTCTCCTTCTTCTCTCCTTCATTCCTTCCTTTTCCCCATCTTTCTTTTTTGTTTCTTCAATTCCTCTCTTTCCTTCACTGATTTCACTTTCACTTTTTTTCTCCTGGTTTCTCTGTCTCTTTCTCCCTGTTTTATTTTCTATTCTCCACCACTTTCTCTTCCTCTCTTTGTCCTATCAATTTCTGATCTCTTTCACTTTCCTTCTTATTTGCCCTCTCTCCCATCACTGTTCTGTTCTTTCTCGCTTTCTTTAACTCTCTATCCTTCTATCTATTATCTGTTCTTTCTCCCTCCTTTCTGTCCACGTCTACAATGCAGTTCTTGAGTACAGAGATAAACTATTTACACAATCCAACCCAAAACTACCCCATAAGGACAGAACCCATCAACAAGGTAGAGTCCATCATCGCTCTAACTCATTCTCCAGTCACTAACTCATTCATTTTCCCTCACACGAGCTCTGTAACCCAGTAACCGCTTCACTGCACTGTGTCTTCACTCTCCTCGGGTTGAGCGCCTGAGAGACACAGTACTAATGTTGTTTGACTCTGCTGCTGCTCTTCAGGGAGCTGTGGTTTCTCGCAAACCATTGTGGCTGCTGTTATGTGGCCTGAGCTATTGTTAATGTGTTGGCGCAGCAGGGTTTACTGTGGTCAGTGCAGAGCCAGGTCCAGACAGATGAGGAAGTAAAGCTGTTTGTCATGGCAGGCCAGTAAAGAATCACGCTGTTTCACACACACACACACACACACACACACACTCTTAGAGTGTGGCCTCTTTAGTCCTGTTTTTTTTTGTGCCATAAAAACACAGTCAAATACTGAGTGTATGAAGTGTCTTTAAAACTAGTTTAAAGGGGTATAATAAAAATCCAAAGCCTGAAAAAAAAATATTTATCCCAAAACTTGTAACATTTTTATGTAAAATGGCAAGAATATAATAAATAATTATTTTTTTTACCACAAGAAATAGATTTAGAAATACATTAAAAAGCTGTTTCACACTTTTTGACTAAATCTACGGATAAAATATCAAAAATTTGTAAACACTCTTGGATATTTTTTACAGATACCAAAATACCAAGATTGCAAATAGTGAAAAGGGTTTAATTAAATGCCAAAAGTGCTTTAGAGGTAAACAATATATATATTTCAATTAGGTCATTTTTGGATATACAGTAGTCAAGTGTCACTATGTTTTGAAAAAGCAAAAACACATTGGCTAATAGTGATTAAGAGCAATTCAAGAAATAACTTATCAATTGTAAAAGAAGAAGAAAAAGAAGCCTTATTGTCATTGTGCAGGATAAAATGGAATTTCTTTTGGCAGTAACTCTCTCAGTTACTCTCTCAGGCAGTAACAGTTGGAACTAAATAAACCTAATATAGTTGTTAAAATAAAAAAAAATTAAGAAAAATGTCCAATAATGCAGACTAGAAACAGATTAGACGGTAGCCAATTCTACTTTAAATAAAAAACTAAAGCTAAAATGATTCATGGTTTGTTCATGAATAAAATATAGTTAAATAACTTTTAAATAACAGTAAAATTCACAATAATTAAAATAAAACATCATTGAATTTTGTTAGTAAGTTACAATATACAAAGTCAAAAGTGTAAAAGCGAAAAAACAAAAAGACCTGTAACAGAACAACAATTCCTATCACAGTTTATTAATGTCTTTTTGTTAAGTTGCAGAAAACAAGGAAATACAATGTTAAAATAAATAATGTAATTTTCTGTATACTGTACTGTACATATTTGTCTTCTATGTGGACATGACCTACAGATGGATACACGTGCCATATTTGTGTAAGGCGTCACTAATAGCCTTTCACTACAGACCCGTGTTTGTGACGCCTTTGCAGACATTAATGAGGTCAAAGTCTGTTACTTTAGTTCTGTTTGCGTGTGTACGCACCATCATCAGAGCACGAGTTGTAGTTGAAACCGAAAAAGTGGTAAACATTTACAGTAAAATAAAAAAAAAAAAAAAAAATCTTTCTCTCAAGGATGCCTGCTCCCCGCTGCTCCTAAAATCCTAACCCACTGTCGATCACGTGATGATGGCTTTGTGTGTGATCTTTGTTCTGCTTCCCTGCATGTTATACCTTCTCAAGCTCGTCCCCGCTGTTTTGTTTTGGGGTTTTTTTGTATTTTTCGTGCATGTATTTGTAACTGTGTATCCCTGCAGGTGTGTGGGCCAGCCTGCGCTCCAGCAGCAGACTCGGTCAGCACCCACTGGCTGCAGACGTTGGCGCCAGGCTAGCAGGGAAAGATCTGGCGCCCCCTGCAGGAAGCAGCGGTCTGCAGGCTCAGCTTCTCAAACACCAAGCAGCTCTGTACATCCTAGGTGAAAAGTCACATCTCAGGGTGAGAAAGTGAGGCAGACGCCACATGTCTGGTTTGACTTTATCTGTGATGATAAATCTGTCAGTGGGGAGTTTTGTTTTCAGTAAAAAATAAGACACCTAGCTATATGTTTGTATTCATTCGACAAATGAGACAAATATGCTTATTTTTTTCAATTTATTTCAATTGTAGAAAAATAGTGATATTACTGTACTTATCTATACTATACTATATATTATTTGTATTAACTTGTTATTAAATTTACATTTTTTCAGATAAATAAACTAAATCTAAATAAACTGTTTGTTGATAGGGCCTAAGAGTGGACTCCTCTCTCAACTGTGAACTGGTGCCAGTAGAGTTTGCTGACACACGACAGGTGAAAGCCTCCTTCAAGAAGCTGCTGAGGGCCTGCGCTCCCAGTTCCACCTCATCCGACTCGGAGGATTCCTTCCTTAAAGCCCTGGAGGACTCGGAATGGATGCTGCAGGTGAAATACAAAATAGTTTACTCTCCACATTGTTGACAGATAAGGGAATGAATGGGGATGTACAGTATACTTACAGCATGTTGATAGAGATTCTCAGTCATCCAGTTCATGGTCAAGGTAAAAAAAAATTGGCTTCCCAGAAGATAGAGTGTCTCCAGGCTTTTTTTTACAATGAATATAAAGAAAGTCTTTCCAAAAATGATGTTCACAGAAAACTCTTAAATAGTCAACATATGGTTTGCAAGTAATCACCAGTCAACATAGTACTGTATGTATGTATTGATTTATTAATGTAGTGTTGGTGTGTGTTTGTGTGTCTTTGTGTGTGTGTGTATCTTACAGATTCACAAGATCCTGCAGCTGGCACTGTTTCTGGTGGAGCTTCTGGACACTGGCTCATCTGTTCTCCTCAGCCTGGAGGACGGCTGGGACATCACCACACAAGTAAGAACACTTCAATAACAGCTTTTAGACATGAAGAGAAGTGAGATGGACAGGGGTGGAGAAGAGGAGAAGAGTTAATTGAGAGATTAACAGACTTTTTACTGAAACTGTTATTTTGTGTGGAGTGTTTTTATTGAATTTCAGATTATAACTCAGTTTTTAATGTAAAAACGGTAGCCTTTTCTGCTGATGAACACAGGGCAGAGATTATAAAGAAACACAACCTCAGGATGGCCATGAAATCAGGGGAATTGCAGGGACCTGGTTCCAGGTTTGGAAAAATTAAAGTCAACCAATTATAGATTTTTTTTTATTATCATTATTTTTTTCCTCATCTTTTTGACTTTCATGGCTAAATTCTTTAAAAGTCCCAATGGAAAAGAAAAACTTACGGCACAACAGCCAGTTCAACAGCTGATCCATCAGAACTCATCACATACAGTGGACAGACAAACAATACACCTTGGACTTTAACTTCAATACTTTGCACATAACTTCATATTTCGACTATTTCTAAATATCTTGAGATTTATGATTATATTTGATAACTCACTCACCCTGCTGTTTGATTCCTCACATTATGAAAAATACTAACCATTAATGAAAAAATAAATTTCACCATTAGCGAGAGATGATTGTGCTTCCTGCTGTGGAACACATTAAAGTTATTTGCCTTTTTTTTTATCTTTTATTCTTATCTCCTTGTTCATGCTCAATCTAAAAACGTAGGTGTTTTTATAGCTGTATATGTAGATCTAATTAGACTGCCCCTAGTGTTCAACTGAAAAAATCTAGCACAAATCATTTGTATTTATTCATCAGAAACACTCAGATTGTACAGTATAAAACACAAAATGTTATTGTTCGCACAATTGCGACACAAACAGTTCTGTACTGGGGATGTACTTTGCTGCCTTTGCCGAACTGTTTGTTACTCTTCTGTTCCTGCTTTATAATCACAACAGTTGATAAAAAAACGATGCAGGAACCACACACAGACTGAAGGAAACGTGCAGTCATTTAGCAGGTCTGCTGGCAGTGAACCTCTCAGAGAACACTCTTTAACAAAGCATTTCCCGACAACAGAATTAACACTTCATCAAATTGATTTTGTTCATCCGGTTTAAAAAATCCTCTCCAGCAACAATGAATCCACAAATATATTTTGAAACTCCGTTTTACTATGGAGACTTTTTAAATGGATCCAGATGTTGTCACACAACAACAAACAGGATCCTGATGATTGTTAGATTGCAGCCACCAGTCAAACCGTCTTATTTCAAAATGCTAAAATTACACAAAATTGCACATTTTTGTGAAAGGAAAACCACAGAAATCTCAGCTAACTTTGAGTTCATCTTTCTCTGTTGCACCTGTCAACCATCGTCATCTTTGGGTCAAAATTCTCCCTGACAGTTTAGTAGTTTACGCTCAACCTCTTGTTAAAGTGGAATATGAAGATGTTATGAAGACGTTCTGTGCAGGATCATTAACTGTTGTTGCCTCTTGCCGTCACCAGGCAGTGATGGATGAGGTGAGGATGGAGCTGCATCATTGTTACTTGTGGCAAATTGAATTTCCAGCTGCTGCAGAAAGTGCATCCTCTTAATGATCACATTTATCCTTAGCTCCCACTCCTGGTTGTCCTGCAGAGTTTTTTATGTGACATTCATTTGTAGATTTTGCAGAGTCAACACTCATTCAACAGCCAATGTGTAGTCACCTCCACCAGGGATTAGTCAATTGTGGGTGTTGTCAGGAACAATTTTTAGGAGGTTGTCAGACTCGTTTCCGGAAATGTAGGAATAGGTTTACAAGAGAAACAGCTTTTCTCTGGAACTAGCGTAAAAAATTGCAACTGTAATAGAGAATCCCACTTTGCTTGAACCTCAGTCCTTTGAGAATCATTAATTTGCTGGACTCTGTCCCCCTGCCTTTTCCACACATCCCATAATACCTGCTATCACATTGACAAGGCCTTCAAACCACATGTCAGTAATTTCTGCTGATTTTCATCCCCGGAGTTCATGGTTCTGACCTTGAGGCATCTAAACACTAAGTGTCCCATCTTGATCTATTTCCAGTGTGTGTTTTGTTGCTGCGTTCAGCAAATCTTGAATGTTTTCTGACTGAGCTCACATTTTCCATTACCGACCTGTTGATGTGCACGTGTTTGTGTTGCCAGTGTTTGTGTTGTGGACGTTGTCGTGGGGGTTCTCTGAGCCACGGGCTGCCGTTTAACCCTGAATCCCTTATGCCAGGCACGTGTTATGCCTGCAGCATCTCGTTTGCTGAGGGCCAATGGCTCCATCGCACCATGACTCGGTGGAACCAGCAAATGAGCTCCATATGCTGCGGCTCCCCAGCTTCTGTCCACGGACCATAGACATCGAGCGCACGGGAATCTAACCCTCCACCTGTCTCTCCTATCCAAACTGCTGCCTGGTGTTTCCCCGAGTGTTAAAGCTGAAGGTCTTTTTTTTGAGCGGCGAAGTCAAGGGGGCTTCCAGGATCTTAATGAAAAAAAAACTCCATGGGGGGAGAGAAGCCCTGAACTTTTTTTCCCGCTCATTCCACAAACGTCAAGGCTCATTAGTTGTGTTGGAGGAGACACGGCAGGGAAGCAGGCCAAACATGTTGCATGTGTAGACAGGTGGTGTTTAGTGGAGTGAATTCAGATGTGGCTGAAGAATACGTTATGTAAATGTTATTGATAACAGATGATCGGTTTAACTCCAAGTCATGTTTTCACTGGTATCTTCCTTTGTCCTTGAACGCTGAAAGGATACAGCCATCGTGTATAAAGACAGAGAACGTTAGAGTCAGAGAAAGGTTAGACCTAAATCAAGATCTAAACAGCAGCCTGACAAGGCATCGACTGTGTGTGGCAGTTGGTGCCCTAGTGGTTAAAGAAGCGGACTTGGGTTCGCGTTCGATTCCCCCTACTGTCAAGCTACCTCCGAGGTGCCCTGAGCATGGTCCCCCACACACTGTTCCCCGGGTGCTAAATGCAGAGGCATAATGTCCCAAAGAATACTCCCTAGTGATTAATAGAGTTTTCAAAAGTATATACATAAAATAAAAAAAAACAACTGAGTGTTGCTTCACGGACGGATGGACAGACAGATAGAGAGACAGAACTTATGAATTATGAATTCTATTAATATAACCTTTTTGTTGTTAAACCTTTGTGTCGTGTAAAAGCAAAACAAAAATTATGTCTCTTACTTGGCTCTTCCACCATCCAGTTAAACATTATGTCTAACATCTTCAATTCCCCCATTTATCCAGCCAGCCCTTTATAATGAATATTATTCCGAATTTTTAAGCCATTTATTAATTTTTATGTATATATATATATATATATATATATATTTGTCTGTGTGTGTATTATTTGAGCTCTAAATTCAATTTCATTGTGTGTGTGTATATATATATATATATATATTTATATACACACATATATATATAAAGGGTGTTTTTTTCTTTTTTTACTAAACAGTATATGTTTCCTTCCACATGCTGATGGCCACTGACTGACACCTTTCCTTTCTGTCTGCAGGTGGTGTCTCTGGTGCAACTCCTGAGTGACCCCTTCTATCGCACTCTGGAGGGTTTTCAGGTGCTGCTGGAGAAGGAGTGGTTGTCCTTTGGCCACAAGTTCTGCCAGAGAAGCAACCTGAGTCCCAACAGCCAGGGCAGCGGCTTCACGCCCATCTTCCTGCAGTTCCTGGACTGCGTGCACCAGGTGAGGTCCGCGCGGAGCCCCTCTCACTCTTGGCCACCAGCTCCAGGTGCTCTGTACGTTGGAGAGTCTCTCCTCCGCTGCTACGTGACTTCCCCCTGCCTCCCCTCTGTGTCATTCATAGTGTGGTTATGAGCTCATAACATTCCTCAAGAGCAGAAGACCCTGGGGGGTGAAGAATGCAAGAAATTCAGCTGCCGTTATCCTTACATTTGGTTTAGCTTTGCACCTCCCAGCCCTGGAAATGTAATTCCAAGGCTGCGTTGCAGCAGAGTGTACAGAGAGCTGCTGCCCAGATGGTCCGTGAACCCATCGCTGAGCTGACTGCACAACTATGTTTTCAGCATCCTTTCACAATTCCTTGCGTGTTTAGAGCAGTGTGTGGAAAATTGCAGCTTTGTGAATTGAGACCCTCCAAGGCAGGGGGTGGGGGGGTCTTCCAGCTGAAGTCCAGAAAATTGAGCTCATTCTAAAATTCTAACTTTAGAGGATGTAATGGATTTTAATGGAGTTTCCCAGGGGTCTCGCAGACCCACTCCCATACACTTACATCAACACATAGTTTCAGCATTTGTCTTTTGCAAAGTCCAGGTTTGGCAGCAAAGACAATCTGGCATGGACACTAGGTTTCGGAGGGCTATAAACAGGGTCAGGGGAGGGGGCGCAAGAGAAGGGGTGTGGATTCGGACAGAAGCCGAAAATAGAAGTGCATCATCTCCTAAACAGCTGTTGTTTTTGCCAAGAGACCCAGGTGGCCTCCAGTATTCAGTGATACCATGTCACTGGCTATCGGACACTCTGGATGAGAACAATGGAGCTGCTGTGCTGCTGCTCCAGCCTGAATTGTGTCTGCTGTAGAAGATATCATCAACCCTTGCCCTCACACAGACAGGGGGTCTTCCTTCCTGTTTCTAGTATATCATTTCTGCAGTGGACGGACACAGAGACACGAGACAACAGATGTGGTCCAGCGGTCACATTCACACTGACCTCACTCCCTGTATTCACATTTTCCTGTCTTTGCAGGTTTTGGAACAGTATCCCCTGGAGTTTGAGTATAATCACTATTATCTCAAGTTCTTGGCCTATCATCACATTTCTAACCGCTTCAAGAACTTCCTGCTGGACTCGGACTACGAGCGCTTCGAACATGGTCAGTGTTCTGAACTCTTCTGAGAAACTTTTCGTATAGCAGATTTGTTTAAGCACAAAGCTGCGAAACTTAAAAATAAGTTTACCAACTCTGTGTTTTGTTTTGTTTTTTGCACTGGGTGTAGACTGTATTAGACTGTATTAGTATTGTCATTTTAATTCAGCACAATAAACTTATTCAGTCATTCATAGGTAGTACTAGGTACTGTATTACTAATAAATGATTAGATTTATTTATATTTATAGATAAAGCTAAATAAAAAACTTAATCAGTCTTTGATTGATGCATTTCTTGTTTGCATTTCATATCTATCAATACCACAACCATAGAAAATATATTTTACAAAGTTGTGTATATTATATCTATATATTATTAGAACGTAAACGTGAACAAGAAATTTGGAGGAAAGCATTGTATTTTAACTACACATTTAGTGTCATCCAAGATCCAAATGTTTCACTTGAAATCTCTAGAAATTGATAAATATAAAGAAAAAAAACTAATAATGTGGTATCTTTTTAAAATAATAATTAAAACACACAAAATTTGTGAACAACTCGCTCAAAAGCTCACAAGGGTTAGATGCAAAGGTCACATTTTGTTGTGTGCAGTGGTGTGAATCACAATGTCACAATGACGAGGAATTTTTCTTTCATTTTTCTCTCTTTTCCTTCCCTGATTGATGGCTGTGATTGTGTGTCTGTTCAAGCAACAGCTTCTGAAATCTCTTTGCGGTTCTCAGAAATGTGTCAAATAGTTGAGGTTTACTGTTGTATTGTGTGCCAGCAAAAGTCCAGATGTCCCCGTTATGAACTCAGTTTCTGTATCCGACCTGTTGATCACCAGACTCCACTGTGTCCTGTGCTGTTACAGGTTTGCTGTTTGAAGACAAAGGTGATAAACAGGCTCGCAGAGGCATCTGTATCTGGGAGTGTATCAACAGGATGCACAAGAGGAGTCCCATCTTCTTCAACTATCTCTACAACCCCTCAGAGAGTGAGGTGAGAGAACATGTGTCCATTCCTCTGAGGACATTCAGCTGATTTGAAGCTACTGTTTTTATGCTATCTGTGTATAAATCATGTAGGACATTGTTTTAATTCTGGAAACAACTGGAGATCATTTTTTTATAAATCTAACTTTTTTAAAGTCGCTATGTTACTGCATAGTGTTAATTTTTATCTACTGGGGTGTGAATCTTCACTCACATAACAATCCCTATCAAATCCGATTCACAGGCTACAATCCGATTCAGGAACGATTCATAAAAAATATTAAATGATCGATCCAGTTCGATCCGATTCGGTTCACTTCAATTAAATAAAAATTTACAACTACACTATACAGCTGCCAGTTGTTTTTGGTTTAAGTTTAGTTTATTTAAAAGCGGAAAACACAATTTCATAAACATATGATTACACGTGGTTAAATAAGAAAGAAAGGCTAGTTTTCATCTGTAGTCCCCCGGCCATGATGTTAAAAGGCAAGAAGCACACAATACATATACACACAATACAATAGAAAATACATATGCAAACACTTTTTATACAATTAAGGAAGTTTTTCTGCTTCATCTGTCATCTCCTTTTGAATTGCATGAACATTTGCAAGATTTAACTTGATTTTTTTTTGTCAAGAATAGCAGATAGAAACAGATCACATAGATTTAGATCCTTACTTCCTACATCCTATGACAGTGTTTTATGTTTCCCATCACTGAACCTCACGTCTGCCCCCACAGGTGATCCTGAAGCCCTCCATCGCCATCCCCAAACTGAGTAAGTGGGACTTCTTCACGGACGAGACCTTGTCCACAGGGCCATGTTTCGACTGGCGGATGATGGCTATGAGGTCGGACAGCTCAGAGGAGGGGGACAACGTCTCCAACAGCCAGAGGATGATTGTTTGGCCCTGTTACAGCAGTGTCAGCCGGGCCCAGCCTGACTCCATCACCAAACTCCTGGCTGTAAGATTGTAAAAGTACAACTGGAGGTTTGAAGTTGAAGTTTGTCTTCTGTGCCTAACGTCACTTCTTTCCTCTTCACTGCAGGACATCGAGAGGCTGGAGAACACACTGAACCAGGCCCCTGAGAAATGGCAGACGGTCCTGGAGAGGGTCCGACTCAGCATTCAGGAAGATCTTAAACAAGAGGGAAATGTATGTGTTCTAATAAAAAAATCCCACAGATGTTATGTATGTAGGGATGTCTGATAATAATTTAGCCCATTTATTCATTATTAAGTTTACCGTTATTGTCCCTTAATTTTCATATCAGATCATAACCTATACACATATATTGATATGCAGCTGCTTTCCCCCCAAAACTGAGGTTAACATCTCAGGACCCGATATGGGATTCCAGGAAATTTGACAAAACCCCGGAAAGGTGTTACTGGATTTTCACTATCAAAGAAAAAACATTATAATGATGTTACAATTAAATACATATTTTGATATATGCTATTATACTATATCAGACCTGGGCAAACTAAGGCCAGGATGCGGCCTGTTTGGTGTTATAATGTGGTCCGCCAGACTTGTCCAAATTAGATTTTTAAATAATATTATATTTATCCTTTTCCCAGCAAAGTGAGCATTTCCCCAGCTTAAACCATTTTGCATTTTACTCATTATTTATCTTAGGTCGTGGAAATACTCTTTCTGATCCTACCCTGGTCTGTGACTCAAATTTTAGTACCACCTGTGGATCGCAAGATAAAATAAAAAATGGTTTTTTATCATGATTATTTAAAGTTGACAGTCCTAAATGACATAGTAACATAGAAATAATAACCTTGAAACAAAGATATGATATAACTATGACCAGTATGTCATGGTGTTGATGGATTACTGTGCATCTTGACAGCAGCTTGTAAAACATGTTGTGAGTTGAAGTGAAGCCATTGTCCCTAACACCAAAAATCTGTGTCCATTCTCCTCGAAACACTTCATGTCATTCAACTTTTGGTCATTTATTTACAAATGGTGTGTATGTATTTATGTTTATGTATAATACTTAATGCATTTATATATATTTTTTGTGTGTGTGTCCCCAGCTCTGTAAACAGTCCATGTCCATCTCAAGTCTCCTCCCCACATCCAGCCTGCAGACATTTCAGTGTCAGTCAATGCTGCACCTGCCAGATCCTGCGCTGGTGGAGGATCGTACCGCCACCACCACCGCCAATGGCGTCAACCGCCGCGCCGCCACACTGTACAACCAGTTTACCCCCAAGACGGAGGAAAACAGGTGGGCTGCAACATCCAGATGATCTCAGTGACCCACAGAACAGTCGTGAAAGTTGCGTCAGTTCTGTGGTATTTCTTCATCCAAGTTTTCAAGGCTTCTCTGTGCTCTGTCAAATTACGGGTGTGCACTTTTACAATTAATGCGAGGTTAAGGAACAAACTCTGGGCTCGTACGTCTGGGTGTTTTTCCTCGGAGTTGAACAAATGTCTATTTTTGTTTTCACAATTAAAATCTGCATCTGTAATTCATCATCGGCCTGATACAAAAGACTAAATAAGAAGTCACTCACCCCGAGTGTTTCTGTGAGACTAGTCAAAGATGGATTACTTCTAGGTTTACACATGTTTGCAATCGGGCATACAGACGTTTGACATAAGTAAAAACACTGGAAAGAGGAGACGCCGTGGTCTGTGGTCTCACTGAACAACATTTACCCACGGCTGGCCTCATCCCTGAGAACATAATGTACAAACAGTTCTCCAGCTGAACATATGGGGGAACAGTATGTCTTCAGCCCCCTGCGTTGAAAACACTGTTATACGCTCCTTGTGAACGGTAGAGAAGAATATGGAATTTCATCGCAATGACCAATATTAAATCTTCATGTTGAACTTTCTGTTCCGTTGTCATTTTCTAGGTCTTATGAGGGGATACTCTACAAACGGGGAGCGCTACTCAAAGGTTGGAAACCTCGGTGGTTTGTACTGGACGTGACCAAACATCAGGTGATTGAAGAGGGAAATAGTGAAGAGTCGGTCAGAGTGACAAGCTGCAGGCTAATGTTCACCCTTCTACAGATGCGGTACTACGACACTGGGGAGGACACCAACTGTAGGGGCCACATTGACCTGGCAGAAGTTGAGTCGGTGGTGATCGCAGCGCCCACTATAGGAGCTCCTAAACACATCAGTGAGAAGGCTTTCTTTGATGTAAGTACACTTTAAACACTAAAGTGGTAGTACAACCAATTCCACGAAAAAATGAAAAAAAAAAAAAATTTGATCAACCCTCGTGTCAAAAATCCTTCCACGCAAAAATGTTTTTACTAGAACTAAAGCCTCAAACTTATTGGGCTGCGAGTCATTCATTCTTTTACAGCTTAATGCTTTCCAGGGTTCCATGGCAGCTGGAGTCAAACCCAGCGTCCATGGCTTGAGGGGAGGGTTACACACCAGATAGTTCACCTGTCAATCACAGGGCCACATACGGAGACAGATATCCACTGACTGTCACAAATACAGCTTCTATGGTTTATTTAGGATGAACAAGGAATGTAATCTTGCGTGTCTTGGGTGAGAATAGCTCTACTTGGTGAAAACTTCTAGGGAGACATGGGGAGAGAAGAATGTGCAAAATCATGAAGTTGTGATCTTCTTCATCTTCCACCAGTGGCCTTAAGCTGATGGTTAAGTACTGCAAACAGTAATAGAGAGGGAGTTTTTTTTAATATTCTTAGAATGTGTCACAATGCATGTTGTCCAACATTGTGTATCTGACAGATTGCCTCTGCAGGTCGTTAGAGTCAATGCAGGTTTTTTTTTAGCATGATTCCCATAAGTTTTTAATGATACTAGTTTATTTACTAGTAAATAAAGTTTGCTTGTTTTTTTTTTTCATTTCTTATGTAGGCTTCTCCAACTTGATCTTAACAAACAATAATCAGCCCTGGTTTGCATTCATATTAACTCTGGCAGGTAAATGTCGGTGTGTAATGTAGGTCAGATATGAAAGGTTTTAGGGCTGGAAATGAGTCCCTTCTCTAATATTTAATTTGGAGTCACTGCATTACTGAGTGGTTAACAGTGTGGCTCCGAGTGAAAACTGATACTGATGATATTTAAGTACTCTTTCGGGTCCGATGTGGACATATTCCACTTTAAATATTTACCTATGATTTTTTATTTTTAAAAATGACTCCCCTCTTCACGTTACAGAGCAACAGCACTATTCAGACAAAATCAACTCCTGCCAATTTAATGTAAGCCAACTAGCATGAGTTCTAGTCCAGAGTGGTTTTCTGGATCACTCCAGACCAGGTGCGGGCAGTTATTTTGACTCCCGGACCACAGGGGGTACTAAAGTTTGACATGGCGGGGGGGCCGGGTCAGGAACAGATAGATGGAGAATTTGTACGAACTGAGATCACTGACATGTAAAAATCATAAATAGAGGCTAAAATGATTAAATGCTTTTAGCCTTTGCTACTCTATCTATTGAGGAAATTGCAGGGAAATGGCAGACGCGTAATGATAATATAAATTAATCGGATTATTTGGACAAATTTGGTGGACCGGATTTAAAAGACCAACGGGACATATGGGGTCCCAGGGCCTTAGTTTGCCCAGGTCTTCACTCCTCCAGAGGTAGCCTTTGCCCTTGATTTACACAGCAACTAACCATTGGTCATCGAACCCTAACCATCAGTTGGTTATCCTCGGCGTCTCTGATCCACGTTATCATTGTTGTCTCTCTAGCTGAAGACCAGCAAGCGAGTCTATAACTTCTGCGCCTCAGACGCACCCAGCGCTCAGGTGTGGATGGACAAGATCCAGAACTGCATTTCTGACGCCTGAGCTCTGACCAGAGAATCAGGACGGCCGAGCAGCCGACAGTTAAAGAAAACACTCAACGCAGCTTCCAGATTGTCCAACCTGGGGACCACAGTGGAGAACAAAGTGCCTGTCAGCAGAGGAGAAGAGCAGACCATCCTTGTCTTCCTCCTCCCCGTCTTGCTCACTCCTCACCTCCAGCAGCAGGGCTGAAGGACAGATAAGCTGATGTTTTCAGGGACATAGAGCATTGAAGCAATGATCAAAGCAATATCACTGACCGATCAGACTGTGGGTGGAAAGTTTTATGGTATAAATTGAACTTTTTATCTGGTGTTTTATTGAAACAGATTTTATGCTGCTTAGAGAAACAACATATGAACCACCAAAAAAAAAAAAACTCAGATTATCATGCACAACATTCTAGAAGCAAATTGTTTGCACTTAGCTCTGAAAGTGTTCTCAAAGCTGCAGAAGAGTCTAAAGTCCTTATTTTACCCGGTTGTTGTGACATTTCTTCATGACAGAACATTTAACATTTTGCACAAGAGTTTAAAGAGCATTACCTGACATTTGTTGTCTATTTAAATACCTGAATGGTTTTTTAATATTTTATTTTGAATGTTCATTCACTTCTTTATAACAAATTTGTCTTATGTGATGTAAATTATTATTTTTATTAAAAGTGTTTTTTTTTTCTGTTCTCGAGGCGACATCTCCTTTATTTCTGTACATACACATTTATTTTTCTGGACTTTGTGTACTGTTACATGTGTATACTTTTCTAACTGCACATGTAATGCGTTCTAGTGTGGTCATTTTAAATGTGTTCTTGCCGTTGCGGAAAAAGAATTGTGTACAAAGACTGTGTGTTAAGGGCTTCGTTTAAAGGAAGTAAATAAAATCGTGCAGGATGTTGTCCTCAGACATCGTCCTGTTATCAGTTCTTTGTCTGAGCAACTGATGAATTCCACTAAAAAAATGAAATCTATTTAACAAACATTTTCCTGTTACCGTATCTTTGTAAGTTCTGTGGTGACACTAATTTTTATTGCAAATAAAACAACATACTTGAACGTCTTTTGTTGCCTGAGTTGCTGTCCCCAGATCAGTGTTTAAAAAAAAAAAAGAACAAAATGCTGATTTTTTTCTTTCTTTTTTTTTTTTTTTTTGCTGCTGTTGTCAAACATTTTATACAAAGACAGATTGTTCAGTTTGCCTCCATTGAGTGTAAAAACAACACCAAAGCTTTATAACGTTATCATTTGGTCAGAGTGGCGGTTCTGTCAGCTGCTTTCCAAAAGAAAAACCTTGCCTTACATTTGTAAAATAGCAGCTTGACATGCCACAACACTACTGGGAAAGTTCTTGTGATGAAACAAAGGTTGAATTGTTTGCGAGGAACATGGAGTTCTCCATGTGGGGCTTCAGCAGCGTGGCTCTGCAGAGGGATCACGATGATTTGGGGCTGCCTTGCTGTCTTTGGGCCTGGACAGCATTTGGGGGAACATAAATTCCCAAGTAAACTTGTGGTTCCGCAGTAGAATGACAGGGTGGATGTCCACCAGCTGCGGCTGACTGACTGTCAGAATCAATCCGCAGCAGCGCAAATCTGTGTTTGGGACACGTCCAATCAGAAGAGACCTGCTAGAGAAGTAACTGAGCTGCTTAAAACGTGAGACTTTGGCCAAGATGGAGGAGATTTGTGGAGAATTACGGTCCAAATGGTCACAGGGAGTGAGTGCAAGTTAATGACCGGACCTAAAAATACTCATCCTCTGTCCATCCCAGGAAATTCAGACCGAGACGGATGGACTTAGAGTTTCACTTCTTATCAGTGAGGGCTCTTCTGTTCCATGTCTTAGTGTGTTATCTAATTATGTCAACTTAAGACAGGGCTGGTGGATTCACTTGGCTTCATACGTAATTCACGTTCATTTATCTTCATTCTCAGGGGCAGAAGTCTCCACCACTGCCACCCAAATCACACTGAGCCATACATTGAGCCTTACTGTGGGTGGTGAGCCCACAAGAGGTTATGTGGGTCAGAACAATGCTATGCTGAGAGCACTGCAGTGGAAGCCTGGCAGCTGGTGAATTAGAACCTGAAGCCTTGGTTACCCAAGTCCACTTGTCTTTTTTTTTTTTATTCGAGTTGCGTCTCTTACATTGTTGGGTCTCCTTGCATCATGTGTCCTATGGTAATTTCCGTTGGCTCAATCATGAGATTTTTTATTCCTTGAACGTTACTGACTATAAGTCAACAATGAAATACCCTCATTAAGGTTCAAATAATTCCTTTCAAAATATGGGTCCCTGGAAAAAATAAAAATTGGAAACACTGTCCTATGTCATTCGCAGCAGGTGCAAAAAAAACAAAAAACAACAGCTGACCAACGGGAACAGGCTGTGGCAGATTCCCATCATATTTCACCCCCTTACTCTGGAGAATAGCACAGCGCAAAAAAACACATATACTGTGGGATGGGATTGATAGAAAACCTTTCCTTCTGTGTTCTAGGAAAGTTTATTCCCAGATTGTGATTAGAAATAAATGGTAGTGGATTCTAACCAGGAACCCTGTCTGTGGCTGTAATGCAACCCAAAGCACTGAGCTTTGGAGAAAGCAATCCATCCAAAGCTGAGTGACCCAAACATCAGTCCACTGAACATTTTACTGCTGAAACACAAAAAAGTTTTTTTTCCGAAACATGAAAGTGAAAAGATATTGACATCTAAGTGACATCTTTGGGCTACATTACTGACACCTGTATGGATCTATTTTGTACAAGTAAACAAATGATAGTTGTTAAAGGTCCCCGTCATGACGTTAAAACTTCTTCATAATCACGTCCATTTGTGAACAGTAGTACTATTTCCGACTTATTTATATCCCGGAATGTGCGGGAAAACTCTTCTCGGAAAATTCTAGTTTTCTAATATCTGTGGTTAATTTGAAAAAGCCTTCAACATTCCAAAAATAACAGTGTCTCATACCGCCTCCGTCCCACTACATGTGTCTGCAAAATAGCCTGATGTCTGTGACCAATGGTGCAATTCATCTCCAAAATATCCTCATGGAAATCAATTTCAATTTGGAACCATAGTTGGGATTGTTTTCTGGTGTAGAAATGTCTGACAGGTGTCTGATCTCTGGGTCAGATGACTTCACAGCTCCGGTCTTTTCACATGGCTGCGTGGACCAAGGGCTGGAGCTGCTCAGATACTGAACAAATGAAAAACATCAGGAACTCAGATAAGAGACACTAAGTAGGTCAAGAATCCAAAGGTGGAGGCAAACCCCTGAAAAGTCTACTCAAACCTGCCACTTTTCAGAGACATCCCTTAAGGATGAAGCAGGTGGATAGGATCAACAGAGGGTTTCTGCGCCCCTTAATCAGACACCAATCTTCAGAGGACAGCTGACGTCATGTTTTTATTCCCAAGAAAGGTGGAAATAAATAACAAAGGGAAAAATGTTGTTTTTGGGCATGGAAGGCCACCCATGGGACAATAAAACAGCTTTGCTTTGTAGAAAGCACCCAGGAAATAGAACATGTGCGGATGATATGATTTGTTGAGTCAATGGAATAAATCAGAATCATCTGCCACTGGAGTATGTTTTTGGGAAATGGAGAAATGGTTGGAAAGTCCTTCCTCGCAGCTGTGGATGAGGAGCAAAGCGCTTGAAAGCAACGGATAAGAGCAATTGTGTTGCATAGGCTGGTTTCAGTTTTTATGTGAGAACAGCTGCCTCTCAGCCTTTCAGTCTCACAAAACTAATCCCATTGAACTCAGAAGAAACGTTTTGTCAAGTTACACAACACCTCGCGATGGTTTTCCCCATAGTTCCAGGTGAAATGGAGGCGTTTATCTGTCATTTGCCTTGAACTTGAGAAGAAAGGAAATCACTCACAGAGACCGAAGCAGCAGTTATATAACGACACATATTTTTCAACTTTGTGTCCTCTATTGTATAAGTTCTATTGTATAAGTAATTTTATTTGATTTATTTTATCCAATTTTTTGCCAATATAAAAGTCTAAAATATGTATGCCTTAGCTCATCAGTTTGGTTCTTATCTTTCTGTATGTAGAAAACATGTTTTGATAATAAAAATTTCAGTTACTGATTCTTCATGACTTGATTATCTATTAACTTTTCAAATGTAATGTTCCTCAGGATAATCTAAAGATACAGTGGTCCAAAAGCTTGATGTTCCTTGTTTTAAAACCACAAAATGTCAAGACAGTTTTACAAGACGTACTAAACACGGAAGACCCAAGGTCGGATTAACAGAATGGGCTAAAAGGCTGAATCCCAGGGCCTCACCACCAGAGGGAGCCTCAGGTTGCTTATGTCAAGTGACTAAAATGTGTAAAAGTCGTCTATTTATGCTAATTTTATTTCAAATACCCATGATATCTACCTGCACTCTCTTTTGAAGGTCTTAAATATATATTATATGTGTTCAACATCTATAAAAATATGCTACCACCTTTAAAACAAAGGGTAGTAAAATACCATGTGTAGAAAAAAATCTTCAGATATGACTAAAAATTGTCGATACATGTAGAAAAATGTTGTGGGTGGTAAAGTGCTTCAGAACACGGCACCCATAGGCACAGTCAACATAAAGATTAACGAAAATTTTGAGTATATAGGGATACGATAGTACACGAACCTCAGAAAGTGTTAATCTGTCCCTGCTTAGACATTATTACTCATTTTGTCTCAGCTTTGTCTCTGTTTAATAATTTCTAGACACAAAACTTCAAAAAGTCAAACATCAATGGAAAGCATTAGTAAAGCTTACCAGTAGATATTTGATTATATATTCAATAAATGTATATAGACGGCAGTGGTGGCCAAGTGTTTAGTAAGTAGAGTAAGTGACAAGAGACTGCCGTCTCCTAACCGTTGTGATTTTGAGGCTATAGCCAAGGTATGGGTATAGCCTCAAAAATGTTTTGGTGATTTTTGACATGTCCAGCATTTGTTTTTTATTTGTTTATGCACAAAACATTGAAATGGCAGCATACGTTGCATTTAGAGGCAAATTTTTGACTTCTATGTAAAACTATAGCCTTATCTCTTCTTGGTAATTTTGGACAAGTCCAGAGATTTTTCTTATTGTTTATTGCACAAACATTTTAATGACAAGAATTCTTTGGGACTTCATTTTTTATTTTGAGGTATTTGGGGTATTTTTGTTCTTGATAGTAAGACTCTTCTAGTAGATTTTTGATATGTCCAAAATGTTTTGTTTTTTCACTTGGCAGCATGTTTTGGGCAAAATCCTTCATTTTGAGGCTTTTTGGGGGGGTTGCATCAAAGGTAAGGCTAGAGTCCAAAAATAATTATTCTTAAACATTTCTGTTCAAAAAATTCAATTGGGAGCATGTTTTGAGCCATAATTTTCATTTGGAGACAATTAGTGACTCATAATTTTCACCTTATTTCCAACACTGTAAGACTCTGTAAGAACCAAACCTTCGTCTATCTTATTCTGTGATATTTTTGGGACATCTTATTTTACCATTTTTTCTTGGAGGTAAAGCTGTAGTCTTACCATTGTGGTGATAAAAATGTCAAGAAATACGTTTTTTTTTTTTATTTAAAGCAAAAAATATTCACCTGGAACCATAGTTTGAGCCATAATGTTTAATTTCAAAGCATTTTGGGGTCTTTATATTTTTCACTGATTTTTACCTGAAGGTAAGGCAAAAGTACAGAAGTATGGTTTATTTTTAGATTTTGTTACAAAAGA
>JAFBJS010000260.1:482251-495500 GCA_016785265.1 Paraplagusia blochii | reverse complement strand
TCCACTTCTCCTCTCCTCTTCTCTTCTCTCTCTCCTCTTATTTATATCTCCTCTTCTCTCTTTCCTCTCCCTCTCTCCTGATCCGGGATCCGAGTAACTTATTTCGTTCATCATATGTCTAACATGTGTTGCAATGACAATAAACCTTCCTTGAATCCTTGAATCGTCTGTCAGACATTTGCATCTGCATTACACAACACGAACAGTTGGGGGAGCTAGTGCGGGGAAATAAGGAGCGGTGATTTGTCCACGGTCGACTTCGGTGGTTTTAGTCTCCATAAACTAAGAAAAGAGCCGAGACAGGAAGCCGTTTTAAAAACCTATGTTTGTGTTTCTCTAAACAATACTCTTTTATAACCTTTATATCCGTTAATATCATCGACAGAGTTGAGTTCAGACTCATGAAGTCGCCGCACAAACAACATCCGGTTTGTCTTCTAATTAACGCAAACTTTTTTACACAGAAGGGTAAGAAAAAACGTGTGAATGTTGATGAGTTTTCTGAAATGTTAATAAAAAGTTAATTAATGGTCGTGTATCTGTGTGAAAATTTAACGGCGGCGTGAAATATATCTATTTACGACTCAATGTCGTCATTGCTATTTTCAGAGCTAGGCTAAGGCTAATGGAGCTAAATGTCGTGTTAGCCTAACGGCTGTGACGTTGATTGAAATAACAGTATTTTAAAAAGGCTGAATTTAGGCGAAAGTAATTAATACTGTAAATAAAAAATGAAATGAATGCCCTGGTTCTTTTCCGAAAATGTATCATTTGTGTTTGTTACTTTCAGCCACTAGTATTTACATTAACTGATAATTATATTAAAACAGAACCTGAGGACATTGTTAAGTGCTTTTTAAAGATAAAGTTAAAATGTATTTACCTTTCTTTGTTAAGGTTTTTTCTGGAAAGTGACCTAAAGTAAATAAAAGTGCTGCCATGGAGTTGCTATTCAGTGAACATCGAACGTAAGTCAAGATGTTTGTCTTTGCAATATTTGTTAAAAATGTAAGCAAGCATTGATTGAATTGCTAATATTAAAATAATATAAAATTATTTTTAGGACCTAAATATTTTACTTTACTAAGAAATATGGGTTGATGTTTAAGCCCAGTTACTGCTAAATGCATTTGGAGTTTATTTGCATTGCTAAAAAGAAAAATGTCTCACCCACCTTACATACAGCTTTCCAGATTCAGGTGCACCGTCTTCATGTACTCTTTGGCCAGTCGACCTCAAACTAACACATCTGGACTGGAACCCTGAAGCCACTCTGATCCACTTCCAGGCACAGTATCTCACTACATGTGATATGGACTATAACATCTTACAAGATGAAATTAGAAACACTCCAAAAACAAATATAGCTGTGGATGTTGGAGACTTTTGTCTTGTGGAAGACGTGGACTCTGCCACCTGGTACAGAGGAAGAGTTCAGAATAGAGAAGATGACCAGTTTGATGTCTTCCTTGTAGATCATGGAAATGTCTTGAATGTAGATGTTGTCCACTTGTCCTCCTGCTCCCAAGACCTGTTTATTCTGCCTCCAAAAATCCTGAGTGGATTTCTGATTAATGTCCTGCTGCATCAGAGTTGTTCACAGTCTGTTTTGGACGATTATTTCTTCAGTCTGGTTGGAAAAACGGTCACAGGTTACAGTCGAGCTCTTCTTCCTCATAAAGTCTTCCTGTTTGAAGCCCCTGACCTCAACAGTGACCTTGTCAAACAAGGTTTTGGGAGACACGTGGACACAGACACGTTCCTTTTCTTGGTAGAGGTGCTCACAGAGATGCCCGTCCAACCGAATTTGGGCCAAGTTCCAGACTTACTTATTGGAAAACCAAAAAGACAAGAGATTAGTTTCCAATCACCCACTCTACAGAAATACAAAGACATTTTGTCGTTGTGCAGACACAGCTTGAGTTGTGGGAGTCGAGTCAAAGTGCGCGTCTCTGCAGCTGTCAGCTCCAAGCTGTTTTACTGTCAAATGGTCAGTAGGACGGCAGAGATTTTGGAAATGTCCAAGAAATTGGCCTCACTTTGTAGGAACCTGGACAAAGATTATGGACAGGCTGCAAAAAATGTGGGAATTCTGTGCTCAGTGAAAAACAAAGATGACAAATGGTACAGAGGCTTCGTGCCGTTTCTTCCCATCAACTCTAAAGTCAGAGTTCTGTTCATCGACTATGGCTTCTATGAGTCAGTAAACGTAGAGGACATCCAAATGTTACCTGTCGACCTCTTCACCCCACCTGTCATGGCGTTCCCATGCTCCCTGTCCTGCCTGCAGGACCAGGACGACGGTGTTAGAAACCAACAGTTGAGTTTACTGAAGGCTGGTTTACTTGGAGACGTGTTGGATTTAGAAATCAGTGGTTTTGATGAGAAACATCAGCTTTGCTACGTGAAGTTGTTTGTTGCTGAAGATAATCCAGTAAATGAATCAAAGTCTGTGGAGGCGTCAACAAAACTGGACATCAGGACTGTTTTAGACCTGGGAGGACTGTGTCCTCAGCACGGCTCTCTGTACTTTGACACTGTTATGGAAGAAGCACTGAGGAAAACAGTAGAGGAGGAGAAGGTGCAGGTGGGCTCAGTGTTTGTGGGCTACGTCACACACATCCAGAATCCAAATCAGTTCTGGATCAGAACACAGAAACGCAGTGAGGAATTCATGGAGATAACTAAGAAAATGACGACTCACTTTAGTGGAGTCAAACTGGATGAAGACGTGATCTTGTCTCCTCGGCCTGGAACACTCTGCTGTGCTGTGCATGAGGAGGACATGCATTTCTACAGGGCCGTAGTCACAGATATTCTGGACCACGGAGTTGAAGTTCTTTTTGTAGATTATGGGAACAGTGAGAAGGTGCCTTACATGTTGATTAAAAAGATCCCTGAGGCGTTGGCCAACAAACCGCCGTTCGCCATCAGTTGTGCCCTCAACATCTTACCCACGGACGATGTCTGGACCAGCAGCACCTCAGACTTCTTCAGACGGACCGTGTCCAACAAGGCCATTTTGGTTCACGTCGTTCACATGAGAAAAAACAAATGTGTAGTCGATCTTCATGAGATGGAGTGTGGCAACATGCACAGTATTACGGATGACGTGCTGTCTTCTCATCAAACAAAGTGCAAGGACAGGAGCTCCAAACTGCTGCTGGAGAACACCAACGACCAGGGGGTGGGTCCTACAGGGCCCAACAGGAAGTTGATTGCAAAATGGGCAGATCAAAGAAAATCAGAGGAGGTGTGGGGAAAAACCAAAGCCTCCAAAAACTTCAAATCCTTGAATATCCAGCCTGGGTTTTGTTTTGCTGTGCGCTGCACCTACATCAACTCTCCATCTGATTTCTGGTGTCTGCCTCTGGACAAAATCCCAGCTTTGGACCAACTCATGGAGAAGATCCAGCAGTATTACTCCACCAACACGGTTCCACTCCAGACAGTTCCGTGTTGTGTTGTCAAGACGACTCTGAATGGCAGATGGAGCAGAGCTTTCATCATAGAGAGGACGGAGGGTCAGGCTGTGGTGACGTTGGTGGACTTTGGTTACACCATCCAGGTTCAGGAGCAGGATCTTCAGGAAATATTGCCAGAGTTCCTAAACTTAGAGCCAACAGCTTTCAGATGCTGCATTTTTAACCTGGTGGAAGCTTCTGAAGACGAGAACAGTTGGCTCTGGAGGCCACAGGCATGTAGCTCTGTCCAGAAGTTTGTCCTGGACAGCAGCAGTGGGTTAAGCTGTAAAATCATTTCTCAGGTGAACGTAAAACACAGAGGTTTGTACAACGTGGTGGAGCTGTTTAACACACAGACCCAGCAGAGTCTAAAAAGTTCTCTGATAGAGCAAGGTCTGGCCAGAGAAGCACCAACCTGGACGAAAGATCTGCCAGAAATATATCCTGAGTCCTTCATCTACTCCTCTTACGATCTTAGACCAGGAAGTGAAGAAGAAGTCTTCATCACGCACGTCAGCAGTCAGTGGGAAGTCTTCTGCTACCTGAAGAAGAACATGGAAGTCATCGACAAGCTTGAAAACCAAATCTTTGAGGAGAGTAAGACGATGAAGGTCAGCAGCAGAGCTGTGGTGAGGAAGCTGTGTTTGGCCAAATACCTTGACGGCAGATGGTACAGAGGCTTCGCTCACACAGTCCAGTCACCTCTTCACCTCAGTGTGTTCTTCGTGGACTACGGGAATGAAAACATCTGTGAGAAAACCCAGGTCCTGTTCCTTCACACGGACTCCGTTGATCTTCTGTACACACCGATGCAGGCCATAAGGTTCCACCTGGTCTCAGTGTCCAAGGAGGAGAACTATGCTGATGTGAAAGAATGGCTCAGCAACGCCATCCTCAACAAGGACGCCACAGCTGTCGTACGTCAACACAACCAGGACGGTTCGTTTGATGTCGAGCTGTTTGTGGGAAAAGTTAACGTCAACCAAAAAGTTAAGGAGTTGATTTTCAGCTACAGGCGTCGAACAGAAGCAGATGTTGGTTCAAGTATAAAAACAAAACCAGGCAGAGGAAACACGACAACAGGGATTAGGTCCAATCATAAAATCCCTCGATTTGTGTCCCTGAAGTCAGACAGGGGGCGACAAAGTCATCATCAACCTCAAAGAACCAGCAGACAGAGTCATAATGGTCCTGTGAAAACTTCGACCAGAAACAGAAAAAAAAAACAGGAGGCGTTGGATGGGACAACATCGCTGTGCTCTGTGGAAACTTCTAAAGAACATCAGCATCCAAGTGATGGAGATACAAAGTTCCAATCCAAACCAGAGAGCAGGAGTATCACAGCTCAGTTGTCCTGCTTGTCTGAGAAGAAGGTCAACACTGGGCTCAGAGAAAACTGCTTCATCTCTCACTTCCAGTCTTTAACCTCCTTCTACCTTCACTTCTCAGATGATGGACCTTCCATCGTAACATTGGCTGAAGAGCTGAACTCCAGTGCCCTGAGGAATTCCCTGGAGACTCCTACGTCTGTGACCGTCAACGACCTTGCACTTGCCGAGTACGAGGAAGATGGAGCTCTTTATCGCTGTCTGGTGAAGGATCGTCAGGGAAGTTCTTCCTTTGAGGTGGAGTTTGTTGACTATGGGAATACGGCTGTTGTGGAGAAGACCAGAATCTTTGTCCTTCCTAAAGAGTTCCTCACTCAGCCCAGATTCAGCATTCACTGTTCACTGTTGGATACAAGCACTTTTCAAGGAGATGCTGCGTTCACTGACGCTGTGGTGGAGAAGCCTCTGCTGGTTGACTTTGTTCTTCAGTGTGGATCCGTATGGAAGGTGCAGATTCAGGTTCTTATGGATGGAGCTGAAGACCCCACAGATGTTGAATGTGGATCTGGTGAAGACGCTGGAAAAGAGGAAGTGGATGAAGAGGTGCCTTCAGTCATACAGGAAGTGACATCATATGAACAGGACCGACTAAGAGAAAATGAAACATCTACGTCTGGAAAAGGAATTTCAACCACTGAATGTGAAAAAAACAGTGAAGGACACAACAGTCAAACTGTTGAACCAGTCCAAGAGGACAACACAACAGTGGTCAACACTCTGACCAAGGACCACGGCACCGACCACCACGGCAGATCGGAACTTGTTGATGATGATGCAGAGCCTGACCTCAGATGTTTGATTCCAAGGAGAATGGATGGAGAAGTGACAACCACTGGGGAACCATCTGACCTGGACTCTGCTCCTCCTCAGAAGCTCCTCTTTGCTCCTGTTGACATGGACAGAGAATACTGGGGCTTCGCTGCTGCCGTCACAACACCCTCAGAGTTTCATGTCATTCTGGAAGACTTCCTTCTCCCCATGAACCAGGTGTCCAACCTGCTGGAGGAGCTCCCTGAGGAGTTGTCACCTCTCCCTGAGTCACACATGGTTCCAGGCTCCTGCTGCCTGTTGAAGACCGGCTCCCAGATGAAGTGGTGCAGAGCGGAGATCACTGAGACCAGCTCTAGGGTGGACCTGAACCTGGTGGACTATGGCCACTGTGACTGTGTTCCACACCAAGACTACTTCAGGCTGAAGCAGCTTCCAGAGCAGCTGCTCAAAATGCCAAAAATGACATTTCCGTGCAAGTTGTGGGGGGTGAGGGCGGCAGGAGAGCGAGGACAGTGGACGGATGACGCGGCCATCTTCTTCCAAAAACATCTGCAGCAGAAAAGCCTTCAGATCATCTTCAGAGAGCTGCTGCAGGGTCCTTTCTGGATGGTGGACATTGTGGTCGATGGCGTCAATGTTGCCAAGGACTTGGCGGAAAGTGGACACGCCTGTTCTATGGAGGACAGGTAGGAGTTCATCTGTTACATCACAAACTCAGCCTAGTGTAGTGGACAGATCAGGGAAAGGCAGTGAAGACAACACTTGATGCTGAATCTTCATTGTGTTTGTGATTAAATTTGACATTTGTGACGGTCCACAGGTTCCAGGAAGTTTCTTTCTACACTGATCAGGTCATGGTGACGTCAGACAAATCAGAAGATCTGGAGGAGGACACGGTGGAGCTACCTTCACTGGGCTCCTTCTCTGGGTCAAATTATTGTATGTCTGAGATAATAATTCACCAACAGCCTGTTAAGACTAGTGTGTCTTCATTCAACTGGTCCTTTTTTCTGTCCCAGGTCTCCTGATGTGAATCACTGAAGGATGTTTCAACTTAAACAGAAAAAGTTCTAGAGAAAACAAGCTGCAGAAACCCAAGAGTTTCTTATGATTTTTTCTTCTCTTTTTGTATTGTCCAGTTGATAAAGTTAATGAGTTTATTCTTAGAAGTTGTAACATCTTTTTGACATTTCTGTTTAGATGACTATTGTGTCAGTTTCTTATTTCTAATGTTCTAATAATAGAAATACACGTGTGTTGATACGTGTTTAATTAATGACTTTGTTTACATCCAACAGTCTGACGGCTTTTTATCACCACAGACGTCACTGTGTTGGTTTGTTCAAGGTGAAAAACTTAAATCCAGACATTTTACTAACACCTTTAGTCCAAACACCACAATCCCTGGACCAGAACCAGGACAGTGAGGTAGGACACTCCTGGAAGACGGAGCGACAAAGATGAAGAATGTAGAGAGATGTGAGTAGCAGCCCAGTGGTTCAGATAAGACCGTGAAATCAAATGTATACAACAAACAGGGCAGTGGTTATGTGACTTCCAGCCATTGTATGGTGCCCCCTTGTGGATGCGAGGTGGAAGCACAATGGTAAGTATGAGTTTCTCGTGGTAATTGAAATGATTTAGATTATTTGTTGTTATGCTCTTGCCATAGTGGAGCAAGGCCTTTTAGGGAACATTTAGACACTCAAAGAAATAATTTACATCTCCAAACAAATTTTTCTTTTTTCTGTGCACGATGTTAATTTTTAAGAAATGTCATAGAGCAGGGTTTTATGAAGTTTAGAGTTAAACGTTCAACAAGAGAGAAGAAAACCTGCCAATGTCTCCTACCTTTGACTCAGTCCTTCATCAGAGAACAACTCTCCTCATCTGTGGTCTTTGTCAGCCTCACCTGCTCTGGCTCATATTTGACGTCACGGACAGAACACAGCGCGATTGGTCCAGTCTTTGTGGGCGGTTGGTTCTGTTTTCACCGCTGTTATTCGCCGTGAAGCTCGGCTGAAGATGCATCCGTGCATCCACCCCCAGTGAGTCAACCACAGGGTTAAGTACGGATTGGATGAAGACATGGCAATCGCTAGCATTTAAACACTGTAATTTCAACTTATTTCCACTAGGGGGCAGTATACGGATGCTGGACGACGTGTCAGGAGACGATGACAGTGGAATTAAGGAAATCCTACCATCGTGAGCATGGACTGTGGACATTATGACCAGACACACATCCTCAGATGATTACATGGACTAATGGACCCTGAAGGTCAACTGTGGAGATCTGACATCGCTGGAAAACTCCAGGTAGACTTTCTATTGGCTGTTTCTATGAAGTCTTCCTGACATTAGCTCCACTGAACACACACACACACACACTGAGGTGGTGAAGTCACATGATTGGGCTGTGAACAGTTTGTGGAATTGTCCCTTATTTTCTCCTCATTAATAATCATTTAAGAATCGATTTATGACCAGACACTAAATTCACCTCCGCTGAAGTCGAGATGTTTCTCCTTCCTTTTGGCTTTGTCAGATCTGATCATGTATCTCCACAACCATCTTCACCATGTCCACTTTGTTCATTTTTCCAATCACACTTTTTTCAACAGTCGTTTCAGTTTCTTCTCAAAATGTTAAATCAAATGGTTGATTGAAAACCAGTGACATTCTTTTGCTCGTCTCCTAAGACACTTCTTCCTTCTTTGACATAGTGTTTATAGATGATTCCACACCTTGGAGCTCATGAGTTTTTAATGTCCTAGAAAATCATTGCTCCTTCAAGCAGCTAGAGGCCACTGTAGAGCACAGACGAATGGAAAACACTGTAGTATTTATGGTCATCTTACTGCAGCACAGACTTTATTTTCTTCACATTGTACAAAGTTTCACATGGTTCATCACTGAGAGAGTGAGGTTAGGGTTTATGGTCAGGTATATTTCTGCTCATGTTCTTGGACAAATGTATCAATGTTTAGGACGTGTGAAGACAGACAGACATGTTGGACATTTTCTCCTGCTCTTCTTCACTCATGAAACAAAGGCTGTTAAATACAGTGTTAGTGGTTACAGGGCCATGGCGGTCAGGCAGCCACGGCGGGGGAGGGACAGGACAGAGGCTGCACACCCCTCAGCTCCACAGCCTTGTTGAAGTGGACGTCCATGGTCTTAGAGGCTTTGGTAATCTTCAGGTTCTTCATGCAGCCTCTGAAGGACCTGCTGGTGGAGAGAGCAGCCTGACGGACGCCACCTGGAGGGAGGAGAGAGTGTTACATTCAGGGACTGCAGCGTGATCTTGTTGACGTTTCTTCTGGTCTGTGAATTCAATACGGACGGATCAGTGTTTGTCTCCTCCTGTCTCTTCTTCACATATTTCACATTATTTTTTATTTTTAGGTGGTGGGGGGTCGACCACCGCTGCACCAGGGTGAAAACTTTTACCATCTGTGAGAAACACATGGATGCAGTCTTACTTGGGAATCCTCCGACGTAGAGAGGGTCGTTTGTGTCGCAGGTGTTGGACCGAGCGTTGGGACTCTCCGCTTGGACCGTATTCCCGTCCACCACTAACTCCACCTTGTGGCGGAATTTATTGGCGGTCACCGAGTGCCACTGCAGGTCACAGAAGGTGGTGTCTGTGGGTTCGTACTCCGCCGTGATGCGTCCGGCTCCGTTATCAACGTGGAACAGCAGCTGTGGAACCAGGGTGGATGAAAGGACTGTGACTTTTATATGAAAGGTAGAATTGTCATCCGTTCTCCTGAACATCTAGACCTACTTGGATCATCAGGTCCATACAGTAAATTCTACAACTCAACATTTCTCTCCCACCTTTCCATTGACTATTTCCAGGCCCAGTCCATCGTTGGCCTGGTTACTGATGGCCAACAGAACTCCGTTGGTTCTGCTGGTCCTGAAGTCCAACCCAATGGACACATCCAGACCCACTCTGTAGTTGGACACTGCACCAAGACAAGAGCACAGGTTGAACAAACGTCCTCCTCTATGAACCAATCACAGCAGCACATGTTTCCTTCTGACGTTCTGACCTGCTTTCAGGAATCCTGTGCCTTCAAAATAAGTCCCCGTCTCCGTGGCTACAAAGCACCTTCCCACCATGTGACTGGCAGTGGGCGCCGCCATGTCCAGTTTGAAGTCTTCAACGATGGCCTCAGTGCGACCTGAGGGTAAAGTCAGAAGGAAAGATTGACTCAGAGATGACACTAACATTACCGTGTGTTGGAGCTTCACGTCTCTCCAACAGATCTCCACCTGTGCTGGGTGATTTGGTGGTCACGGCTCCGCCCACCATCTTCAGGTTACGGATGCAGCCGTTGATGCTGTAGAGAATCTGAAAACAAAGACAAATGTTGTTTTTTTTGTTTAACCAAACTCCAGTGGAGCCTCTCGTCTGTTCCTACCGGTCCGATCCTCTTGGTGGTGTAGTTCTGAGGTAAACCACCAACATACAACATCCCAACCACGTCCAACAGGTCCGCCTGGAGGAGAGGAGAAGGTTCAGAATGATCCAGGAACAATAACCTCATCCTGAAGTTTCTATTTCTGTTTCTTTCTACCTATTAGTCCTGGGCCCTGAACTAGTCCAGGGACCAGTATTTAAGAACCTTCAGCATCAAACAAAACTGCACCTTACATTGATTTAAAAGGTAAACAGTTTCTCTATATTAGGACACGTCGTCCTACCTTCTTTGGACTGATCATCTGTTTGCTGTAGCGTCCGTCCAACATTAGGAGGCACCGCTGCTTGTTACGACTCACTCGGATCTGAGGAGAAGAAAAACAAGCAGCGTGAGGACAAAGATGAAGGACAGTGTTGGACGAACAGAACAGTGTTCATGACCGACCTTGTGCCAGTTCCCATCGTTGATGGAGAAAGGAACGCAGCCAGAGATGTTTCCATGACCAAGGTCGTAGCCCAGACACACTTGTCCTTCCTTGATCTGCAGGAAGACAGAGAACAACCCACTTCCTGTTGCTGTACAGTTGGACAGTACACAAAATAAACACAGTCCATAGTTTGACAAAAAAAAAAATCCATGAGCTGTGGACAGACACCTGAATGGAGACAAAGTCGGCGTGGTTGATCCTGGCCATGTACAGAACCAGTCCAGACTCCTCCTTGGTCCTCAGCTCAAACTCCAGGATGAGCCTAACACACGATTATTCTTTTAGTGGAGACTTTTAAAGTTGCAGTTAAATTCAGTTGTTGTTTCACAGTAGAAGAAGAAGACGCCTCTCTCCTCTTGACAAAACTGTCAACTATGTCAACTGTCTTGACACTTTATCAGTACTGTAGATCTCAAAGCTCTGAGCTTCACATATTTTCAAAAACACTAGGATTCTGTTCAGTCTGTCACTCATTCACTACAAACAGATTTATTGACCAGTAGTTTGTTTTTTTTTTACCTTTCTCTGACTTTGGTGTCATCAAAAGCGAAGCTCATGTGACTGTTGCGGCTCAGTCCAAACTGATGGGCCTCCTCCAGGGCCACAGGGGCCACGGCCGACTCACAGGAATCCTGCAGTTGGAGCAGAACACTTCACTGAAGCTGACATGATTTTCACCTCGCTGCTCAACAACAGCCATCACACCGTGGCCCATTAAATGATGGACTGTGTGTGAATCAGGTCAGTGGGAAGATGGAGGGACAGTCTGTGCGTCAAACTCCTCAAAACATAATGAAATATAGAAAAGTTCTTGCAGTTTCACTAAAACCACCTTATGGCGGTGGTGGAAGATCTCACCTAAATGAAGACGTTTTTCCAAACTTTTCAATCACCCTTAAAAACTGAGCTGCAGTTCCACAAATGAACACAAGATGTCAGTGTTGTAACCTAAATCATATCACCTTTCTTTGTGGTTCTCGTCTTCTGGAGCTCTGCCCTCCACCCTCCTCTGTCTGTCCCTGTCCTCTACCTCTTCATTCATCTCCTGCTCACCTTTAGCTCCTGTTCTCCAGTTCAGTTCCACAGTTTCCTGGTTAGAGACATCTGCTGTTGTTCTACTACAGGAGTCCACAGTTGATCATCTCCCACTTCCTCCACAACATCTAAACACCCACCAACCATCACCATCATATTTTTGCTGATTTTCACCTTCACTTCCTCCTGACCTTTCACATTCTGCTGCATTTCCTCTCCTTCATTTCTCCACTCAGTCAAACTCCCATCATCCTTCACTGTTTGTCTTCTTCTACTCTCATTTCCTCAGTCTCACATGTCCTCCTGCTGAAGTCTCTTCTCCTGACACAGCTGCAGTATCCGTACCTTGAGGACAGATTCTGAGAACATTTCTGACACTGGGATCAGCTGAGATGACGGAGCGTCTCCTCCTGATACGCCTGCCTTGATCTCCACTCTCTCCTTGTTCCCTTTCAAGTGAAGACACTCCTCAGACTGCGACCTTGCTTTGTTACAGCTGACACTCACCTCTTATCCAGCTCTGTCCTCCTCCTGCTCCTCCTCCTGCTCAGCCTCCCTCTTTTTTCTAAAGTCCTTTCTCCTCTTTCTGCCGTCAAACAAAGGAGCCACATCACTTGCTCCGGAGCCCTTTCCTTCTGTCTGCTTTAATTCTTCTCCCACTTCCTCTTCTCCGTCTTTCCATTAAGACAACAAAAGGTAAAAGGCAGCGGGTTCAGAGAGTCTCTCCTCTCTCCCATCTTTCATTTTTTTCTTAAATCTCCTTTTTCCTTCTTCTCCTCTCTCTATTTCCTTCTGTGGTTTTCTGTCAGGCCAACAACAGAAGGAAGGTCTTCCAATCAGACTGGCTGCTCTGAGGCTGGAGGTCACACTGGTAATCTGAAGTGATTCAGTCTTTTTCTTCTAGTGGTCAGGCTTAAGGTTGGACAATGAAGAATTCAAAAATGCAACAAATAATTCTCCCTCCCTTCAAGGTGAAATGGCTTCTTCCTTCTTTCTACCAATTATAGAAAAATAAAAATACATTTTTGATGCTCACAAAATATGATTAAAAATACTTTCAAAATACCTCAGTTGTCTGGAAATTAGTTTCTGCAATTACAGGAAAAAAGAATCCTACTGTGCCCAACATGAGGTCAGAGCCACAGGTTAGAAGTCAAATGGAATAGAAGAAGCTGAAGTGTTGGAGCTGTGATCTGGGTCAGCAACACTTCACTGCTGAGAGCATTCTATGGCTACGGTTTCTCCTCTTTCATCACAAGTGAAGTCCTGACCTTCACCGTTGGAGAAGAGCAGACCAGCCACTGTCAAGTATGTCTTTCAGATGTTGACCTGTGGTGTCACCGGTGAGCAACGCCGACAGAAACAGACGGTGGATTCACCAAAATAACACATCTGGTTTTCACCTGTTTCTACTCCCTCGTGTTGCATTCAGGTTCCACTGGAATACTGCAGCTGTAACACAAGTGTGAGTAGGAGAGTGTGTGTGTGTGTGTGTGTGTACCAGGTGAGCACTTGGATCCTGTGTAGTAGTGGTCTGGGCTGTAGCAGCAGAGGGTGTAACAGCAGGGGGCGTGGCTTCCTGTAGGTCAGCAAGTGTGGAATTGAAAGAAAGTGGATTAGCAGCAGCGACAGAGCAACAAGCCAACATGGAAGGACAAGGACTGGGAAACA
>JAFBJS010000260.1:338168-482173 GCA_016785265.1 Paraplagusia blochii | reverse complement strand
TTGATATATGGATAGAGTTCTCATAGTCATTTCTAAAAACCCCTTAAACCCACAATCTCTGATCTCTGCAGTGACCTCCAGAAACTGTCGTCATCTTTTCTATTTCAGCTTGACCAACTCTAAATCGCTCCATTTCAGGGATTAACAGACAAATTCACAACAGGGACTGTAGAAACTCTCTCTTCAATATCTGATAAAATGTAGATGTTGGGAGGGTGGGGTCGGGGTGGAGCAAATGAACTCTCACACCATAAAGCAACAAAGTCCAGAGTTATGGCCTCACCACGAGGCTCCTCAGCTCAGTGGTCCATGATCAATGGACTTTTAGGGCCTGGGTTTAGCAGCTAACTGGGTAACTGATAACCTCCGACTGCTGGAGGACTCATCATATATTAAATCCATGAAATACATCTGGTCTGTTCCATTAGAGCTGTGAAATGAACGACTGGGCCTGACAGCACCTTAGCACGGCGGCTAAGCGCTAGCACCTGCAGCCTCATAAAGCATAGATGGCATCAGCAGTTAGCGTAGCGGCGGTGCTCTGTATGACAAGGTGCCAGAGGCGGAGTTTAGAGGCTCAAGGCTGGAGGGACCATAAAGAAGAGTTAATGGACTGAACAAGTGCTGTATGATGAAACACTAAGCTAACACGGCGAGGCCACGGCTGTAGTTCATCAGGAGGAAGAGTGTGTGTCCAGGTGTGTGTGTGTGTGTGTGACTTAACTGAGCTTCATCTGTGTGTTAAATCCGAGGGTTAACTCAGAGGGACAAACTGAAGTCCTCAGATTATCCAAGGTTGGACCAGGGTTTTTTTTTAACCTTTCTATTGTAACTGAGCCTCACCTGGTTAACAGACTTCTGGTACTTTCAATTGATGACCCACACACCAGTGGTTCTCACCTGGTCTGTCTTCAGGCTCCACTACTACTTGTTCCTTGTTCTGGCAATTTAATGTATTATTAAAAATATATATTATTTATTGCCTTTGGCTGCCAGCTCACTAAAATACCCCCCCCATCATCAGAGAATCACTAACCTTAACTAACCCACTGACCCCAACCTGAAGGTTTTTTCTGACCCTATAGGTGGAGCTGGTTCCCCTTAATTTGTCATCACTGTCTTAAACTCCTTGGTAAAGATCTCATCTGGTCCAGATGGACACTAAGGCTTTAACACAGTATCATACAGCAGAACCCTGTTGAAGAACAAAACACGGCCAGGATTGTAGTTACAGACACTTACAGCAGGGGGCTCTGGACCTGGAGCTGTGGTTGGAGGAGGACCAAGCACCTCAGGCTCCCGGGTCTCCTCCTCTCCTTCAGGCAGCGGGGGCAGAGGGAGGATGGAAGGTTCAGAGGCGATGTTGGGACACTGGCCGATTTCAGCGTTTTCAAAGGACACGGGCTGAGAGAAGTCAGCCAGGCTGCAACACAACGACAGACAGACAGACAGACAGACAGACAGACAGGCCGTCAATTACCAACTCTGGAGTACGGCTGGCAGTAGCATGACAAAAGTTAAATAAAACAAAAGTTGAGCAAACACTGCTGCCGGCCCCACATCACTTTCACTGACTGGAGTAAAGTAAAATAAAATGAAAATATTCTATATTTTTTATTTATTTAAAGACTCCATGTCTTGAGGTCACAGGTGTTTCATCCAGACTTAAACAAACCTCCTGTTTAAAAATCATCAGTTTTTTCAAAATAAAACATTGTTTTAGATAGACTTCATTCTGGTAGTATTACTACATAGAGTCACTGGGGTCCTACACCAAAGGACCCAGGGACCACTTACGATCCTTAAACCAGGGGTTTGATGATCCAGTTGATTTGTGTTTTGATGAATGTGTTTAAAACACACAGACCAAATCACAGACACACAGTTCTGAGGATGAAGGGTAGAAAGAAACAAAGTGCACGATAACAGAAAGACACCGAGGACAACAGGACGACAACAGAGACCAGCGTAATGTGAGTTATGAGTGCGTTTACGATTTGGGACAGCTCAATTACTGCTGTGTCGACAGGAGAAGTCAGGGCTGAGTGATGGTGACAGGGTTTTTCCACAGTAAAATACAACATCCAAAGAAATTAAAAGAAAATGATCAAACTTCACAAACTTCATCATGTGACTCACACAGAGTTGACCATGAGGTTCCAAATACATCCTTCAAAGGGGACGTTGACTCGGTTGGACGTCTGCTCCACCTCCACTGGGATGCCACCCAGGAAGACACGCTGCAAGGTCATTGGCTGGTCGTTGGGAAGGGTGGCCTCTCTCTTGGCCTCTTCATCCACTTGGACGGCGAATGACCTAGTGATACAGCACAGATGGACACGACTCTGGTTTAACGGACAAGAAATGAATGAAACTCTAACCTAATTTCACACAAGTGGGTCCCATCATCTGGTACACGCTGTAGGGGGCAGTAGTGTACCACAAAGCACCCAGTTCACAGTAATGTACGGTATGATGTATGAAGGGGAGGCCAACCTTCCAGCCAGTCTCTCGATGCGGAGCGAGTGCTCCTTCCCATCGTTCAGTATTCCCAGCTCAGGTCGCCTGATGACACGGCGAGGGCTGTGGCTGCCGGTGAACACCAGAACCTCCAGAGAACCTTGGTTCAGCATGACTGAGAGGTAGGGCTGCAGGAAGGACACAGACGCAGGGTTTATTGACAGCACACACATTTTCTTCATATCTTAAATGGATCCACAGGATTGTAGTTTTCTGCTTAAGAAAGTTGAAAATGAAAAATCCACAATTACAGTCACAGTTTTTCTAATTAGCTGAGATTTATTGACAAAATCTTCCCTCTTTTTTTTTTTTTTTTACACAACTCTGACAAGTTTCCTGTGTTTCAACTGAACTACTTTGATGGAACTGAAAAACATTTCCTTTCAGTTCCTTGACTTTTACTATCTTCTCATCTTGAACGTGACCTTAATTTGACCTTGTCATAAATGAAATCCATGACGTATTCACTCCTGTGTCCAGAGTGAATTCACAGGATCCTCCTCATCACTGGAGATACTCTGTGTGGCAATTAATCACTTTGTAAAAAAGCACATCGGCTCAGAGTGTCTCCACATATAATGAATACAATTTTGAGAAATCCAGCTGCTTGTGTGTTACATTCCATCAGTGTAGAAGACGTCAGTGTTTGATTAACGAAGGGGGAAAAGGCAAACAGGAGAGAAGAAGAAGTAAGAAAACTGAAGCAGGAGGAGGAAGGAGGGAGGGAGGTAAGGATAACAAGAGATGAGAGAACTGGAGAGGAGAGGATAATGGGGGGAGAGATGAGAGGCCAGAGAGCAGGAGAAGAGACGGAGAAGGGGCGGGAGAGAAGGAGCGAGGTGGAGGAGAGCAGCGGAGCAGGGTCAGGCTAATTTGAATTTTAATTCACTGTGTGCCAGAGGGCGAAGTGGGAGACAATTTACCACCTGAAAATGGAATTTCAATTTGAGGTCGGGGACAAATTGAACTGAGATGTAGCTACAACATGTCTCAAACACACACACAGACACACACAGAGACACGCAGAGACACACAGAGACACACAGAGACACACGGAGACACACAGAGACACGTGTCCTGAGTACAAACCTGTGACTACAGTATCACAGGGTTTCCAACACATGCACAAACTCATCCTCAGAAAAAAGTAATGGCCTACAATATTACTACAGTAGAAGAATTCCTGTTGGACACTCACTTAAAGTCTGGAACAACTGACCTGGAATCAGCAGAAGACCTGGCAATAAGAACCAGCCTTTGTTTAAAAGACACTGAAAAGGTGTTTTCCCTTTTATTACTGACTAAAACACAAAAGTTTTCAAATGCACGTCTGTAATGTGTTAAATATTATAAATTACTGCTGATGGAACTGAAATATGTCATTTAATTAGATAGTATCATTCAAGGACCAAGGACACTTCTGGGATGGAGACTAATGGATGGATCAGGAGTTACATCTACAGAGAAGATCTGTACATGTTGTTCAAGAGGACACGGAGGTAATAATATAGATAATACTACAGAGCCTGAACTTCTAAAGAACCTGTTCCAGCAGCTCCATGTCATGTTACATGTTTCTCCACCTTCAAAACATTAAATGAAACAATATATTAAGAGAAAGATTCTTCTGATCCAGGTCAAACCTTTGACAGGATTTACAAGCCCTTGAAAAATGACTGCAGCTACAGCATCAATTAGTTTCCCCTTTCATCTGAGCTCAGACAGGAAGTGGAGGTGGAGGTGGAGGTGGAGGTGGAGGTGCTCTCAGGGAGGACATGGAAACTCAGATCTTATAAAGTGCTGCTCTCTGATCAACACAAAAGAAAAACATTAAATTACTCCTCACATCTTTGCTTCAAGTGTCTGGTCTTTTTTCATTATTGCTCTGCCCATATTCAGATTTGATTCCTCTCCCCTCAAATCTCCTCTCCTCTCTCTGCATCTCCTTACATCTCGCCTCCACCCCCTCCACCCTCTGTCCTGACGTTTCCAATCCTGTCTTCCTCTTTTTTTCTCCCTCTTCTCTTTCACCTCTAAACCTTCTCCTCCTCTCCCTTCATCCTTTTGTCTCTCGTCTCCGTCTCTCTGTCCCCCTCTGTAACATCCATTAGTCAGGGCCAAGTTGAGTTGATGGTGTTTTTAACCTCCCTTAACCTTTGTCACACACACTCTCACACACTCTCACTGCCTGCCAGCATAGTTAGCAAAAATAGATTCATGCGACCAACAAGCGGTGATGATGGATAATCCAGAGGTAACCTCTGTTCTCCTTTACACAAACACACACATCCATGTTCACACACACACACACACACACTTCTTCTGCAGGGACTCACATATTAAACAATGCTAAGATGATAACAAATCCCAGTAACTGTTGCAGTAAACGACTGCACTCTTTTCATGTATGAGTTGCAGCCAAAAGACAGTAAATATACTGTACATGACCAGGGAAGTCTCAAATGCAAAAGCGAACCATGTGTTTGGCCACGTCTTTGCAGAAGAGAAACAGCAGCAGAATCATTAAAAGTCATGTTCAGTAGTTTTTTTTTTCTTCTTTATCTTTAGTTCTGCATAATTCTTCAGTGTTTACAGGTTGTATTCCAGACAAGCGCTCCGAGAGACGGAGATTGTTTTTAGCTGGAAGAAAATCTAATCATCTTTACTGCCAACAAAGTAAACTCTCATTAATATGCACTCATGGAAACTTCACTCACTCAGAGGAGGCTGCTGTGCACGTGTGTTCTTGTTGTTGGTGCTTGTGTAAACCTGTTTGTACACAGTATGTGTGGCTGTTCTGGATAAGAGACAATCCACTTAGTCCCTAATGTCCACAAATCCAAATCCAATTAATTTTACTCTCATGAAAAAGTAATTCACTTAAAGCAGCAGGACATAGACTGACGTGTACTGAGGTTTCAGATGAACCCACCTCTCCTGACTGACGACGTCTCCTCTTGGAGCCAATGAGGTTTGTGGTTCGAGCCTGAGGAGAAAAAAATTGTTAACAAGACATTTTTCCTCTGACTAATTTGGTAATTCTACAGCAATGCATCAAATCAAAAAGTATTATTAAAGAATTAAAATAGCTGAGGTGGTACCTGCAGGCCCTGGGGCGCAGCGCCCCCTACTGCCAACATTATGGTCCCAGTGTCTGACAGAGTGCTGAAGGACAGGCTGATCTCTGCGCCCACAGTCAGTGAGAGTCCACTCAGCTCCATGTATCCAGGCTTGGAGAAGCTGACAGTGTAGAGGTTCTGTTCAGGAGGAGAAGTCAACGTCATTTCTGCAGCAACAACAGCTAATGGTTCGTTCTGGAAGTTGGTGATAAAATTGTGGGAAAAAAAGCATCGTTATGTGAGTGAATCGTCACACCCCGAATATATATAGTGTATATATGAAAAAGGAACCTTCAGTGGAGTCCACCCTGGCTCCGTACATTCCTCTGTGTCTTTTTTCTAAGCCTAATTTAATACAATGCAAATGGAATTACTATTAATTATTGGATTATTCCCAATGGAATCATTTGGAACAGACTGGTCTTTGGAGGTTCTACTGATGCTTCCTAACAGTCCATCACTGTGCTGTGTGTTTCGTCAGACAGCACTTTAGGTTTGGCATTTAAAAAATAAAGAATGATGAAGTGTCTGCTTCACTTGAAGACAATCATGTTTCCTCTTCCTTCCAGTGAGATATTGCTTTTTTTGTGGTGATGAGCTGCTGGTGCATTGACCTTTATGCATTTTTCAATCTGCAATTTTTATCTTCTCTTCGGATTTAATAAAAAATAGTCTAAAAGTTGTCAAAATCTGTCATAGAAATGTGGAAAGCAACAGTGAAGAGTGAGGTTTAGGGGGAACCGTTGAATAAAGATGAGAGAGAGGAGGTGGATCTGGGGCCGCGGCCGTGGAGGAGATAAACGCTGAACTCACTGACAGAAGCTCAAGTATCTCTATCAGTGGATGAAACAGAGCTTCTCTGATGTTGATGTCAAACCACCGTCTGATGTCTCACCTCCACGTTGCACCCCTTGGTGACCCCGGTGTAATCTGAACTGCTGAGGAGATTGTAGGGTGTCCGGGAAACTTCAATCTCTCGGAGACAACCTGCGTATCTCTTCAACGTGATCTCTGGTCTAAAGAAAAAAAAAAACATACAATATTTTGGAATTCACGTGGATAAAAATTACTGAATTGGTTCCAAAGACTTTGTTTTCTTTCAGCTGAATTGCAGCAGCAGTGAAGCGATTGCATCACGTATCCAGAAGCAGAGTGAAGGCTACAAAAGGAATAATCTGAATATGCTGTGTCCATATTTAAGCACTTGGATTATTTTATTTTTCACATCATTCTAATGAAATCAATCTTTAAATTATGAATGGATCAGATCCAGAATCACAATGTGAAGAAAATACAGGTTTCAACCTGTACTCTCTCAATATATAAATATAAGAAATGAATTAAAGGTCAGAAGGTGGAGAAGAAGCAGCAGATATCAAACATGTGGATTTAGCCAAAAGCTCCTCAGCCTCATCAGCGTGTCTGAGCCTCATGCAGCAGTGAGTGACTGCAGTGTGGAATCATGTCATTCTACACTGTAACATGATTAATTTAATGTAATGTTTTTACCTGGCTTTCATGCTGTTAAGACAAAACACATTTAGAAAAATGTCACATTATTGTTTTTATCTCATTTGACATTTAAATACAGCAAAGGTACAGACATAAAACACAGAGAATTCTTAGAACCATGAACCCTTTACCCCTGGTGTTCGTACCTGTAGTTTCCGATGGTTGGTAAACCTCCAAAATATATTTTCTGGTTTTCCTTGAGGTTCAGACCAGTTGCTGAACCCTGAGATGTAGCTACAATCTTCTCCTCCATGTGGCTGTTGATGTCCACAACAGTCACCGTGGCTGAGTGAAGAAGATAGAAATGAGTGGAACTCTGCAGATCTTCACTCCAACAGACATTCATCTCATTGACTTGTTGTTGTTTCTGATGTACTTTGTTTCTTGTTTCGAGCCATGGTAATAGATTTCCAGCTTCCGTCGTTGTGTCGATTGGTTGATGTGACGCTGCCGGTCCCTGAGCCCAGGTCAAAGTTCACTTTCACTTTGCCCTCTGACAACTCCAGAGACATGAAGTCCTTCTGTAGACAGAACAAAAACAAACATATAAACATTATTGAGATATTGAACTTAAGGAAGTCTGTGATGCTCTTCTGCCCACAGTGATGTAGGAATACAGACCATGTCTTCAGTGGCCAAATACATGAGCAGAGCGTCAGAGGAGAAGGTGCGGAACTTAAAGGTGATAGTGGAAACGTTGGGGTTCCATCTAGTGGGTCGACCCACAGCGGCATAACCTTCACCGTCCAGTTGGACCGTTCCCTCAGAGTCTGATCTCTGGGGACTGTGCACAGATACAAACACACAAATAATCATTTTGTTGTATGTTCTCATCCCTCATCTGTTTTGAAGGTTTTGTTCTTGTTTGTTCTTATATTTTATTATCACATTGCAGTAACTGAGGTATTAACCAAGATCAAACTGAGAAGAATTGAACTTCTTCTGACTTTTTTGTTCACCGCATTAATCATTGAGATTCTGTTCAGAGGACAAAGACACTTCCCAGTGACATACCTGACAACACAACCCCTACAGTCTCCCTGTCTCTCCCTGTAGTTCCACAGTCCAATGGGTTTACCATCCAGGAAGGTCTCGCCCATGCAGCCTGTGAAAGTCGATGTTCTCACAGCATCTGCTTTCTAAAAAAACAAGGAGGAAACAATAATGAGTCGGGGAGAGACAGATAGTTGAGGTTCTACACAGACACAGTGGAAGAAGACGGAGGAGGACAGATACCTTGACAGTTCCAATTATTCCTCCTACAAACAGGTAGGCGTTCTGGTCCACATCCAGAATTGTGTAGGTCGTGGGTGAGTTGGCGCTGGCTGGGGTCGGCATCATACCAGCCATGGTCCCTTCCAGGGGATACACTGATATGGTTCCATTCAAGCCGTTCCTGCAGACAGAGGGGAAATGATACTGTTTGTTTTGTGACTTTTGTGCAATTCCTGGAAGGAACCGACTCCAGAAGCTTGACGTAGGACAAACAAGCTCTAATTAACTGTAGGTGATGACAAATGACGGAAACACCACGTGGAAGCCCTGAGCTGCACGATGAGATTAATCTCCCACCTCAGAGTTTGTTTTCAGAGTCGCATTTCTGCTCTGTTTCTGCAGGGAGAACATTTTCAAGACTGATAGTCTGTGAGATCCCACAGGAAAACACCGATGGGAATTCTCTGTCAGGGAAGCGTGTGCTGCAGGTGTGATGTCTACTTGGTGTGAATAGGCCTCGTGTTGGATCTTCTATAAAGCACAGTGTCAGCTTCTCACTGAGGGGAAGTGAAAGTGCTGGATTACACTGTGTCAGTGTAATGATGTGCTGCAGGCTGACGGGGCGCCACACTCTAGATTTCCCCTGTGAAGCTGTGTGTTTCCTACAGCGGCGTGGACCCATGGATATGGATGATGTCCTGAAGTCGTTATTTTGGTTTTTGTTTTCTATTTAAATCAAAGCTGGAGTGAGAGACGTGCTGATGTTAGAAGGACAGTAGAGTGACTCTCACTGAAGGAACAGTTCCCTCTTTCAACATGTTTTGGAGGTTGGAGATGAGATTTTCAACATAGATCATCACAGATTCACATGAATATTTTGCTCTTCGATCCTTTTTATATTACGCTTAATTTAACAATGCAAATTTAAAATTTGAACAAAGACATGACTCAGGGTCAGGGTTATCAGTCACAGTTCTCACCGAGACGCCTCTATACGATGCCAGTTCCCATCATGGATGGTCAGATGAGGGTACTCCACCCGACCCACCCCTGAACCCACGTCCCAGAGGAAATTTACTTTCCCTTTACGCATCTCCAAGGCCAGGAAATCAACCTGAGGCACAGAGAAGACAAAGAATATGATCATGTCTGCAAAAGCAGAGACAGAGGGGACAGAACGAAGACAGATGAAGAGATTAGAAAGAGTAGAGAATAACAGTGAGGGAGAAGACAGAGGTGACGCTCTGTGCTTCAGTTAGTTACAGTGACTTACAGTGGCTCTGAGTATTACTGTAATAATACACCATTATTTACCAGTTGGATTGGTTGACATGATATTTCTGGGCATCACGTCAGTATATTAGGTGTTATATGAAGGAACCCTCACTAGCTTTTCCTCTAATCTCTAGATTTTACCAAATGAAAAAATTAGAATCACATCATCATCATCATCATCAATAGATGGCAGCAAAGCGTCTTATTTACGTCATCTTATTCAGACAGTGGTTTGTACAGATAGATGAATAAATCAATATTAGTACTGGTTGATAATGGAACAGAAGATTGGGCCCATGGACCAGTTTTGACTAAAGTTTATATTATATTGTTATGAGCTGTACTTGAAGTGAGATGTTTTTTTTTACCTACATAGACACATGACTAAAGCTGAGCTAAAGAGACACTGAACCACTTTTCATTTTAAGTGAGCAGTGACAATGAGATCCTTTAGAATCTAGTGTTCAGTGGCTTTTGTTCCTCTGGTGATGAAAACTCAAGACTAACTCTACACTACAGTGACAGCGACACTGAGTCAAAACGATGTGGACCGTCCCAGTCTCACTCTGTCCCTCTTCTCAGTTAGGAAGGACAGTGGGTGGATAACAAAGGAGCAGAAGAACAGAGAAGTGATTTCACACTCTCCATTCTCACGGTACAAAGGCGGAGGAATCCTCCATCTGTCTCCATCAGCGAAGCTTCACAGAACATCACTGGATGTTGATTAATGACTCGGATGTTTTTAGGTACGAGCCATGAAGAATTAATAAGAGAATTCTGAGCATATGCTCTCCCTTTGATTCTCTCTCCCTCTCTCTCCAAACTATACACACACACACACACACAAATTAAAGACTATATGAAAATTCCTGGTCAAAGGCGCGCACACACACACACACACACCTAGACAAACACACACACTTACACACACGCGGGTCTGGACTCTCTGGGGAAATGGTGATTATTTATGCGAACACATCAGAGAGCGACTGCGTTTATATTCAACCAGCGTTTCACAATTATTGACACACACACACACACACACACACAGAGAGCCTGTGTGTGTAATTTGTTTAATATTGCAGTAATTAATACTTCTTGACACGTACTCAATGACGGCCTCATAAATAATACACTGCTGTTTAGAAGGGATGGTCTGTGTGTTTTTGCATATCTGTGTGTGTGTGTGTGTGTGTGTGTGTGTGTATCCCAGGAAAATAAAAAGGCGTCAATTACCAAGTTTATGTTACTATCTGCTTTAGCCTGATTTCCCTGGAGAAATCACCAGCGTCTTCAACAAGCAGGCAGGTGTGTGTGTGTGTGTGTGTGTGTGTGTGTGTGTGTGTGTGTGTGTGTGTGGTGGGGGGTAGGGGGGTCACTTCACCCTATAGGTAAAGAATGAGCAGTAATGATATCTGTGTAGTCAAAAAAAAGAAAACTCTAATAAAGAGAGTGTTTTCATGAACAACAGGTGCATTTGAACCTTAATACTTCAAACATTTTAAGTAAAATTTTGTTAAGCTACAAAGCTGCACCGCTTGATTTTTGGAAAAAAACAAAACAAATATCCACTACATTGTCACTGAAATATTTATGAATGTGGAAAAATGTATTACAAAAAAACCAGAATACACTGAAGGTCCCCGGTAATACAGCAAAACTAAGCACAAGAAAGTGTGTGTGTGTGTGTCAGTGTGGCATTTTTAAGTGTGATAAATGCAACACAAACACACACAGCACTCTCACACTTTATTAAATATGATTAATGCTTTAATACCAAATATGATAACTGTCAGAGCGGTGGTTCCACTCTTCCACCACTAGGGCTGCTGCTGTTAGAAAGATCATGTCAAAGATCCAGTTCTAATGAACAGGGATGAACTGCTGAATGTGAGCTGCTGTTCTCTGATGTACCAGAAAGTTATTAGGGTATTAAGTTTTTACTAAGAATAAAGTTGAGTTCAACTACCCGCTGATGAGGTTTTTTATCAATGAAAAAATAAATCATCCATCCACTTTCCCTAATCCACCCTAATCCCACTGCACCGTGCATCACCGTACTTCCTGCAGGTGGTGAGCCCACTGGAGGTCAAGGAACCAGACTAATATCTTGAGGGTCTGTGTTTGAATCTACCAGCTGCCAGAGGTGCACCGCCAACGTGATGGCGATGTCATGTGCCAGTCTTTGTTGTATCAGTGTGTACTCACGTATTTGGCTGAGCCCAGGTAGAAGAGCAGGTTATCAGGTGTTGTGGTTTTGACATGAAGGATGATGGTGTTGTACCGTCCCTTCCTGATCTCAGGTCTGTAGCTACGGAGACAGTCACCGCCTGACGACACGGAAACTTTGATCTGGAAGATTAACGCAAAAAAGAAAAACAAACTCCTGAATTCTGACAGAATTCAGGAGTTTGTTCTACAGAGTCCGTGAGTGTGCCGTCTGGTTTACCGAGTTAGCCTGTTTCCTGGCTTGGTTGATTAGTTCCTTGATCTGCGAGATGTTCCGCTTCAAATTGTCCTGCAGCTTTTTGATTGGCTGCAGCTTCTCCAGCAGCCTATCAGCCTCATCCTCCAGGTCTTTGACCTTAGCTCCGGCAGCATGGACTGAGAGCAGAGAGAGTAATAAAGTACAGCAGCAGAGATGCAGAACAGCAATAAGTGGCTCCGCAGCAATAATGCCATACAGTATGTGAGAGCAGGTAGAAAACGGGTGAGGAAAGTGAGGAGGTGAAGGATAAGCAGCAGTAAAGATCATCAATGCTTCGGAACAGAGGAGAATGATGGGCAGCGGCAACAGGAGACAAACCATTAGTGCGGATCAGCGCTAGAGGAAACGTTTCTTACGTGATTCACGATCAAGAATTTAACAAAGGCTCAGAAACCGAGACAGAAATGAAGACAAAAAGAGAAGTGTTTTTCTCCCATGCTTTGCGGAGCTCTCATGCTCCAGCCGGGCAGAGCAGAAAGAGAGGAGTTATTAGAAGCAATTACTGTTTACTGTGTAGACGTTGAAGCTGGTGGTGAAAAGAATGCGTGGTGCTCCAACGCTGGTGTTGAAATCAGAGCTGAACTGAGAACAGACATCCATACTGTGTGTTTACTGTGTGTAATGATTTAATTTGAAGTGTGTTCTTCAATGGCTGCTGCTGTTGACTGAGCTAATAACAACACAGCATTGGTGCACCACTGATGGCACAGAGAGAGAAGAGGTGATGAGGTGAGTGAAGTATACATACTGATGGCTGTGGGGGTCGAGAAGAGAGAGGGAGACAGAGAGAAGACAGATCAGGTTTGGATTTGGAGTTACTGGAACTAAAAACACACCAACGTCACTCTTTCACTACAGAAATCAAATCAATCAGCAGCACACTGATTATTATGATTATTAGACTGGAGAATTCAATTACACACAGCGCCGGGATTCATCATTATCACATGATGGTCACATGATCTAAAAATCAGGAGTGTCTCAAACTCAGATTAACCAGGGGCCAAAACAAAAAAACTGGGACAAAGTGAATATTTTTTTTAAACTGTTGGCCAATGTTCATGTTTTCTCCTCTTTGCAGAAACGGAATTTAGATTTTTTTTCCATATTAAAACTAACTTTAATTTTGTGTTAACATTGAATCTGGAAAAATCAAAATACAAAGTGTCCAAAGGCAAGTCTTTCTTTCACCGGCCAACAACAAGAACACTTTTGAAATGTTCTTGTGGGCCAAATATTATTGAATTGCAGGCCAGATTTGACCCTGGGCCTGAGGTCTGACACCTGTGATCTGAAGGGTTGCACCCAAGAATGAAACCAAAGAGTCAGAAATGATGGTAAACTATTTAAGTGTCTAACCATTTCTACTGTGGTTGCCTTCAAACTAAGGTGTGTTTAAAAGGTGAGTTTACTGTTTTTCTCGGGGTCCTGGATCATCTGATTGGCTGCGTTCACCGTGTCCTCCAGCTCACTGTAGTTCCGCTGTAAACCGTGGATTTGCAGGTTTAAATCTCCGAGGCGGTCCAGGACGTCGATGGCTGTGGTGTTAGCATCTGCTGCTATGACCTTGGTGGCTGCTAACTTCACAGAAGTGTCTATGTAACAAGGAACCAAAGAATTTCACTGATTCTCATCCACACAGTTGTATAAAGTTTAATTCCCACAACGGACACTAACAAGTTAGCGTGAAATTTCTTGTATTTGTTAGATTTACTCAACAACAACAACAACTTGTCAAAGTGAGTCAGTTATATCATCGTCTTCTATCCAGTTTATAAACTGCAGGAAGTGATGCGTCAAGCTGAGAGTCGCTCAGAGTCTGACCTTTTTATGTGCACAATGATATTGAATTATTTGTTCCTTTTTGTCCATTCTATACACACACAATGTATGAAGTTGTTGGGTCAAACGGTACCGTTGGGTAAAGCGTTGAGTGTTGCCATGGTTCCATTGACAGCCTTTAGCAAGTCTTTGCCTTTGTCCCTCGCTGCTTTGACTCTGCCCTTCAGACCTGCAACACTGTCTGCGTTCTCTACAGAAAATAAACACACGCAGAGTAAATGATGTCCACAGGTCCATCTGATGCCAAGGTTTCCAATAAAATGTTTGGCAGACAATAAAATCTTATGGACAGAATAAATGGAGTGACGGTCGATAAAACCAACCATTTCTACAGTAGCTCCTGGCTTTAGACAAGATTTTTTTTAGCCCCAACATTTGGACTGTCGGTGACACCTAATCCAGTACCCAAAACCAGACAATGTGATTCAACCACTGACAGGAGACATTAGAGAGACTTCCTGTTACCTTTGACATCATTTTGTAGCTGTTTAGCTTGGTTGAGCAGCCTCTGGCTCTTCTGTAGAGCACCTCGTGCCTCCTCCTTCACTGGGACCTCTGGACCCAGGGCCTTAACACACAGACACACATGAGTTCAGTTACAACAAAGATCCAAATGTGATTCATAACAAGCAGAGGAGTCATTTTCTTTTATTCTCTTATTTAGATTTTAATTTGTAGTGAAGAGAAACTCAGATTAGCTTTGGCTGAGCTGTCCATGGTGCTGATTTGTCTTGCATGGCTTTTTTTGAGATTTTTCCACCTTGTTGTCAATGTATTTTTGCATTCAGACACAGGAATATGCCAACATATAGAAGGCTGTGACCCTGTTTTGAAAGTGGACTGTACTTGGATGTAATTCTTACAGCGCTGTTTATGTCCTCACTGCTTCTGTGGTGAAGGAGGGATAAAAAAGCTCTAAAAGAAATCAAATTATAATAAAACATCAAAAGGGTCCTAGAGAATAAAGATACAGGAATATTACTTACAAAAATGAGATGGAATTTGGATGAACAAATAGCAAAAGGACATGTTCAAAATGAGAAATGGAAATCAATGAACGATGACCGAAAAAATATGCAACACAAGTTGCATGTTTAGTTGTGTGTGTGAGAGAGATAATGAAAGGTGAAGAAGAGGAACATGAAGGAAAAAACCAAGGACAGGGAAGAGCTTTGATCTCTGAGCCATGACTAATGAAAAGAATGGGCTCACACTGATGGTGCTGGTGCTGCTGCCTGACACACACACACACACACACACTGAGACACACACACACACACAGACAGCACCTGAATGTACTGTATTTCTGTGAGTGTTCTCACCAGAGCCAGCGCCTCGTTGGCCCTCTGTCTGGCCAACTTTGCCTCTTTCTCTGCCTCATCCACGTTGGCTTTAATGTTGCTGTAGGCCTTAAAGGCAGCGGTGGCGTTGAAAGACAAATTTTTGGCTTCTGCCAAGATACTGGGAATAAGACAAAATGACAGATAAGACAAAAAAAGTTTTTAGTAAACTCCTACTATAGATTAAGTCAATAGATTACACTGGAGACGCAAAGGGAGAATATTGGGATCTGTTTCAGGGATTTAGTTTTTATGGATAATCTATATTAATTTATTAGAATATCTGTTGATAGTCTAATAAATAAATAATAGCAATAAAATACAGCACTGTAGCACGTAACATGTTACTTTATGTCATTGACACCACACAGATAACATTCACCTGTCCAATATGGCAGCAGATTGATTCAGCTGTTGGGCGTGTTCCTCAGCATCACGTACATGATTGGTCAGGCCCACAGTTAGTCCTTGGGTCAGGTGACTAACTCTTTTGTCCAGCTGGTTATGAAGAGGATCCAGTTGATTGGACATTTCCTCCAGGTCCTAACAGGAGGAACAAACACCACAGGTCAAAGCTAAAGAAACAACAACTTCAATGCTGTTTTGTTAACGTTTTCTTTAAGGACTTTTTCACCTCCAGCTCTTTGTTGATGTTGTCAGAGAGTTGGTTTGCTTCATCCAGCAGACGTTCTCCTTCTCCAAGAACCTCCTGCGCCTCCTTCTTGACCTGTCCTACTGCAGAACGCTTCCTCTGCAAAAAAAAATAAACTCATTAGGAATATACACAGTCTGGCCAACAAACCCACTCTGAAAACCTCTTATCATTCAGCTGCACTAAGGAGACTCAGTAGGTTCTGAAAAAGAACGGTTGTGGGTGTTGTTGTAGTATTTATATTTCTCCATTTGCTCAGTTTTCTCTGGTGATGAATGTGACAAAGTCTGACTCTCTGGTGTGTTTCTCTTCTTCACTGCTTTATTTATGAAGAAACATCTGCAGGGCTGATGTGATACATGCAGAGATATTAGGAGAATGAACACGCAGAACTGCATATACAGTCGTATGTGCTGTAAGATTCGTCCTCCAGGCCATGCATAATATTCTCTGATAAATGCTTGTTGTTGTGCTGCCACTGATGATGAATCATATGCAAAAGGCTGAGGGGGAAAAAAGGAACTGTCTTTGAAATTAAAGAGACAACAAAGAGGTTTTTTTTTCAGGGAGGATAGGCTGAAAATGTTCAGATTTTTTTATCACCGTTCATTCACATCTCTATCTGAGAGTCTGTACCTCCAGGGCAACCAGATTAGCCTGGTTCTGTTCAGCCAGTGACTGGGCCTCCTTGGTCCGTCCCTGTGCAGCATAGAGCTGCTCCTCAGCCTCCTCCAGCTTCCCCTCGTGGTCCATGAGTTTCCCTTTTATCTTGAGGAGCAGATCAGGATCCATTAGGTTAACGTCATTCATTAGGAAACACAGAAGAGTTAATGAGCCCAGATTAGAGCTTGTAATTACCTCAGCTTTCAGGTCTTCTGTGGCCTGATGAGGGTCGCCGAATAATCTTTTGACTTTCTGATACAGCTCTTCGGCGAGCCTGGGAGGACAAAAGGAATACATTTTTCTTCACTTCTACAATTCTGTCATATTTCTGTTTTGCCAATTTAAAAAGTAGGACAGCGGAATGAGTAAAGGCAGAGACAGGAATTGTTATTGTGATGCGTGACGGAGCCTGGGCTTGTGCAAAGACAATAATCACTTCATATGAGTGAATGTTGAAATGCAGGAATGAAATTGGTGATTTTCTTCTATTGACCCCCCAGGCTCTGTTAGATTAAATTGTAGAAGTTAAAAAAAACACATTTCAAATATAGCCCGACTAATAGCTCTGCGTTCGCATGTGATTGGATGGGAAGCTGAAGCAATATGTGCTAATGCACGCCTCGGCATAACAGTGTGATAATAAGAGGAAGAGTTCCAGAAAATAAGTCTGTCTGCACTCTAACCACTGCAGACGGACCGTCAGTTTAATTCAACAGTCCCTGAGGTGGGGGTTCAGACGTCACTGCTGGGCAAAAAAAAACACCAAACAACAGTCAGTCAATCAGCGGGTCAAAAATAAAACTCACATCTAAAAGCACAGCAACAGGCTACAGAAAAAAAATAATTATTGATGTGTTAATGACATACAGTAATACAGTACAAAAGAAACAGCATTTCTGTCATACGAACAAATACGTTTTACTTATTCATTGAGAATAATAAAACTGAAGATTTGAAGGGGTTCAAGCCCCAGCATTAGCTTCTAAAGTAAAAACTCTGTGACTGTTTCCAACCTTTAAACCATCAGGATTAACGACTCAGCCTTTAATTGGCCGTGTTCTCATTAGCCTGTGCTTGACATTGTTGTGTTGTTATTTATTTCTTTTCAGACCTTTCCACATTTGGAAGGATTGAAATCAGTTTCTTAAGCATATGTTCACCCTGGCTTCTTCTAATAAGCCTTGTTTTTCCACTTCAGTGTTGATCAAAACAACCAGGATCTATAGTGTCCCTGGGTTGACATCACTCAGAGGACAATTTCTCACCGACTTGTGGGAATGTATACGCGGTAATGAATAGATTTGATTAAACTTTAATGAACCCTGTGGGGACGTCAACGGAGCAGAGGGTGAAAATGAACACAACTTTGTATATCATCAAACAAGGGGCCGTCACAGACTTCACTTATAGATGGCTTTTTTTTAAGGAAGGTACAGGTAACATCAGATGATGGAATAAAAAGCTGAATTTACTTCTTGACAGATTCTTGTGTTAAAAGTGTTTCTCTGGCTTGTGTTGTTACTTTTGTCTCACTCTGGATTAAACCTCACCTCAGACTGGAGTCAGATAATAAACCACAGACTGACACACATGTCCTTCAGCAGCAGCCACAGTCTTCTCTGCCTGTCTGTCTGTCTGCCAGAGTCTTTCCTCCACCTCCTCTCCTACCACAGCACGTCCGTGTTCTGTGAATCGTCTGTGTTTCTTTTGTTCCTGCGCTTTTGGCCCCAAAGGTAAAACTTTTAATCAACTCATCGACCTCGTCAATATTTACAGCTCAGAGACAGAGGGTGAGACGGAGGAGGAGGAGGAGGAGGGTTGATTACTAATTCGTACTAAGTCTTAAGAGGAACAATAGGTGAGAGGAACAAAGTTGGAAAAACACACTTTGTTCCAGGGGAAAAATCTGCAGCTTCAGCTTTGTGACTTCAGGAGTGAAGACTGATGGTGTTCAATGGTAACAAGTCAACATCAACAACAAAGACAGACGACAAAGGGAAAGACAGGACCTTAAAGAAGAACTTAGGTCCTGTGAACCTCAGATAACTGATTTAATGATTACATATATACATGTGTCTATATGAAGTGCTCAGTGCGACCAGTGTGTGTTTGTGCATCCATACTCAAGCTCCTCCTCAGCGATATCCTTCTTCCCTCCCAGTTGTCTTTGTCTCATCTCAGCCAGCATGGCCTGGATCTCCTGCTTCATGTCATTCAGGCTTTTGTCTGGAGTTCCATCTCTGCGTGACAGCGTCTGGTTCAACTCTGCTGCCTTCAACTGCAGCTCTGGACACACACACACACACAGACAGCAGCTTTAAGGGGTTGTGACTGTAGTTGCAGTACCAGTGCTGTCCACTGATGGCACAATTCAGGTATCTATTGAGAACATATAGAGAAATCATCAAAGCTTTCCATTGTGTTTCCTGATTAATGATACAATTGATCACACAAACATGTAAAAGCTCGTCCTGTTGAGAAGATGAGAATCACCTACGTCACATTTATGGTTTGCTTTAATGGGTAAAAAACATTAAAAACTAGAAAACTTTGACAAATTCCACATAGAACATGATGATACAAAAGGTTGGTACAAAACTCTGACATCACCAACAGTCTACCATGGAAACATGATAGCTGGAACACTAAGATGGTAAGAAAGATTTTCACTCATCTCTCCACGTTCATGTCTTAAACGGAGAAAAACTAAAAAATAAAAAATAAACACTGTTTGATCTGAACTCATTAAACAGAAGCATGATCAGAGTCCCACCCACACACACACACACACACACACACACACACAGACTTGTCCACTCCAGTCTTATCAAACTAATGGCAGCAAAATTCCAGCCCAATCAGGAGTTGTAGGAAGTGTCTGGAGCTAATGAGCAGAGTGTGTGTCCCTGAACACACCAGTCTGCACGGTGACGACCAGCTTCTCACTTCAGAAAAGTCACCATGACGAGATTAAAGCAGCAACAAGAGAGTGTGTGTGTGTGTGTGTGTTTTGTGGCAATGAAACATTTTCTCTAATTACAAATGTAAACATGATGTGACTGCAGCCATCATGCTAATGAACAGCTGCATGGGAAGCTTGGTGTGTGTGTGTGTGTGTGTGTGACGGTGGTGCTGACATTTTCTTTTGGTTTTGTTGTGCAGAGCACCTGGAAACCGTTGACAGTACTTGGGGAGGTTCCAAGACTCCAAACTGGGATTAGAATGAAGATGTGCACTGATGGATTGATTAAATTAATTACATGTATTAATGACCTTTGATAATCCTTCAGTGTAAATATTGTGCGGTGAAATCTGTCTTTATGGCTACTATACTACACTGCCTTGTTCCCTGTTGCTACAATTTGGTAATTAGGTGAAAATTTCTTAGTTCAAGGAAACTTGGAAAACCTACTCCTAAGCTCAGTATTGTTTTTTTAAACTCAACCTCAAATACATACAGTATATGTTCATGTATCTTCTCTAAGGCAATGAAGCTGGACAGACCTGACCAGACCTGAGCCCATTGTGAGGTTCTGTTGGGCAGGTCTAGTTTAATCCCCTGTAAAGAAGTCCTAACCCTCTGTTTCCCGGGCTGGACCTGTGGACCCAGACTGCAGACGTTATCTGGAGGTGGGAGGAAGACTTTGAGGATCTCCTCACCCACTGACACATTCACTGTCTGACTACCTGTTGAGGTAACAGGCACCTGTAGGGGCAGCAGGAACTGAGGCTTTGCCAACCACTTGTCAACCAAATTAAAGCCCATTATTAGTCCATATGATCTTGGCTGCTGACTCCTTAAATCCATAGTAAATGATGCAGTGGTAGCAGTGGTAGCAGCTGGTTGACGCCGTCTTCATTGTTCAGACAGAGCTCGGCCCAGGCAGCTGGCACCGACAGCTGGAGCATCAGTCCCTGTGTTTGAGCTAAGTTTTCATTAGTGTGATAACAAGGCAGCTGAAGGATGTTCTGATTGTCTCTCATGGACACAGCAGGTCCAAGGAAATCCAACCTGCTTCACCATTAGTGAATGAATGAAACATTTGTGGGCCTTGAAGAGACATAGTGATAACAATGAAAACAGATGAAGTTTGTTAGTCTCTCAGGTCGGGCTTTAATTCAGACTGTGAGGGACAAAAATACTTGGTATAATCACTAAATACCACAGATTTTAACATAATTATGTAATATCTGTACACACCTAGGGTCGATTTGGTGATGGAGGTGATAGAGGAGAGTCAGTATTCGGTTCTTCCTACCTTGAGCTCCCAGCAGAGTCTCCCTGATGAACTGCTCCAGGTCTTCAGCTCGTTTATGGATCCTGTCAGCATCATCTTCGACCTGCTCTCCATCAGCTGACACCTTAGTGGCCTAACACACAAACACACACACACACACACAAGCCATAAAACAACAACTAACTCTGAATAAGTGAAAACATGGACTCCTGTCTAACAAGGAGAGGAGAATGGAAGGTTGGGTCCTTTCACGTGAAATGGTTGACAGACAATGACAGCAGTGTGTACAGATGCAATCGATATCATCGTGTCTAAATGAGTGTGTGTTTTTGTTTACTTGACACACGCACACACGCACGCACAAAGACTTAAATTATTGACAGGAAAAAACACATACACACGTCCACAGACGAGAGGCAGAGAGAAAAAATGAAGATTTGACACAAACACAAACCATTAAAGGTAATTACACAGAATAAAAGAGCAGATAATTATTGTTGTGATTCCACAAAGGACACCATATCAATTCAGCAGCAGTGTGTGTGTGTGTGTGGGGGCGATAGCATCACTGTCAAGCAGCGTCAAAGCTTCAGTGCCTAAAAGGCTGACGTATGACAGCCTGAATGCGTGCATTATTCTTCTTTCTTCTATTCAAACAGTGTTTTCTATTTTGGTAAATGACTCTTCAGACAAACTGAGGTCTGTTTGAATTCTTCTGACGCTGAGAGAAAGACAAAAAACACTTTCGTCAGCACACCAAGGAAACAGTTGTCTAAAAAAACAAAACAAAAGCAAAAACACAACAATTATGTTTTCAAAGTTCTTTCCAGATTCCAGACTATTCTGTGTGGTGTTTGGGAGAGGGACTAAAGTCTCATGGTCATCTCATCAGATCTGATATCATTTCACAGGGAATAACTAATGTTTACCATTATATTTGTGTGAAAGCATAGAATGATTCAAAATAGCTGTTATTAAAAAAGCCTGAATCATATCTATCGGCATTTAAACAACATGCACATTGACCAACTAATCTGTACACAAGGTTTCTGTTGGTGAAGAAAGATGTCTGCTGCATGTCAAGGACATAGCATTGCTAAAAACCTATTCCATTGTTCAATGGAGTACGTGGTGGAATGGAATAGTTGTCTTTTCCAGATTTTTTTCTATGTTTATTATAGTACTGTACACTGCATGTTCCTGAAGAGTTCATTTGTGTTTGAGCTGGCAGGTTAATCTGGCTGCATGGCCCAGGGCATAATGTCTAATAATGTGTCTGATGTTCATTTTTCATCCCAGAGACCAAACTCCATCTCATTATCTTTGTTTTCTTTTCTTTTTCTTAATCTTTCTGTGCAGTGTTCAACTCACATCCATGCATTTGTTCAGGCTCTTTTAATAGCACTGTTTAAAGCTGTCACAGAATCTGGAATACTCTTCTTTTCTCTGACACTTGATAAATATATGAAGTTAGATCATTAGTTCATTATCATATCTGCAGACTTACAGTATATATTCCATCATCATCTACACATTTCTGGCCACCTCGTAAAAAATTTACAAAGATAAAGGTATGTATTTGTTACAAATACTCATTGAGGGTTATGAAGTAAACAGAAAAAAATGAGCAGGAATTAATATTTTTGACAAAAAATTAAAATTTCAAGATTTCAAAAACAAGGACCTGTGGTTTCACTTTGTGATATAACATCTGAGTGAAAGACTTCTTCTCAGAGAATGGTTCAGAACAGAAATAGAAGGTTCTTACCCTGCTGTGCAGCTGGTCCATCTCAACCACCAGAGATCCCATGTTGGAGTCGGCCAGCTGCAGTAACCTCTCTGGAGCTTTCTGAGGTGACAGCATGTGCTGTGGTGGAGACATGGAGAGGTAGAAGAATGAACCAAAAACAAAAATAAAAGAAGGTCAAATGTCCTACATGTCTCAGCTTTGGAATTGTCATGTGTCAAATTTTTAAAAGGGGAATAAAAAAGGATGAAAAAGTGTGAAGAGAAATCTCAGTAGATAATATGTATTTCCAATATCACAGGATGCTGCTTTTGTAATTTCAAATCTAATTATAATTAACTGTGATCAATTATGAACATGATACATCACATTATACTTATCCACAGTCTCATCCATAATTTTCCAATTATTTAATCTTAAGCTAATGAATAGAAAAGCAGTAATAGTTTTTGTTGAATTCTAATCCAACCACTGGTCGCAGCCTTAAACAACAACAGGCTGTTTACGATTGAATGTTTGAGTGAAATGGAATTAGAATTATTTCCTCTAGCGTCAGAGGACACTTAATTATGATGGCATGTCTTTACACTCATGTTTCAATTGACTTTTGATTAAAATAATAATATAAGTGGTTCCCAACTGTGTCTGGATTTCTGCCAATCAGAGCTGGTGATTAATGAATGTACAAAAAGTTCAAAAAGAAAGTTTCACTTCTGTTGCTAAGAAACAGTCAACACGGGGATTTTTTTGACCTGTGCCATTTTGTCAAACTTTCTGCAGCGCCCTCTGTGGTAGACATTGTTATTAAAATTACTACAATCATTGTTATAGTACCGCTGTGCTTCTGCCCCACATGTGGAAAACTACTTTAACTGGTTTTGTTGTACCTTCAGCTCCTCCGTCATGTTCTCAAAGCGGTACAGCATTTTATAAGGAGGTGGAAGAGGCGTGGTCAGAGTGACATCAGTGATGATGCGATACAGTCGGTCCATGTCGCTGATCAGGAGACCCGTACATTCATCATCACAGGCTGAAAGAACACAAGCACAAAGTCAAGTTCATCCTTTTTTTTTGTCATGTGTCAACTATTGTTGTTGTTTGACCAATGAACAAATGGTTCTTTGTGTAACTGCTGGTGTGTTTACAGACAAATGATGCAGTTGATGCATGAAATAACACACGCACACACACACACATATACTTAACTGCACAAACTGGAGGCAAAAACACTGCTGGAGGAATTCACACACACACACACACATGCAGATTACTGGGCATCATGGTTGCCATAACAACCCCCTCCCTTCAGCCTGAAGCTGATTTATTGCAGAGATTAAAATTCATGACAAGGGGCAAAAAAACATCAAAGACTAATGAAAGTAAACGGATGAAAAACATTGAGTTTGATCATTAAATGATAGTAAGTCTACAACAGACTCCATGCTTTCATGAAGTGGTCAAAGTATCACATTACATTATTATTATTTAATGGTGACAAACAGTCCCCTCAGTCACAGGTCAGACCCACTGCTCCAGGGTTGGGTTTTAAAACACATGCTTGGAACCAAATCTGAGCTTCTTCAGGTTAATATGGTCAATCATTTCAAACTGCAAACTCAGTAGATGAATACAAACCTGTTGTTGTCACATGATTTTCTTCAATTACATTTTGTGTTTTGTTTTGATGATTATTCCTTTTGTTAAATTATATTTTAATTTTATTAGTTTTCTGCAATTTATTAAATCAACTCAATACTGAATGCTGAATACTAACCCTACATCTTCTCTGTCAATTGGTTCACAAGTTAATTCATTAATCACTAACCCTACTGCAGCTCCAGTCTATTAAATATCCTTTAAATTGCCTTTTGTAAATGAAAGTCTGACAACACACAGTTAAATGCTGTAGTTTCAGCTCAGGCCACTCAATAAACTGAAGACCTGAAGATAACGTTGGAACTCAGGCTCAGTGAAGTGAAATAAAGGAAAACTTGAGCCAAAAAAGCAGCAGCTTTTAGAAGTGACTATTGGAGCTTTAGGTGTTAAAACTAACTCAATAAAAAAGAAATGACCTTTTCTAGCAGCTGAGTGCCTGTTAAATGGGCTTTTTAGGAGAAAATAAAAGTTTTTCCCGCTGCTGCAACTAAATACTTATCACATTTATAATCATTGGTTGCAGAAATCTAGTTTAATTTCTAGACAAGGCTGAATATTTGACCAAATTATCTCTACTTCATGACTGTCTTAAATAGATGTATCCCTGATGTCACAGCCTGCAGTTCTACAGCATGGCTGAGGTCAATCCTTCCAGAAAGAAATGAGATATTTTTGCTCTGAAGACAAAAGCAGAGACAAAGAAGTGAAGTGCAGTTTGTTCTGGTCTCACCATCAGGTGGCGATCACAGACGATGATTACAGCCTGGGTGTATTTCCATGTCAAGGTGCACTGCACCACTGGCGCTGCCAATTTACCAACGCACTCAAAGACGACAGCAAACCATTTCCCCTGACCTGACGGCAGCAATTTCCCATCAGCCTCTGTTTTGCAGCACAGAGCCTTTCCTCCTTCACGCTGCCTCACTTCTGCTCTTCTAGACATTCTAATAGCACAGAATTGGCCCTGCCATTATGGCCATATTAAGTTTAAATTAGCTCCAAATGGCATTGGAATGATTTTCTAAATGACGTGAATCTTACTCCTGCCATGATCATGGTCTGTCGCCCATGGAAACCACAGGCTGGAGACGGACTGATGGATTGCATTTCTTTGCCAAAATAATGTTAATGTTAAAAATAATGACAAGCTGGATAATAACCAAAATAAAAACAAAAACTCAGTCTAGATATTCACTTGTGAGGAGAATTACTGTGTCAGTTGTACATCCCTCCAACTGTGATCAAATTTTTTAAATTCCAACCACATTTCTGCTTTGGTGTGTAACATTATTAAGCCTTAAATCTGGCCAACATATAAATGTAATGTTTGTTCTAGAATGTAGAATAATCAATACAAATGGATAGAAGCGTCTGTTAGTCTTACAGATGATTCCTGATGCTCCACACACATGCCTTTCCATGCACTGGTCACACAGCCTTCCTGATGCCCCCGCCCTGCAACGGCACTGGCCCGTGACAGGGTCGCACGGTCCGGGCAACGCGCCCCAGGCAGTACACTTACACTCCTCACAGCGACCGCCTGGCATGCTGGGGTTACCATGGTAACCAGTGGCACACCTGGAAGTATGAGCATGAGAGAAACAAAAACAAAAAAGGAGATGATTTTATGTTCAGTTAGGTGTTAAGTTGTAAACACCTAACTGGGGGAATCGTACTAAAAATAACAAAAAAGGAAAATGTAACATATATTTAAGGTGGTTAGGGAATTTTTGGCTCTGACCTCTCACAGTATTTCCCTTCGTACCCCTCGGGACACGCGGTGCAGCGGTAGTCGTTAAATCCCTCAGCTACACATGTGGGACTGAAACTGTAAAGAAAGATATAATGAAATGTTAAAATCTGAGAAGATTTCTCCTTTTTGATAGGAGGCTGTGGAGACCAGAACTGACTTATTCTCCGGGTTGGTCAGTGGACAGGAACAGGGCTTACAGTCGTTGGGAAAACCTTGGACTATTCCATAGAACCCTGGAGCGCAGCGCTCACAGTGGTCACCTTCAGTGTTGTCCTGACAGCTCTGCAAACACAAACATGAGAGCAAAAAAAATTGGCTTTTAATTAATTTTTCTGAACCTAGTAAATTCAGTGTTGCATTTGGATCAGATCTTAGGTCCTTTTCCCAGTAGGTCACAGTCTGCCAGCTCCCCCTCTGCTTCTCCCTCCTCAGGAACAATGTACGAGTTGAAACAGTTGAACGCTTTAGTCAGAATAATTTTTTAATATTGTGACTATATTTATCTCATGTCTGATTATATTCTTAGCAGCTAACACACTGTGTCTGAACTGAAATGACGTTCAGAAAACACTGTTCACATTTCAATATGTGACGTTCCGACTTCTCTTTCTCCATATCCCGCGGGTCACGTCCAATGTGTTTGCGGAAAATGGGAACTTCAATCACTGCAACAGGAAGTTGCCTCATAACGAGCCGAGTCATTTCCATTAACTTGCTGTGTTTCTCGTTACCACTAATTACCACAGAAACAAAACTCGTTTAGCATTTTCAATTTAGTCCTGCTCGCTGCAAAAATGCTAATGACGCCGTTATGGAGAGTGAGCAGGAGAGGGAGGAGAGATGAGAAGGTAAGAGGAGAGAAGAAGGAAAAATAATATTGGAAAGAAAGCAATCAAACATGAGAAAAGGAAAAGAGAGAAGTAAAAATAGTGAGGAGACAATCACAGGAAAATAAAAATGGAAAAATAACATGAAACAATTCTGTAAAAACATTGGGGGAAAATTTAGACAATGTCAAATGAAAAGAGCAGGAAGAAGCAGCACCAGCAACCAGACCTAAGGGGAGAGACAATGGATTACATTTAATTAGCAGAAAGCGAATTAGTGAGAACATAAACAATGAAACTGCGACGGAAAAATTGGAGAAGTGATAAAAAAAAAAATTGGTGATTTGTTTGACACACTGCTGGAGAAAATAGAAAGGTTTTCTGCCACAGACATGTTCATCTCTAAATAGTACTATTGATTAAATCAACCTCTTAAATAAACTTTATTTACAGTATTTCAGCACTTGCTGAAAAAACAGCATTAGTAGCAGCAGCATGAACAGTTGACTGTGTGACTGTTTCTCTGCCCTCGTCTCTATGGGCATTGATAGGTCAAACCCTAGCACTTACGTCTGGGCAACATGTGACCTAACCTTACATGTGACCCGGGGAGCAGTCTTCAGACCAAATGTGACAGCTTCTGTTCTGGATCTCTGTTATGTTTGAAATGGACTACAGAAAAATTCAACATGCAAGAGTTTTATTTGAATCTAAATTTGTCTGACAATCATTGGGTGTATTTCTGTCTAGTCAATCACTCCAGTGTGAAGCAGACCCAGTAGGTGGCAGTAACGATGCACAGCCAAAAAAAAAAAAAAAAAAAAGAATCAGCCAAATCAGCCAATGAGACTATGGGCACCATAAGCATTCATTCTTTTTGTAGATATTCTAACTGGAGTGGGTTTCTTCAAAACATTTTGTCAATACATTTTGATGGAAATGGAAAAATGCAAACTCTCACGACCAAAGATGGTCAAAGTCTTTCAGTTTGGGTCAGAGCCAGATGTCCATGGACTTACAGGAAATGAGAAGAAGAAATCCATGGTCGTTAATTACTGCTGTGCTAATTACAGTAGCTGACATACACACAGCTCCCTGTCTCACCCAGGCTACTGGACATATGGCTGTTCCAGAGTCAGTTCCAATCCCTGGTGACAGAACAACCTGCCCACACACACACACACACACACACACACACAGACACAGACACAGACTGACTGACTCATTCACCTGGCATATGGAAGTCTCGGGGTCGCAGGTGGATGAGTGCCCATTGCACTGGCACTGGACACAGCTGCCCATGCCGGCTGCGTTGGGCGCTCTGACTCCTGAAGCAGGTGCTGGGCTGTTTGTGCGGAGACGGTAAAAACCTGCAGCACACTCCTGGAAGTGGACGAGAAAAAAAGAAATCAGAGAAGGAAGAAACACAGAGGGAAAGAGATAAACACTACAACAGCTGGATGGAAACTTGGGTTGATATGAAAAGAAGTTTGGTCAAATAAACTGAGACTGAAAAGATTAAGGGTCAATTGGACAGACAGAGATTTGGATGGATTCACTTTAGTGATTCACCAACTGCTAAATTCTTGGCCAATACCTATTCCCAGTTTTAAAGGAGGCCTGACAAGTCAAAAGCATTTTTTTCAGATACCATTTCTGTTCTGAGTGGAGGAATAAATTGTTGTTCCAAACGTCTTAGGTGTTGATCGTCCTGTACCAGGAAGAACTAAGACAATGAACCCAAAATAAAATAAATCCAAATCAGTGACATGTTTTCTGCTGCTTTAGCTTCAGTGCAGTTTTGATCTGCTGTCACTGCTCAGTGTTTTATGTTTTATGGCCCAAACATGTAAATGCCATTGATTAGGGTCGGTAAAATATAAAATTGTATATAAAATAAAACTCTAATTCACTGGCTCCAGGACAGGGTCTTCCTCCATGAATTCTCAGAAATGTCATCAGAGCTGATCCTCCTGCTGGAGATTCCGGAAATGACAGTGTGTTTGGTTGTGTCTCCTGCCTACCGTCCTACGTCTCTACGACTGAACCGGCCTCATGTTGTGGAGGCGAACAGACAACAGTGTACTAACTTTTCTGGAAGAACGATTGTGTTCATTAGCATTTCCGCGGGCAACCGTTGACCCTCTCTGTTTCACACACACATACTCTCAATTAAGAGTTATTCCCTTCAGTAACTTCTCAACACACACTCTTTCACACCCACAACGCACATGTCTGATAACAGGTAACACACACTCCCTCTCTCCCTGTCTCTCCCCCCTGTTCAGTAGTAATTAATGGAGTCGATTTAAAGAGCCATCTGTTCCCTCTGCTAGCGCTAAATGCCCGTTTAAAAATACTTTATTAACAACCATGGCAGCTACAAATAGAACGGCCATCTGTCAGCCAAGCCCCGCGCGACCTGAACATTTCAAGTTTAGCTACCGTTTGCCATTTGGCTCTCTTTCAACTCTTGCCACGGCTTCAAAATCATGTACACGGCTCATTTTTCCTCACAACCGTCAACTTTGTGAGGGCAAGGGTGAAAAGCGTACTTAAAAGTTTCCGCCATCCTCTGAGATTACCCAATAATATCAACCCTACTCTCCGATGCCGGTGTGTACCATGAGCCGTCTGCTAAAGTTGAAAAACCCTCATTAAAGTGGAGATTGAGTGGCCGCTGTGTGCGTCTGGTGGCTTAAGAAAAGGAGCTGTGATGCCTGGAAAGTCAATTTTCTCAAACAGGAATCAAAACCAAACACAGGCCTCGCTCACTGAGGCTTAATGCAGGCTGGGTGAAAAATAAATAAAACCAAATATCACCAAAATCTCCAAGGTGTCAGATCATAAGTCTGATGTGGATGTAAATTGTCCTTGTGTGAGATAAGGCTGTCAGCAGTCCTGACTGTGACCTTCATGTTTACACACAACATAAAACTGCAGGAACAGAAGTTCAGGAGACGACGACAGAGTGGAGTTCCCACCTCACAGGAGAGTCCAGAGTAGCCAGCAGGACAGTTGCATTTCTCTATCTGATGGGCCTGCTCACTCTCCTGGGTTGGTTGACCTTCTTCAGCCACAGTCAGACTAATCTCTGAAATACTGACCGGATCGGAACAGAAGAAATGTTAGGAAGGAGCAGAAGCAACACATTGCAATCAATCATTAGTGCCATTACTCAAACACAGCAAAAACAAGACATTAATGTAACTCTATCTGTTTATTGAGACCATTTTTCTGTAAATTACTTTGTCATTGCAGAGTTCTGGTCAGCTGATTTGTCTTTTCTGACACTAGGACATTAGGTAATCACTTAGAGGGTGTGTGTGTGTGTGTGTGTGTATATGTTTGTGTGTGTGTGTACTACCGGCTGTTTCTCATCAGGTTGCCATGGGATGCCTTTATTAGGATGTAGTCCACGTAGAACAGAACATCCATGAAGTTCTCCCGTGTCATGGAGCTTCCATCTTCATTTTTCCACTCATGCTGGACACACACACACACACACAAACACACACAATAATGTAAATTTGACCACCTCACTGTGTAAGTGAATCAGGAGGGTTTCGTTTGTTTTTTCTTTTACCTCCGTCATGTCAATCTCATGGCGGGTCAGCTGACCAATCTGGATCCCCTGCACCTGACGGGTCATGACCATATTATGGTTTGGACCGCCCTTGATGATGACCTGAGGCTCATAGGAGGAGGGTCCGGTCTCGTCTCTGGACTCGTAGTACACTGCGTACTTTAACTGCCCCCCGTAGGCCGTGATCTGAGGACGGGTTTAAATGAGACCAAATAAATTTTAACATCATTACAGTTCAGGCAGGGAATTTCAAAGTGCTGTGGTGGGAACCATAAAAGTTAGTGCTGGTCGTGAAGAGCTTTCCTACCATCGAGCCTCTGAACTGCTCCGGCAGTTTCCAGTAGAAGGGTTCAGGAAGGGCGGATGAAACCACGTCGGCGTTGGCCAAGATGTCCGGATGCTGGAAACTCACCCCCCTCCTTGTCTCGATTGTGTTGGATTTGTCCACCAGGGGCAGCACCGTCTGTTCAGGCTTCAGTGTCAACTGCAAGTGCATATAAAAAAATGAGACAACAGAGTGAGACTTGAGTAGTCAGTGCTTGACCTCAAGTCATTTCTAACTCGAAATGTGTTTACATTAAATGCAAATTGCATTTTCTTTATTCAGTTATGTAATCACAAGGCATGAAAACAAGTGTATTTCTGATTAGATTTTTTCACAGAGAATCACATGAATATTTATATACCTATATGTATTTATAAAAAAAGAAACATGTTTCTTGGTATGTAACCTTATTTAAATTGGAAGGAGAAACAACAGACAGATGTTAGTGCAAAACAAAGTGTCCTTCATACCACGGTCATGTATTGATAGGAATCCAACAGCACCAACACACTCTTCAATATCATGAACCTGGGATTTAGATAATGATGTTGTTGCAATTGTAACAGGAAGAACACAGTCAATCATTTCAGTCTGAGGAGAACGTCTCCAGTGGAATTTACATCAGAGGTCAAGGTCTGGAAAAATGTAAATGTTTTGTGTGTGTGTGTGTGTGTGTATATAACTCAAAGCCTGAGAGGGTGTTGTTGGATGTTCTGATTTATATTCTCAGGAATGATCCTTGGTTCTCTCTGCGCCCTTTCCCACCTCCGTTTTACGTGGTGACATTTCAATATCACTTGAATAACATCGGTGTTTATTATTGACTGCGGTCCAGCGCGGGTGATATGTGGAAACGGTGTGAATATTATCTCAGCCCTTGTAATAGAAATGATGCCAAGATCTATTAATTTATTACAGCACAGAAACAGTTGTGGGAGGCAGAGTCGGGTGGAAGCTGAATATGAAGTAGGAAATTGTCAATTTCTGTCTTCAGTTTCATCCAAGCCATTGATAAACATTGCTTTCTGATGAGCAGCTTCTCCCATAGGAACAGCAGTGAAAACAGCCAACGTGTTGGCAAAATAATCATAAATAAAAACACCCATCTTCTCTGAGAATTTTGTAGAACTCCTCAAAGTTAGCAGTACTTTTCAAGTAGTGGGGCGGGACCTCTAAGGGCACAATGGGCTCCACTCACTAGGTGGCAGCAGCTCATACGGTGGTTTGAGTTGAAAAATTTCATTGATTTAAAGTTTATCTTTGCACAACTGTCACAACTAGGGTCAATTTTCTTTCCCAAAAGTTCTCAGCTCATTTTGGTGCAGTTATTTTAAAATGCAATGAAGAAAATCTGTAAATATTCATACGTGGATTGAAGAACAAAAAAGAATCTCATGCAGAATTGGTCCACACAAAGATCCATACAACCTCAAATCTCAGGATAATCCTGGGCAGTGGATAGAAATGCTGTTGTGTGTGTGCACATGCGTGCATGTGTGTGTGTCCCACTCCACTCTGTGTAATCTCACGACTCAGTGATTCAGAGTAAATCTCAATTTTTCCAATAAACTCCACACTCGTCTCTTCTCCCTGTCCATCTCCCCTTTGTTTCATGTGTGCTTGTTCAACCAATGAAGTGAATGTTTGATGTTCAAATTAAATTTCTTCTCTTCATGCTATACTCCCCCCAAAAAACTTCTGTGGTTACCAGAGAAATGGCGGTTAATCGCTGATGGTGACAGTTTCAGGAGCGTTATTAAAAACAGACCTTCAGCTGCTGACAGTGGGAATCTGTCACTTCACGTGCACTGCGCCATTTTTATCAACTTAAGACTTCATAAGGTCTGGATTATGGACTGTGAAGAAACCTCAGAGTTCAGATATTTTGTGCAGATCAGCAGATTTGAAAACAGTTTCTTTATCCATCAATGGAGCTGAAATATAGTCAATATAAAGAAAATCCACTATTTGGGTAAGAAGGAGTGGAATGAGCCAAATTTTTAGTGACTTCAACCATAAAAACTGAATGAAAAACAGGAAGAATGGAGAGACAAATGTTTTCATTCACACTTCAAAAATATTGTGCCAACATCACTGATTCCAAAAAAGTTACAGTGTCGTGTTTTCATTATTATTTTAAGACGTAACTTATAATCTTCTTGTTGTTTTGTATTCCAACATTTACTCCCACCTGAACATTATCATCTCATCTATATATTTTTATATTCCACATCAGGGAGAACCCGCTGAATCCTGTGACCCACTGGTGAGTCCTGACCAGACACGCTCACTACTCACCCACATCCTGATCAGTCCTTGTGCCTCACTGCAGAACTGTGTGAGTCCGTAACAGTAGCACCTGCTGCAGCCCAGTGGATTTCGTACCGACAACCCAAATGTGTTGGGTTTACAGTGGTCACAGTTGTGCCCCTCTACATTTTCCTAAAAGACAAAAGATTGAGATCATGTACAGGTATTTGTCTCTATCAAAAGATATTTTGACAACTCTAGAAGCTATTTGTAAAAAATGAACAGAAAAGCCTTTATTAAATATCTCATCCTACGTATGTAGGTAAGTTTGATGAGATATATTTGGGTTTTCCTTCCTGGTGCCAGGACAAACCAGTGGAACATTTAACTGGAGAACCTCGGACAGACACCTGGACTGTTAGAACGTGTCAAGCTATTAAAAAGTGACTGACTGTGTGGATGTGTTTACTCTAATTGGCCATTATTCCCCCATCCCAGGCAGACCATCACAGCCACAGTATGAAACACTCAGGAAATGCTACTTTATACCTGGAAATAACAAGAAGTGGAACAACATTACTGCGAGTGCAGAGAATGTTTATATTTGGACTAAATAAACCCAAAGGTGGTTGAAAATAGAAGGAGTGTGGACAGGCCCTGTGTACGCTGTAAAGCCTTCTCCTCTCCTCTCCTCTCTGCTGTGAATTGCTTACACTGCTGTCAAGCAGACATCATCCAATTAATGTTGAGTTGTGTCAAAAAAGAATGCTGCAGGTTGGTGAGTGAAGAGCAGGAGCAACAACAGGAGAAGGACCCCCACTGGCTAAATATATTCTCCTAGATTAGCAGCTATTACACCAGTGGGGAGACGTCAATGTCAGTGTCAACAACACAAATTACATGAATGCAATTAGATTGCATTAGGTTGAATGGGAATGGGAGTTAAGGAAAGGAATAGTTTAATTGGAATTAAACAATAAAAAAAATCAATTGTGAATAGTAAAAAAAGGAAAGTAATATAATCTCAATCACAGGGGTTGAATTCACTCTGTGTGAGGAGGTGAAGAAGAGGAGGAAGAAACAGTCAGTCGCACTGACACTGACAGCTGCAGTAACAGGTGAACAGAGAGACAGGAAGCAGCTGACGTCTGACTGTCTGACTGACAGCCAGCCAACCTCCTACCTGTTCACAGTCAGGAAGAGGCTCCCTGATCTGGAGCATTGGTACACTCAGTGTGTGTGTGTGTGTGTGTGTGTGTGTGTGTGTGTGTGTGTGCAGAAGTTTGTTCCAGCGTTTTGTCACTGCCACTTTTGGATAACGTGATCAGAAAGTGACAGTCAGCGATGAAGCGTAACTCCTGTGTTTGAATATCAATCAACCTCATGTCACCAATTTCCTACTTCATCAGAGTCTCAACCTCTGGCTTATGGACTATCACAGATTCATCAGAGAAACTCAGCTGGACCAGTATCAGAGCTGTTTCATCAGGGTTCTGCTAGGGGTGGATTTTAAACTAGCAACCACTCATGGTGCCCAACATATAAACAGAAACAAGTCCAGTATTCGTGGCGAGGTTTACCTTGCAGCTGCATTTTCCCGTCCGGTCGGCACAGGCACAGGTTCTCCTCTCTGGGTCACAGGTCTGACTGTCTGCTCCGGCCACATTACACTCACACTGGGTGCACTGTGGGAAACAAGTGAGTGTTTCAGCTCCAACAAACAGTCAAACCAAAAAGACCCCAGTGTTCTGGTGACTATGGACCACATACCTGAGGAAAGTCTCTGTATCCGATCTGACACTCGTTACATTTTTCTCCTCTGAAAGAATCTCGACATAAACAGCAGCCGGTGTTTATGTTACACTGTTGAGTCACAGAGCCCACGATGCTGCAGCCGCACTCCTGGAAACACAAAAAAAAACCATTAACAAGTATTTAGCTCTGGTTCAGTATGAAGAAAGATCCAATCAATCATCACCTACACCTTAAAAGACATTGGAACCAAACTTAACAATGGGAACTGTGGTTCTGCTGTTTTCCTTATCCAGATCAGGGATGCTGTAAAACCCTGGATTTTAAAGGCCTCATATTCAGGCCTCTCATTGCCCCAGCCTTGTGCAGTTTGCAATTGTTGGCTCTTAACACTTTTATGGAAGACTTCGAGCCAAACAAAAACACATTGAGATGATAGAGGAGGGAGAATGAGGAGAGAAAGGGAAGAGGAGAAGAGGAAATGTAGCTGGAACCAGAAACAAAACCGAGTAATAAATGTAACGAGAGAGAAAACAAACAATTTGAACGCAGCTGTCAGAGGATTATGGAAATTAATTATAGGAATTAAGAATGACTCAATTATGATTTAATAGGCGTAATAATCTGTGTAATGTGGTGTTTGACTGTAGCTATGATACATACTGTGCGGGGATGTCATGATGAAACAGTTTGTTATTAGGACTGATGCTGTGAGATTGCAGAAACCGAGGGCACGGTGTTGATTAATAAACACAGTGTTTTGTTACTGCAGGGTAAAACATCAATGGGCGACCGCTGATAAATCTTAGCGTCCTGCCCGAGAGCAGCACCGGGGGCCACTGTTTCTCATCCTCTCAGTTTGTTCAAACAACAAGTCAGCCATTAATCAATGACTGTTTTTGCCTACCTTTTTCCTCACTGCGTGTGTTTTTGTTCGACCCAAACAGCTTACCTTGCATCCTGTGATGATATCGTGGCCCCAGTGGTTCGGAGCGCAGCGATCACACCTCTCCCCGATGGTGTTGGGAGGACAGATGCACTGACCGGTGTTGGTGTCGCAGTTGTTTCCCACGTGATTACAATCACAGGCTGCAGGAGGAGGAGTTCGAAGAAGAGAGCAGGGTTTTATCCACTGTTCTAACTCCAGACTTTTTGGTCACCAAACCTTTTTAGCTGTATTTTCTGGACTTTTTTTCATCCCTTGACTGGGCTTGTTGACTTATATATGAAAAGATATATTTTCACATTGACAGACACTAGAGGGCGCTGCTGTGATTTAAATATGTATATTACTTGCGTACATGCGTTTTGCCTTTAGTAACTTACGTGTGCAGCCTCCTTCCTGGAAGTTGAAGAATCCTCGTGAGCAGCGGTCACATTTGGGTCCAGTGACTCCGGGCTGACACCGACACTGACCCGTTTCATCGCAGTCAAAAGACTTGGAACCATAGGAGTTACAGTGACACGGGACACACTGTCCACGTGTGGCGATGCCAAAGGTCTGAGGCTGGAGACACACAGTTAGAACCAGTTAAAACAGGTCCCTATGTTGAGAAACATTAAGATTAGAGACAAGCTGCAAACAAACAAACAAACAAATGCAAATAAGTTTATGTACAGAAATGACTGGTAACACAAGAATGCACACAGTTTTGTAGTAGACTTAGTGTCAAACACCATGCATTATTCATAAGAGTAAAATATACTTACAATCATCTTAAAAGAGCACAGTCTTTTGTCAAAAAACAGATTTGAAAACATGCAAGTATTTCTCAAAAAGACAAAACCAACGATCAAATCAAACCATCACAATTCTCAGACATCAACAAAATACATTGTCCAAGGGGAACAGTCAGAAAAAAAGACAAAATGTATCTAATTTGTCTAAATTAAATGAATTTAGATAAATTGAGATAAAACAACAGCTTTTCCTAACTAGAGATTTATGTTATGAAAAGCTGTAGTAACAGTAACCAAACGAGAATCAACTTAAGTTTATTAAAATATATTTATATTAGTTATATCAGAAAAACATAATTGTCTGTTTAGACGCCACTTTCGCCTTCAAACATAATTACTGTGCAGTAAACACTGACCGCCCACCACACGTCACCATGACCACACCATGCTGCCGGTGAACACTGTAAACCAGGTGCAGCTGTTACCCCTGTCCTGGGCCTGTATGCCCCCCTGGGACACCCTCCAGTACGTGGCGGCCCTGTCCATCTCTGCTGCACCGTCTCCACTGGGACGCGTTCCACCGGCCGCCGTGTCTCTCTCCGCCCGTGATTTGGGCGCCGCAGGTCGCAACGACGACCCACGAAACCCGGGCGACAGATGCAACGACCATCAGTGTCACAGCGTTGAGACACAGAGCCATAGTGGCTGCAGCGACAGGGCTGACAGTCCTGACGCTCAGCGTCCCACCAACAGTTAGGCTGCACCAGAGGCCAAGGACTTATTTTAACATTTAACAAGTCAAAACAAGATAAAATTTTTTAATTTAGAAACACTTCACCTAGTAGGACAACAGTTGACAAGGTAGAAAATAATCATATAATCAAATAAATATAGCAAAAGTGGTGAAATCACAGAGTGTGTGTAAGAAACAGACAAAACCTGAGGAAAATCACTGGAACATGAATCACTGAACTCCTTCAACAAAAAGAGTTTCTTAGAAGAAGCGCAAAAGTTAAAGTTTTGAGTGAATGTATGTCATATGATTTAAACATATGTCACAAGTGTGACAGGGAACAGATGAAAAGTTAACATGAAATCACATGATCATTCTGATCAACCTACCATGCACTCATCACACTGTCGACCAACCACGTTCTCCTTGCAGCGACAGGCTCCAGTCTCTTTGTCGCACAGTTCATCCACAGAGCCGTTGGTGTGACACTGACAGGCTGTAGGAGAGGAGACAAAGACACACTGAATGACCGGACGGACAAAGAGACATGAGTTTGGTTGCTGAGCCCATTAATTGAAGTCACAGATCCCATAACTGTAAACATTGTACACTTCAACACTGATATTTACATTAAGGTTCAACCAAACCACTGATGATTCTTTGACATCACTCCTCCTACAGCACTGGCCAATAACAGTGAGCCACAGTGGAGGAATGACAGGAACTTTCCTCTGAAATTCTGTCCATCAGCTTCCTGTCTGCTCAAATGAAAATCCAAAAAACCTCCCTTCAGCTCAACACACTCACCCACATCCAATTCAGCAGAAACCTTGACAAGACTTTTATGTTTAAAAAGTTCAGCCGTGTGTGAAAAAGAAACTTAGAAAGAAAAGGAAAAAAAATCAGTTTCCAGTATTTATGTCCTTGAATGTGCAATGATGTAGAGTCCAGGACGCTACAGCAGGAGGCAGCACTTAGCAGGTGGTGATGTACGGCCGCCTGGGACCTAAATACTGTTGACAGCAGAAAGTGCTGAGTCATGGCAAAGCTGAGTGGAGACCACATATCAGCCTCCCCGCAGGTAAACAAGAAGAACTGCAGCCTGACATTATTGGTGTGTTTAAAAGTGGAAATGACTTTTGTGGAATAAAAATAAAATTTCAGGAAAACAGACTACACTTCTGACATATAATCAATTGATCCCAAATATAAATCCTGTTTTTACTTTATTCAAAGCATATATTGTAAAATATATTTTTTATTAAAAAATATTATATCGCAAAATTGTGCAATTTTCAAATAATTCAGGGAACAGTTTCTTTGCAAACAGTTCCTCTCAGCCTGTTCTTCTCTCAGGTTAATTACTGCATTTTGAATTTGTTAATTATGTTGTATTTCTTTTCCATTTTCTTGCTACTTTAATTGAATATATGTCCTAAAATGTTCGACTTCTCATGTAATGAGTCTTTTTCTGAATTTAAAATCTCCTGCTGGAGAAAGAAGCCAAACCATGTACGTCAATCAAACCCTCACAAACACAACGTTAGCTACAAACCCCAGAGCTGCCATCTGTTGGAGGAGCTGTCAGGGACAGACACACGCAAACAGACTCCACTTCAGACGAAGGAAGAAGCTGCAGCAAACACGACATGACATGGAGACATTTGTCTTCCCTCCTCTCCTCCCCAACACTGTGGAGATGCAGCAGATGTCCCTACTCTACTGTACCTGCAGCCACATGGAGAGGAACACAAACTGCAGAACATGAACCTCAGAACAGCTCCATCTCAGATCTGTGTGGTCTCTCCCTGCAGGGGGACCGTCTGGACCATCCTGTTGTCCACCACAATAAAAAAACATGCTGGTGGTAAATTATGCTGCTCTTACAAACTGACCTTGATGGGAAACTTTTCTTTTCCAAAGTATCATAAACACGTCAGGTTGTACATAAAGCCTCCAACATAAATAAAACAGTGAGAAATATACTGAATAGTCCATATAAAAAATAAAAAATCTAGAAAAATAACTGTAAATTCTGCAATATTACAGAACTCTCACAAGATCTGGGTGCATGTTGAACTATGAGAATTCAGGAGACTAGTGAGACTGAGGAATCAAGCAGATCAGACTGGTGACAGTTGTAAAGTCAAGTGTGTAAATGCGAAAAGTAATGTGGTTTGGCCTTAACTCTTTGTTTCTATCCAGTCACTTCTTCATCACTCCCAGGTCAACACTCTGAATAAAAGCTGAGACAGGATGAAACAACCTGGGTGGAGCAAACAGATTTCTGTCTGCAGACTTAGCATGAACTCAGAGATGGTGTAATCAGACTTAAACGTAGCCGCCTGATGGAGAAAACATCAACAACTTTTGAGGAATGATTATGAGGAGAGACCGCAGCACTGCTGCTGTGGCCCAGCAGGAGCATCGAGTCTGAGGAGAACAACGTCCTCCTCTGAGTCAGATAATACCTCTAATCCTTTCACTCAAGCGCCGAGTGGATGATACACGTTCTAGTGTGTGTGTGTGTGTGTGTGTGTGAGTGTACTGGCAGGCTGCTGTGCTGGTAGGAGGTGTAATGTCTTTGCGGCCCACGGGCTGCCAGCTGTGTTTAAGAGCGAGGAAAAAAAATTAAAAAGTTGGACAAAAGAGTAAAAGGAAGATGAGAGAGACAGCAGTGAATGGATTCATAACAAAAACAACAAGTTCAGTCTTAAACAATGGTTCTTAAACTAAGATTGGTACACCATTGGTGGTACGAGGGTCCCTTCAGTGACGTAAAGATTCAGATCTCTCGTGGCATTAAGTTGGTGCTTCTTTACCAGAGGAACTACATCTATTCAGTTGTTGTCAGTGGTGGTCTCAGACAGATTCCAAAATCTTCAGGACAAGAAAACAGGAATGAGAAGTGGGAGAACACTGTGAACCAGTTGGGTCATTAAATAGGATCGAAGCAACAACTGTGTAATAGGCTGGAGGAAGAGGGGGAAATGAAGATGCTGAGATCTTCACTGGGAATGACAGTTAAGGTGCAGATGAGGTAAAATAGATGAGGCTGAGATGGTCAGGACGAGATCTGAAGAGAGAACATGAAGAAGATGAATAAAGTTGGAGATGGAGCTACTTTAGTAGGCAGAAGGACATGGAGGATTTATGGAAAAAATGACAGAAGATGTGGAGATGAGTTCTGTAGAAGTGGTTTTTAACCTTTTTTGAGCCAATGCACACTTTTGTCTTTGGAAAATCTCAAGGCACACCACCAGACGAAAATTGTAAAGTTTGAAAGTATGTAGCCTGTAATAACAATGAAAATGTGAAATTGGATAATTTCCCACGACACACCTGATTTTATCTTGCAGAAGTGCTGTGCCACTACAGTGAATGAGAATGAGAGAGCAGCTGAAAAATAGAAGAAGCTGAAGACAAATAAGAAAACATAGGTGATCATGACAATGAAGAAGAAAACTGTTCCCAAACACTGACTCTCCATTCCTGCAGTGAAGGCAGAGAGACAGCTGAATGAACAGAGAGAGATGTCTTCTGTCACACGCTGACAGTCTCTGTTAATGGGAACTTGATAGTTGATTGTTCTCTACTTGTTTCCCCCTCCACCCAGGCCTAATGGTTATTGATTAATCAGCCTGATCTATTGCTCTCCCACAGTGCTGATCGGCTACTGTTGTCTGGAGATGGAGGGTCCGTTATTGATCCTGAAGGAATGACAAAAGGCTGGCAGGAATTATTAAAACACTAGAGCGCCCTCTCTCTCTCTCTCCGTCGAGCTCGCTCTCACCACTGCTCCAAGTCTTAATGAATTTTATCGAGTGCGGCTGAAGAGCTCAGACTGAGTCCATTTGTCCAACATTAGACTTCGGCCTGTGATGTCCACAGTGTCATCTGTGGCCACATTTGCTGAAGAAAATTTCTATTTCACTTCTTTGTTTGTTCAGTTTTATCCAGCCCAGTAATAGAAAGTGAGTTTATTTCCAGAGGATTCAAAACAACACAGTCATCACTGTAAAAAGGAACTGGAGGAAATTAACTCCCACTCCTAATTTCTCACATTGGAGGAAAACTAATTTACAGGTTTTCTTGGATGCTGCCAGGACTCAATTGTCACACATTTGTCCAGTCACTGAGACACAGTCGCTGCGTAGTGATATTTCTAAGTTTTGCAAACATAATTACACACACTGACATTTTGATGCTCAACAGCGTGAATAAGTATTTTTTAATACTTCTTTTTACACTGGCGCAGTGAAACCACCAGGTGTCTGATATCTGTGTTCATTGCCGTGGTGAACGACCTATTCAATCAAATTGAATAGTGCAAAACAATTAGTATTTTCAGTTTTCTGTCACTTTAGCAGCATCGAACCCAGAACCTTCTGGTGTCAGGCTGTTGTATTTGAACATTAAATTAACCAAGTGGCTTTTTATCTACGAGTAATTGCACAATCAGATCACTTCTGATTTATTGACATGGATTTGACATGAACATCATGTGGCACTTACGTTTGCAGTCCTTGGCCGTGATGGCGTCTCCATAATACCCATCAGCACAGATCTCACACGTTGCTCCCCCATAACCCGGCCGACAGCGCAAACACTGCCCCGTTATCGGATCACAGCTGCGAGGGAGGGACATGTCCAGGTTTCCGTGGCAGTCGCAGGGCTCGCACCGGCCACCTGGTATATTGGGTGTGCCATAGTAGCCGTTGGCACACCTAGGGGGCAGCAGAGAGATGAAGTTAAAGCAAAGCCACACACTGTGATAATGCAGTTTGTTACTGCACGTGACTAGAAGACAATCTGCTGCCTGGAGACAGTATTGAATAGTCATTAAGGGAGAGATGTGAGGACGCCCCCGCCCCCCACTCTTCACCCCCCACCACAGTACTGTATGTCAGCTGCTGTAGCCGACATGTCAGATTCTGCTACATAATTGTCTCTGCAGGGTTTTACAGTTATTTATAAAAAAAACCCAACACATTCTGAGTCCCTGTGGAATCCCGACATAAAAACAAAACTCTCAACAGAACAAACAGCTGTAAAAAAAAGAAATATTTGCATAAAACACAGTTGAAAAAACTTGACAGCGGATCAACAAACATCTGCCGTTGTTTTACTGTCTAACAAAAAGAATTAATGTCGGCCACTTTGTTACAAAAGTTACTTTTGAGCCTGACACGATTCAGCCTCAGAGCCTAATGAACAGGAGGTGGAGCGTAATCAAACTGAAGCTTTCTGCAGGTTTTTTTGGGCCAAAAATAACTCCTGCAAGACAAAGCAGAGGGCAGCCAAAGGAAAAACTTGTTATCTGTGAGTAAATATTGACAAATATATTGGTTACTGGTCCATGCGGTAGTGTGATGGGGGGCAAGTTTGCCTCTCAGTTAGAAGGTCACTGGCTAAAAGACCAATTACAGTCAGACGGAAATGCAATCCTGCCCCTGGTAACCTGCAGGTTTATCTTCATCTGGGGGAGGCATTGAGTGGAGGGGTGGTCTGTGGTTACCATGTTTGGACAGCCACTGCACAGTATTGTTTCCAATTCACAGCATTCAGATTGTTTCTATAGCACCTCCTGCTGCAGACCTGGATGGAGGAATAACTGCCTGTGAATCCTGTGTCTTTATACAGACACAGATTTTTAAACCACATTTTTTCATATTTCTCCCATCTCTCCGCCTTGAACAAAGTCGACACACAATGGATTTTCACAATGTATTTTTTGATGTATTCTAAATAGAAATTGAAATGCTGCAGCTGATTTTGACTGGCAGAGGCAGCTCTGAGACGCAGAACTTTGGAAGATGCAACTAGAATGAAATAAAAGTGGCCCAGGTTAAAAAACAGCTCTGGAGAAATAAGGCTGAAAAGCTGAAACGCAGGGAGAGCGTGAGGGGAGAGTCAAGAGAGGACGAGGGGACACAGGACAGACAGAGGGGAAAGAGTCAAGTGCTGCCGCCATTATTACCAGTGACCCTCCATGATACTCAATACAACTGGTTTATTAGCTTCACTCAGTCTGTGTGTGTGTGTGTTCGTGTCCCTATGTCTCATAGTTTCAGTATTATTTTTTTTATCAAATATGAATCACAGACAAATTTCTTTTCTGTCAACTTTATGCTTTTTTGGTCTTTAATATATTGATGTGATTAGATTCAGTATTTAGCTGTAATGCTCCATCTATATACATATAGGATTTTACATTTAGAATTTTAAATTTCATGAAAAACAGGGGGATGGAGAACGAGTTAAGCTGTGTGTGTGTGTGTGTGTGTGTGTGTGTGGGTTGGTATGCGGGGGGTTCAGGTTTGCACATAAAGCTTGTGTTCTTTTATTTTTAGTGCATTTTAGTGTCAGGGGAAACCGACAGTGTCTTCTCCACCTCTTAAATAGTTGTGTCCATTTATCCTAATGCATTTAACATAATCTTCAAATATGTACAAAAAATATAATTAATTAAAGGGAAGAAACTGGGTCATTCCGATCCATTTCCATATAAATAAAATCTCCTGGTGTTTTAAATATATGTGCATGATTAAAGGTGCAGTAGGAGGGATTATTGGTAAAAATAGCTGTGTTAATAAGCTGTGTCACATCCCAAGTAACATAAATACTCTAAGAGTTTCATATGTATTTACTCCAGTTTGTGTGTCTAATAATGTTTTTTTGGATTTTTCCAAACTACTTAACAAAAACCTTAAACTATTCATTATTAAATCAAACTGCCACAGATAAATCCATGTTTGTTGACAGTTACCTTACAGTCGAACACAATAAAACCAGATTAAGTGTTTATTCATGAAAAGGAAAATGTTTTTATGAAATTAGAAAAAGAAAAATCATTATCTAAAAATCAATAAATGTGCTAACCTTTAAGGTGTAATTTTGTCTCTTACAAGCACCCATACCAACCCCATGACCTGGTGGAGCGGTTTGAATCAGTACTGGACTGAACTGCACTGCTGGTGGGTAAAGGCCATTTATGGACAGGAAATTGAAAAGCTGAAGCAATTAGCAGCGTGTGGCGAGTCTATTAGCAGCGGGTGGAATAAAGAAGATTATTGTGTTCAAGCCCATAATGCAGACAAATTGGGTACATTACAATTAATTAACCACTAACAACAACAACCAGCACAGAAGCCGTTCAGATAATGAAGTGCAATGGCAGGCAGTGCAGAGCAGGTATCAGTGAGATGGAGACAGAGGAGACACTGAAGGAGAAGGAACAGTGTTTTTTTTTCTTCCCTCCACTGTTCTGACTGAATGCAGCAGGTCTCTCTTTATTCCTCATTCCTGTTAGTTACCAGCTGTTCTCTCCCTGTGACGGCAGGCACCATATGGCAATAGGCCTACACACACACTCACACACACTCACACAGTTACAGTACAGAGAAATAAGAAGGATGTTCTGTTAACACACACTCACACATTCCTTCCAGTCACGCTACCATGAAACAAAGACAAACAAACCATGTGATCTATATTTAGCAGAGCAGCGACTTTAAAGAGGAAAATTTTTACACCTCAGGGATTTGACAAACAAACGTTAAACAACGTTCATTAACATGGAAGATCAGGAACGAAAACAAGTCTGATATTCTGTCTGATTAAAGAGCGTGAGCTGCGACTGGGTTGAATTCATTCACTTTAATTCTTCACTCTGTACCCAGTTTCTGAGACAAACATGGTGTAATCTGCTCATGCTTTTTTTTTATTTTGAAAGGTGACCATTTATCGTGAGGTTGTCAGTGTGACTCCACAGTAATTCATCACAGATGATGGTTTTTACTACAGGTTCAACCAATCAAATAAATACATTTAAATGTACTTCATTTCTTCGGAAGTATTTTGTTTTCTACTCAGACACTGACCAAAACACTGTCAAATATTACCAGAAACATTCAGAACAGTCAAAGTTTGGTGTTTCCAGTTTGAAGAACATGCAGAAAGTACAGTCTGGAGTTGTAGAAGACCAGAGAGCACAGTCTATAAAGGGACGACTGTCATCACTACCCACAATCCTCAAAGACTTATTTTAAACCAGAGAGTTGGACGGTATGGAGTCTAGACTCGTCATTGTTAGCAGATAACACGTTCTTAAGACATTAAGAGCATAATTGTCTGAATCTGTAGGATTCTGAGTCGGTCCAAAAGGAACTAAAAATGAGTCCAAAAGTGTCTGAATAAATCCAGATCAGAAACACATTCCTACTCAGACTGAGGAGTCTCATGGAGGCCCGTCCCCTATTTCGGGAGCCCGTGCCTCTGAACTTGATTGGTACCCTAGTATCTTCACATTTCCTGAATTAATACTGGTACTAGACACCAGGTAAATGAGGGTGGAGCTTTTTTTTAAGTTCCAGGTGAAAACATACACTAGGAGATTCTGACAAGACAAAAGTAAATAAACTGTAGAACCTTGAGTTTCACACCAGAAACGGTTCAGTCTGTTGAGACACTGTGCCTTCCATAAGGTTTGACTCCTAATTTTTGCCCTGTTTATGGGTGCGTGTGTGTGTGTGTGTGAGTGTGTGAGTGTTACCTGTCACATCGTAATCCTGTGTATCCAAACTGACACTGGTCACACGTAATTCCTCCGTCTTCACCCAGGTGACAGGTGGGACTGAAGCTGTCCTCATCAGGAAGACGACGTTGTTGTTGAAGAGTTTGGAGGGTTTGTTTTTCCAGTTGGGAGTACGGTAGGAGGATGAGGAGGAAGAGGAGAGGAAAGAGGTGAGTTAGGGCCATTGTGTCTCCACCTCACCTCCACGTAAAGACAAACTCTCTCTCTCTTTACTTTTCAAGCCTTACATCTACACCAAACTCCTATGTCTCTCACTCTTCTTCTCTACAAACAGTTTCCAAAATAAAGTGAATGAGAGGAAACTTGAACAAGAGAAAGAGAGAGGGAGAGACACTCAGACTGAAGCGCCCCTCCCTCCCTCCCTGCCTCCCACCTCCATAAACTATAGATAGTTCTCCTGGATCAGGTTCCAGGTCCAAACTGTTTCATTGGCAGTGAGGCCAGCTCAGAAGAGATGAGTCGTTTTCCCTCACAGTCTGTTTGACTGGACTCAATATCTCACACTTCACTTCCAGTTTGTATCAGGCAGAAACTGGGGTCAAATCAGCCGTGATTCTAGTCACTCTAGTCAAAGAAGTTAAAGAAGAACTGTGTGTGTGTGTGCGTGTGTGTTTGATCAGTCAAATTATAGAATGACTCTGCTTTTCTTCTTCATTAATAGAAAATCCTACATACTCTAACTTTACAATAAAATTTGAATACATGGTGAAGGTTTGTTTAAACAGGTCAGAATTAACGACCTATTAACAAAAAAGTACGAGTTGACAGTAAAAAGTCCATTATTTAGCATCATCATCATCATCATCATCATCATCATCATCATCATCATCACTGAACCTCACACCGACATTACACTGTATCAGGTTTAATATCACAGCCCACAGCGGCCTGATGGAACAACTATGACCAACTACTGACCCTCTGGACGCCAGGCTGTTTGACTGGTCAACTAAATGGACTTAGTGGCTATTTTGAGGGTCTGAAGGCACAGCAGCTCCAAGCTATTATTACTGCAAGGGGTTGGAGGTAGAGAGACAGAGATGTAGACAGAGACAGACAGAGAGAGAGTGGTGCCTTTCTTTAGCCCAGAGCTTCTGGATGTGACACGTCTTGAATACATGGAGATTCTCAGCTGCTGCTGCCTGTGTCCATGCGGCCCTGCTGCTGACATCTGTTTACCCAACAGACAGCATCTGACTCTCTGGGTATATGAAGAAACTATCACGCAAAAATAACTTGGACCTCACGTCTGATTACACTGACCTATTGTTGAGTCCACTGGCATTGTGTTTTGTAGCGGTAATTGTAGGAGTCAGACGCACTGTCACTGTTGACCTTCATAAACTGGGACTCTGAAAATGTAATTTTGTTTGGGGACGTCCCATTTTAACTTTCTTCCGATACAGGCCTGGTGATATTTATCTGTACAAACATCTGTATGTGTGAGTATGAGATTAATGAAACGGGATTTAATGCTGCCATCTAGTGACTTTTACTTTCATGTACAGACATTTCTCCACAAAACTATTTTTTGGGCACACATTTTATTTTATGCCTTGTGTTTTTTATTATTGGAGGAAAAAACCAATAATGATTCTTACAGATATTACAGAATTCTGCTTATATAACAAAGTAGAAAGTTGGTTTTATTATTTGCTACTTTATTTTTGAGTTTCACCTTTATTTGTTTTTTTTTACTCTCTTTTTCTAAAGCAAATTCATTTTCCAATGCTGATTTGATTCTGTGAAGAAGCCGCAGCAGGTGGAACGCAGCACGCCCAAGAAAAGGTAAAATGAAAGGCTTTAAATACAGCAGTGACTCATGGGAGATGTGTGGTTTTGCTACTTTGTTAAATTTTACAATACTCATAATAATTTTACCAACAGGGATGACATTTCCACCCACGTTGCTGATATTTCCCCCACTTGTACTGTGTATTTCTACCTGTGGTGAATGTCACAATTATATTTCTACCTACTGAGATGCAGTGTCTCCTGGAGGAGATAATTTTATGCTCAAAAAGTTAATTCAGGGGAGAGAACGTTGGCAGGAAATTTCAACAAAAGAAGAAAAACAGCGAACAATCAGAATTCCATAGTGTCAGGAAACCTACTTATTGCTGGGAAGACTGAGTGGACAGGCGCAAGGGTGACAGTCCCCTGGTGACCCATGGGTGGCGACACCGTAGTAGCCCGGGAAGCAGGAGTCACAGTAAGGTCCGTAGGTGTTGTGAAGACACTCCTGGAGGACAAACAGGGGTTGGAGGTAAAGATGCATCAAATCCAAACCTTATCTCCTCATTTATGTCAATGAGCCACTGGAGCTGAATGGTGGAGCATTCACTTTCCTCAGCCTGAATGTTGTGGTTCTAAACTGGATGGATGGGCCATTACTTATTACGGCATAACTATTTCCTCAAAAACTCCCAACAGTTGTTCATGTTTTGCCTTTCCAGATAAGCACTTCAAATCCTCACAGTATATAGGAGCAATAAACTGGGGAGCTAGACTGCAGAAGACATTTGATACGATCTTGTGGGCTATATTGTGCCCCTGACCCTCAGTTTGACACCTGTGGCATAGATCAGTGTGTGTGATATGGAACCAGAGGATGTGAGAAAGACTGTCTGACTGTCTGTCTGTCCGTCTGTCTGTCTGTCCTGCTGTTTTTCGCTGACATTCCCCAGCATCCTCTTCATCTATAATGGAAGACAACATAGTAAAACAAAACCCACAAGGTGTGTATGTGTGAGATTGAAGCACTGACTCTGTCTGTAGTGATTCCATTCCATCACACAGTTGGAGCCTAAGGCAAGATCTACAGTGGAGAGAGATGATGGTGCTGATATGTGTGTGTGCGTATAATAAAGTAGCATTTTTTCGCCTTGGTCTCTCAGTGTAAAAAAAAAAAACTCACCACTCACCACCACTAAGTGTAGACACAAATGACATAAAAATGTACAAATTGTCATGCTGAACACAGGTTCAGATCCCTGTAGGGACACTGTAGGTGAGGAAATGTTAGTGTGTTTTTTGAAAGTAAATGTTGATTCACATCGAACTCTTGTCTTACCAGACAGTGACCTGTGAACTGGTCACATTCTGCACTGTGACCATGGCAGCGACAGGCCTCACAGACGCCACCGTATAGAACTCCGTTAACTCTCCGGTAACCAGGCACACATGTCTGAAACCCACGGACAACATCACCGCTGTTAGAAGTACGGCAACAGTAAGGATTCGCTTCATCGTCCAATCTACAAATGATGATTATATTTATAACAGAATTTTTTTTTTTAAAAACTGACAACGATTGCCCATGTTCGAGATATGTACTTCAAATCCTCCCTTAATTTTGTAGCTTGATTGTTGCAGACATTTTATTCAATCTTGCGGCCATAACTTAACAGTTGTTCTAAAGTTGACAACAATTGTTCATGTTTCACATATGGAAAGTGTTAGGAAAAACAAAAAAGTTTGCTAAAACATCTAAATAACTCATAAGTAGTGGCTTTGCCTATTTTAATTTATTTTTCCAACTTAACAATTCAGTTTTCACATTTAAAGACTTCAACTCTTAAAATTGAGTAAAATGTGGGCTGAAGGTTAGAGTTTCGCTGTGTGTGTGTGTGTGTGTGTCTGCTGATACCTCACAGGATGTACCAGCATATCCAGGAGGACAAGAACAAACTTCTATGGCTGATGCTCTTCTCCCTCCCTGTGCAACTGGAGTTCCGACCTGCATTGTAAATAGGTGCAGTCTACACAATAAACACACACGCACACACACACACACAAAGAAGAACGTTAAGATACACACACATCTCTTATACTTTTTACAAAAACAAATGGTTTTCACCCTGAACCTGGCGGCCTCACCTTCAGGTCGCAGAAAGCAAAGGTTAAGGATGAAGATTAAAAGTCTGGGGATTTAAAGGCTAAAAGTTTTAACTCCTGACCTTGGGAATATTTTTTCTGCTTTGGTAACTTCACTGCAGATTAGAGATTATCTTAATTGGAGACCACAGTAGTGAAATTGGCTGCAATGTTTCCTTCGCCAGCGTTAACAGGATCAGCCTTAGAAGATGGATGGTGTTTTAATATCATGAGAATTTTCTTAATGCGTAAACACTTTTGGCTTTGCACGAGAGCATCCGGTCTGATTATCTGCAACGCTCAGGCTTTTACAGCGTTGATCAATAGGTGGGGCTTGGAATTCCCTGGGGTGCAGAGGTCGGAGACAACACTTTACCAGAGGTGGATGACTACGGCGGTCAGCTACACCCTTGATGTGGAGTGAACTTTTCCAAAAATAAACAATTCTCAATAAACAACTCAGAAACATGTGGTCCAGGTAGGAGTTGCTGCTGTGAAAGCCTACCTATAGATGGCACTGTGTTCTGTGCTGTAGGAGGCTCGCACCATCAAACTGGTCAGGTTGGCCAGGACTGACAAGAATTCCCGGCGAGTAATAGCTCTTCCTGTTTCTGACAGCTGGAAGTTCTGCGGCAGGAGAACGATGTGATTGGTGCTGGGTGAGGTGGGGTAGACGGGCTGTCCGAACCTCCTGTCCACTAGCTTCATCCCTCCGCCCTGAGAGCAGGAGAAGAGGAGGAGGAAGAGGCAGAGTGAATGATGTGTCATTAGATAATGAGCTGCAGTTTCTATTGACATGCAGTGAATGCAGAGTGAAGCCTGGACCACTGTGGTATCTGACTATCTCTTGTTGAGGACGGATCAATGGCATGTCAAGGATAACACTGAGTGACAACTACTGATGGAGACAGATGGGGATGAGGGAAGGAAGAGACCCGGACATGCCGATAAACCATTCAACAAAACTAATGAAAGAGAAGAAATGCAGAGAGAAGGAGAAACAAGATGGAGAGAGAGAAGAAGAAACAGCAGCAGATGATTGAGTCGTAACCGTTTGAAATAGGTTGAAACCAACAACAACATGGTTTAACAAATAAAACGTTTCTGTGTGAAGAGCAGATGTTTCCACTGCTCGTTGGTTAACTATTATGGCCATAGAAAAATGTTCCATTCAAAGCACGATGCAGGCTTCAGGTGTCACTTTGACTTAATGCTCATTCAATACCGGAGGCAAATAAAGCAAATTTATTGTCATTGGAAGTGATTTTAGAGCAAACAGGATGAATGTGGGTTCCACAAGAAAATAGAAACAATATTATAAAGAATAAAACAATATTTTGAAGAAAATGTCAAAATTGCCATACAGTTTCTTTCCCGCACTCCCTCTATTCCTTTTAAACCTTTTCTTCTTCATGTTCCTTGTCCAACTCTTCATAATTCACTCCAACGGGACATATTTTTTATCTGTTCATCCTTCTGTTGTCACTGCAGTCCTACAACCGTATTTACAGTCACTGGTGACTCATTATAGTCGTGTCCTCATGAATGAAGAAACAGTTTACATTGTTCAGCCTCTCTCTCTAGAAATGGGTAAGATCAGCACCAGGCAAGGGATTTTTTATTTCTTTTATTATTTTTTAAGGTGTAGGTTAAATTCAGGTTTCTCAGTTGGTGAGAAAATTATTAATTTGTTTATGGGAAACTAAAATGATGGTCTGAACACACGCAGCACTGTTGTTTACAGATATAGGAGATATAAACAGTTAACTAATAGTGTTGTAGCTCTGCTTATTGCTGCCATACATCATATCACAACCTGCTCATTATAAAGACGGACCGGGAGAGGAGGGAGGGCAGGGAGACGCCATCTGCATTTTTTAGTGCTGCCTTCAGCATTTCTCTGCCAGCTGTACAGGCTTCAGTGTGTGTGTGTGTGTGTGTCAATGTGATTTTAACAGCCTTTATTTGCAACTTCATTAAGTGGTTTTTCACCGGAGCAGGAGTCAGGGGCATTTTTGGAAAAATAAATAAACTGCAATAGAAAATGGAGGAGAAAAAAAAACTCACAATATTTCAGTGGATTTTCATTGGTGTGAGCTGAATAATGTGACAGATAATATCGGAGCTATTACAGTGGGCAGTAGCCTGTACTCTACTGTTCTGTTCTATACTGTACTGTACTGTAGTGGTACTGTGAACCACCAGGTTTACTTGAAACCCATTTGAATGTCAACCTTTAGTAGCTCACCTCGATGATGAGATCGGCCTGGGAGGTCACTCTGACGTCCGTCTGTTCCCGCTGCTCTGTGGTGTAGGACACAGTGTAAACCAAACTCCCACCATAGGCGGTGATCTGAGGAGACACAGAGATGAAACAGGAGTTGTTTATGTTCTAGTCTAAACTGATGTGTGAATGAAAATCACATCACCAGAAGACCTTTCATTTTATTTCATTCCAATAAATTTTAATAAAATCCACAACCACAGATTGTGTGTGATCAAAACCTCAATAACTAAACTCATAACACTGACAAAAACGTTGCATTCTCTCTCACTGTGAAACAAATAAAGCAAGGCCCACCCCTTACTTTGAACCAGCGCTGTAGAAAAAGTTTGGTCACCACCAGAGGGCAGAGTACATTCACAGGAGAAATAAATTATGCTTTTCATGTTCCTCCGTCACAACACTGCCCTCTGTCTACTTTTCCTTTTTTGTTTGTTAATCTTTCTGCACATGTTATCCACAAGTTGGTGCTAGGGTGGAGCCCCAATTCACACTATGAAAAAAATAATAAGCAGACTATAAAGTATAAAACATAATGTCTGTAAAAAACTTTTTTATTTCACCATAAATATAAACATTAGCTGTAAGTGTTTTAGATTTTTGGGGCACAGAATTAAATTCACTTACCTTTCAAAGCGTCTGTCTGAATAATTCAGACACTTGGAAATATAATACAGACATTTTTCAGTGATATTACACAGATTTTTTAGAGAAAAACAACAACTCCAAAGAGTGTTTATTTTTTCTCCCAAACATCATCTTAGAGCTTCAAAGGTTCTTACTTTGGTCTCTGCAGAATATTTCTGGCTTCGTGTTAGAGAAGGTAGGATATTTGGAGGGGAAAAAAAATCCAAAGGAGATGGCAAAGCTGTGTAAGAGCTTTAAATTTTCAACTTGTATAATGAGCTGATAAGCAGAAATAGAAGTGTTTGAAATGTCAGTGTTGTTCAGTGAGCACACATGCAGCGCCCAGTAGAAAAGCCTTCTGTGTTCTTTAACAGCCTTTCACTCCTGCTACTAGATGTTGACTATGTTCTCCTCACAAAGCAAACTTCAATCCAGCAATTTTTCCTTCTCTAGAATTATTGACATTTTCCCAAAACTAATTTCTCTGACGCCAAAAGCACTCAACCCCGACTATAATCAATGCTCCTTTTTTGTCATGGCAACCTGATGACCCATCTCCACCCTGGAGAGGAGACAATAAAAGAAAAGTAACAGAGGGAAGAGACAGCAGAAAAGCACAGCGGGAGGAGGGGATTATGGGAAAAATAACGGGGAATGAAGAGGGAGGGAAAATGAAAAAACAAGCAAACGCAGACACACACGGATACAATGGGATCCAGTCTGATCTCCACAGGAGCAGGATGAGGCTGTTATTAACTCTATTAGTGGCCACAAGGAGAAGGCATAATCCTGGCTGTTAAGAAGCTCATCAAGGAGCAAAGTGTCTTCATTATTGTACTGAATCTTCAAAGTCTACATGAGTTGAGTTTAACAGGAAGGCAGAGGGAAAATAATCACGTATGGGAATATCAACCAAAATTACATTCTCAACTGCTGATGGTTAAGTTTGGGCTTTGAAGTACAACTGCAGTCCAGCTGCACTCAAATATGGTAGTAGTATCAGTAGTGTTGAAACAGATATTTTTTGTACTTGAGTGCATGAGGAAAAAATAAACTCCTGATAAAAAAAAATAGAGCATTGATTCTCATAGATTGTTAGAAAAATGAGAAATATAGGAGGAGGTCGGGGAAATCTCTGCCTGCCAGTTTTTAATATTGTACAGTAAAAAGACAGTAGTGACTCTTCAATGTCAATATTTCAATCAACCGCCAGGAAATGAAAACCAGATTGCCACAAAGGCCCTTTCAAAATTGACAATCACAAAGACAAGGACACGAGGAACCACTGCGAGACACAAACGTGGCCTCACACTGTCCCCTCCTGATGCCTCCAGCTGTTTGCTGTAGTTATTGGTAGTTTTGATTCTGTGTTTACACTCTGTTCCTTTAGACTCACACAGACAGACTGACAGGCCATTGTTGTTTCCTGCAGTAGGGTTAGATTGGCTCCAGATGGACCAACAGTCAGTGGAATGCTGAAGCACTCACAGCCCTGTCGGCCCCCGTGAGCGAGAGCAAAATCATGATTTTTGAAAGGAAAGACCTTGTTGAGAAAAATGAGAAGCAGGTAAAAGCCTCCTGTCCATCAGTGGAGACACTGGAGATGTGTCCACTGCCTTGTCTCTTAAGAGTCCGTGAAGATTCTCACTCAGAGTTTTGTTCCATATTTTCAGGGTCTTCTGTGCACATGGTGGGTGAGTGCTGATGGAGTAAGGACGCGGAAGAGAAGGAAAATGTGTTCCATGGTTGAGAAAAAATTGTTTAGGGACAACGGCAGTAAACATACTTATTACAAAAGTGGGTCACTACTAATGGGAAAGACTATGCAGAATCAATCCAATAGTTTATACAAACATATTCTTAAACTTTTTCTACGCTTTGTAGGAGAGGAACCGTCGGCTGCAGGGAGTCTTTGTTCTCCCCCCGCAACTTCTTCTTGGTTTTCACAGCTGTGGTATGGAGATGCCTGGAAACCATATGTGAGACTGTTTTTTTTTTTGTTAACATATTTTTCTAACAATCCAATTCCTGGAGGTCCAACTCTGAGGGCTGCAGTATGTTTGGATGCAGCAAGTTGTGGAGGTCTGCACCCTTGGTGGGTGCTTGCAGGCTGCAGAAACAACTCCACTGCGGGGGGGTTGCACTCTGAGGTTTTGGGTTAAAAGCGGTCATGTGACAAGAGACTGCATGCAACTGCATGACTGGAAGAAGAAGATGTAAAATGAAATAAAATTCTGAACTCAGTGATGTCTTCTTGAGGATTTATTTCTTCAAGAATAGGAAAGGGACGTTTCTTCAAGGATGTAAATGAAATTACGTCTCGTCTTAGAATCTAATTACAGAGTCTTCAGCTGGATTGACAAATCACGCCACGTCTCCTCGTAAGACGCATACAGTATGTGTCTGCGTGATCCACTGTCTTGGATCATTGTACAATCACCATACAAATGCAATCAACCTCTTTTCAACATCTGTAAAAAACTGTCGAAATGTGCTCCCTCTGTCCCTGATGAAGATGAAGTTAGTGGACCAACTACCCCTGGTGTCCCAGGCTAAGAAAAGACTCTGATTTCATCTTCCTGACATTTTTTCAACCTATTGCCCTGCCTCCAGAATCAGCTTTTGGTGCATATGTGGACAATGTGAAACCAATGTGCATCAGTGCAACTTCTTTCTGAACCAGTGAACATTCAGCAGAGTGCACTTATGAGTGTTCTTGGCGTTAACACACAGGAGGTCATGGAGGAGACATAATCAAATGTCCATGATGTGCATTATACTCTTAACCTGCAACTCTCAATGACACATGCGCATGGGTAAGTCTCACAGTGTGTGTGTACGAGGACGTGGGGCGGTTGCAGTCACAACTCAAATTCACAAAGCAGCCACCTCTGTAACACAATCAAGGAGCTTATTTTACACACACACTGGCTTCAGTAATCACAAACACAGCACACACAGTGGTAATTTATTTGTTTCTCATGTATGAAAGGATTTGGTTCTGCTCTGCTGTACCTAATGCCTCCATAGCACATCATTATCTGACTTCTATAGGCCCTGGACTGTGTGTGTGTGTGTGTGTGTGTGTTTCAATAAAGATGTGTGCCTACATTTGTGCGGGGGAGTGTGTTTGTCTGTGCGCTCCAAGAGAAAAACAGTTGATTATGGAGTTCAACAGGCGAAACGCTGTTTACTCTGAGACACACGAAGAGCAGGAAGAGCTGCGGGTGGGAGGAGGAGAATGAGATGAGGAAAAGGGAGGAGAAAAATGGGTGTCCAGGAGGAGAAGCTGAGCAACAAAAAAGAAACCTGGACCTGGAGAGACTTGGAGGGCAGACCAAGATCATCAGTTCCCTCTGATTTCTCCCCTGAGCTGTGACACTCTGACAAATATGAGAGTCAGTCTGTAGCTGCAGGGCAACACGTCGACTTCAGACACAGGGACTGTAGCCATTTGTCTACTGGATGCAAACAACCACAGATTCAGAGATTCAGAGACAGGTGACCTAGCAGGAGCTGATCCAGAGAAGAAGAAATAAACCCATGGTGGGAGGACCACTGGACCAAAGTCAGATACTAGAGATCTTCTATGTTGATGTTTTGCTGACATTGAACATAGTCCCAACAGTTAAATTCCATTTTTTTCAACTGTATGAGTTGTTAGGATCCAGAATTCTGCATACAGTGCTCTGATTATTAAAGAAGGTTAATACGTTGAGCTGTTATACTGACATCAAGTGACATTAATATACAGCCAGTAGTTGTTAGTCCCCAAAAAGCATTTATCAGAGCACACATCATATAATGAAACCCAAGACATTAAGACACTGAGTTTTTTTTTTGGAAGAAAAAGACAGACGTCGCATAGTTATGCTAATATTGGCCAATATTGTAGGTTAGCCGATATCACTGTTTTCTTGCTAATTATTAAATGTACTTTTATGTCCATTCAGTTCTGATATGTTCAACCTGTCCTTCTACAGTATGTTCTTACTTCCCAACTACAACCCACAGCTCGTAAGAACCGTGAGATTGTCAGTTAATGTCAGTGAGCCACTCCCATCATCTCCACGGCTATAATGGAATCCAAACCATTTTTGACACATGAAGTGCACCACCCCCCACTGTGACACAAAACTACTCAGGAAACTGTCAGTGGCCAAGTGTCCAATTACTTTTGAACTTTTCCATCTTTAGACACTGTGATTTCAAAAGGTTTCGACTCACTTTTACAACCTGATGTACATTCTCTCAAATTAGAGCCCAGGCATGGCACTTTATTTCAGTCTCCATGACATTAAATATGTTGGAGAACAAGAATAAAACTGCAACTTTGAAGCAGAATTTACATCCATTTGTCAGAGTTCTAAAAAGTACAGACGCCTGTGTCTGCAAAGAATCAGAAATATGTACGACAGCATGTATTGATTCATATAGTCTCACACTAATTCTACCACACTGAAATACACTGTTACTTTCCTATTCCAATACAATAGATCTACACATCTAGGTTGAGATGACAATGCCTTCACCGTCCAAAGAAAGACAATTTGAATTGTAAAAGTCTGCAAAGAACGTACTTACTACTACTCACTTTTTATATTGTTTATCATTTGAACTAGGCATATCAGCAGCCAATGTTAGTATAGTATTGTTTTACTAGGTAGAATTTTTTTTTTCCCTTCGGAAAAGTAAATGTAAGACACTAGATGGCAGCACTGTAGCTCAGTTAATTAGCCACTAGATGCTAGTGCCAGTAACTTATGCTGCAGTTTAGTATCAGTGTATCATGTGTGTTATGTGTGTCACGTGTCACTCTCCAACCTTGTTTCCCAGGTAATGTGAGGGAGCATTCCAGTAGTAGGCGGAGCCAAGATCTTTAACAACGTCTGAGTGTCGGACGCTCAGATATGGGGGCGTGTCTCTGTGCACTGACCACACCCTCTTTCCAGTTTCACCAAGCAGGTGCCAGCCGGTCAGTGTGGTTTCCTGCAAAAGTGCAGAAATCAGAGGAGAAATATTTATTTTGACATCTGCGGAAAACAAATGAAGCAGTAAAAGAAACATTTATTTTCTAAATCTTGGTCACTATTTACAACCTAAAGATTATATTAATGTCCAGAATTTGTCAAATTCCTTTCACAAATGTAAAGTGAAGTTTTTAACGACATTTAAAGAATCTCCACCTGATAAAACAGACACCAAAGCTTGAGTTGTGTTTTAAGGATTTTTATAAATCTGTCATATGTCAGACAGGAAGTCCTGGGAAACTTACATCTAGAGAGATGGAGTGCTCCAAGGGGAGACAGGCTGGGTGTGTGTGTGTGTGTGTGTGAGAGACTGCTCAACACACATCTGTCATAGCAATTAACCTGACCTTGGCTTCCCCTTTGGATCTCACACACACATTCATACACACTCAGACAATCGGTGTCTAAATCAGAGCTGTCATCCCGTCAGCGTCTCCTCCCTCCTTGCCTCCTCCACGCTGCCTGTCAGTCAACCACTGTTCTCCTCTCTTTACCTCCTCTTGTCTCCTCTCTCCCCCTGAGCTCCACATGCTCGGTCTCCGCCACCAATCATGTTGCACTGTTTCTGCCTCCAAACCTTCATGATCACTCAGTGCTGCTCTCTGTTTTGATTCATTTCCAGGTTCTCCCTCTGATATATAATCATCAGTCTGAGCAGACCTGAGGTCAGATTAATTAATCCTCCCCCACTCAGGGCGTCAGACGCCTCCCCTGTCTGTGGGATATTTACTGAGGAAAGAGACGTTTCTCCCATCTGATCGCAGGATTCACCTTTCACTGCTCAATGAGGCAAATCCTAATGATTATGAAGAGTGGTATCATAATGGAGAATTCCTATGAGAATGTCACACATTTATCCTACGTTGGCTCTGAGGGTCAAAGCAGAAATAGAATTTGGCTGAAGGTCTCATCCGTCCCACAGCTGAGGACAGTCACAGGAAGACTCTATTTTTTCTCAATTTCCCTTGTCACTGAAGAACAGAAGGCAGTTATTTAGGTCTATTCTAACTCCTTAACATTTGACTTTATTCTACCCTACTTTATCACTTAATTTAGTATTTACTTTTTCTTTTCTATTCTAAGCTAATGTTTTCTGTTTCACAATACTCAACTGGATTATTCTCTAGGGAACACTATTTATAATTATTTTTTTGCACGTACTTCTTGACCTTAAAGTTTTTGCAGACTCTAGTCTACTCAAATACATGCTTTTATCCTTTTCTATGTTCTCTATTCACTCTATTCACTGTTACTCTTCTCCGGATTTGTCAATGACTGAAGGTACTGAGTGTGTGAAAAGGCACCTACGTTCTGATAGGTCCAGAAGGAGGCGGAGCACTGGGTGGACACACCCATGCAGGAGCATTTCTCACAGCCGCGTGGGTTTTCACCTCGGAGATCGTAGAAGCCCAGTTTACAGCGATCGCAGTTTTCTCCCTCTACATTTTCCTGTGGAGGAGTGGGAGAGACAGAGGAAATGAAAAAGGATGTAGTAAAGTTAATGGGCAACTCCATGCACTGGGTTGCGGGTACAAGCCTGTGTTACTGCCATGTAAATGTGAGCAGAATAACTAGCAGGGCCACAGAGGTGAGACGGTGCTGGACACTGCTACTCTAACAACTGTGTTGGTGCGTGTGTGTGTGTGTGTGTGTGTTAGCACCTTGCACATGCACGGTGACACACAGGGGTCGTCGTTGGAGCTTCCTTCCACACTGCAGTTACAGCGCTGACAGGACGGGTAGCCCATGTAGCCCACAGCACACCTGAAGACAAACAAGTTCAATAATAATAATAATAATAACAATAATTACAGAGACAGGGACGTAGATGGAGATTAAATGAAAGGCAAAGCCATAATAGGGAGGTCCAGGGTTCAATTCCCCTCACAGTCGTCTCAACTACTCTGAGCTGGATCTGTAGCAAATGGTCGCCCTTTGTGTGTGTGTGTGTGTGTGTGTGTGTTGGTGGTTGTTTGGTTACTTTCTAATTAACAGAGAGAGTGAAGCGAAGCAGCTCGATGTAGGAAAGCTCTTTTTTGGCTCAGGCGGCCGAGGAATCTGAGGACTAGTCATTAAATAGTTGAAGGAAAAGTTGTATCAGCTTTTAAGAAGTCGTACAATAAAACCGAGTGACGACCATCAGAAGCGGGTGATAACACCAGCAGTAATTATGGCAATAAAACACGACAATGACAATTACTGCAACTGCTCATAAACAAATAAAGACGGAGCGTCGGCCTGACAGATTTACAGACTGCACTTTACACACTGATTCTTTTTAACGCTATTGATATTTGTAGCGAAGTCAGGCAGTTGTTTATTGAGTCGCTTCATAAATCACTGTAAGAATGAAAGAAATATAAAGAGATGCAATATATTGGCAATTATAAAACAGTAAGTGTGACATAATTTCAGTTATTTATTCAACCAGAAAAACAAGTTAAGAAAAAAGAATCAGTAGATAAGTGTGCCAGAAAAAAACTGTTCAGAAAATATGTGATAAAATAGTACAACTAAAAGCAGCAGATGTTGCAAAAATTAAGCTGATAAATTTACGTAAACTTGGTGAAAAGATATTTTAGAAATAAACTAGAGACTCTAGACCAAAGGTCAGGAACCTTTTCAGCAGAGAGGCAAATAAACAAACTTTAAAATGTTTTTTTTCTGTGATTTTTAAATGTATTTCCTGTTCTACAGAGCTACATATGAAATTGTGTTTGTTGGTCAGTAAGTGTCTGCCTACTGTACCTTCAATATACTGCACTCCCACTTGAATATGGTTTTACATGCAACTTGACTGTGTAGTCTGTACTTCTTCTCAGCTCTAACTGGAACAGACATCAGTTGAGAGGTCGGCCACACCTGTCACTACCTGTCTATCCCTTCCTGTTTGAGTGTGTATGTCTAGTTGTGTGTGTGTTGATATCACCTGTCACACCGCGGACCTCCAAAACCCTCCTTACAGTGGCATGACCCTGGTGGATGGGCTGTCAGTCAAACACAGACAAACACAAACCTAATTGAATTGAAAAGATTTGACCAAACTTCCCAATCTCCACCAAAAAAATCTTCACAGCAGACACAAAAGCCAGCTCTGCGATTGGCCAATGAGGTTGATATTATGTGCTTACAGGGAGAGGCCAGGCTTGAGTCGGCCACACAGGATTGGCTGACAGAGCCATGTTCGTCACATGAGCAGGGGACACATGGATTCTCCTCCTCCGCTCTCACCTGCACAGGGGAAGACGCAACATCTTTGTATTGGCGCTAAAATTGTCCTTAAGTATAAATAAAGTCAGCCAAGCTCACCTCAGCAGGTCTGTAGTATCCAGGGATGCAGGTCTGACAGTTGATCCCTGCCGTGTTGTCCCGGCATCCGATGCAAACCCCACCCCCTCTGTACTGACCGTGAGCGTCCAGACTGAGGAACTGGTCGGCCACCGTTTGGTTAAAGTAACATTCCTCTGCTTTTCCATAACAGTTACACTCTGAGAAGAGATTTGGAAGAAAAGGAAGACACAAATATGAATATCAGGAATATATTTTTATATATAATATATAAAAAAAACCCGTACAGATGCATATTTGGGTGAATTGATTTTCATACACCCAAACTAATCACCAACTGTTCTCACACCTTCGAACTCCTGTCTTCTGATTGTATCCTGTGTTAAAGTCAAATTAGCATCTAACATGTGGTGCGTGGGAATATACAGTAAGCCTCCATATCATAAATGTGGGCGTCTGACAGAGGAGGGCTTCCAAACTGGAGGAGTTTGATGAAGGTAGAGTGAAACAGACATGGACTGACAGGTGAAAACAAACAAGTGAGTTTTATTAGTCATTCCTTACTTTCACAGATGTGACGGGTGAGAAAGGTTCCCGCCATCCAGGGCTGCTGGTGGTAACCAGGACAACAGCGATCGCAGCTCTCCCCGCATGTGTTGTGCTCGCACTCGCAGCTGAATTTCTACATTTACACAAAAAAACGGCAAATGCAGTTGCAGATTAGCAGAGCGGAGCTCTACAATGTTTTCTCTTTCTTTAGGAGTGGAACAAAAACATCTCTTCAAAACTTCTTTTCTTTTATAATCGTCCCTGCTCTCACCAGAACACCACTGAACTGATGGTGTAACTGTCAAAAGGAAATGAATGCAAACCCATCAGTTAATGATAAAGATTTGTATTAATTTGACCTGCATATCTTCACAATGTTTTAATTCCATGGCTGATATTCTATAGCCAACTGTGCATCTTCTCCTAGAGCCATCTGTAATTAACTCCAGCCAACCCCGAAACCTACATAGTGCAAATAGAATAAACTAAAATTCCTATATTTTTCTTTTTCTGTGAAAAAAGTTAACAGCTGTGTGAAAAAGTTTACTCTCACTTGCATCTGTTACTTTTCTGTTTCGGTTGAAGTTTTTACTTTTTTATTGTTAATTTAAAAGCACATCTTGACAGACGTGTTGAGTCCTTCACATCCAGACGACAAAGTCAAGACGCTCCTGGAGGAAGATTCTCTTCCGGTCACGCACACGGCGTCTGACTGACTGTACAGTACAGTATGTGTGTTATAGATGTGCCATTCCTCACCATCTCCTGGCAGTGTGATTGCCGACCTGCCAATCATCACCTCCTCTTTCACCCACTCCTCACCAGACGGCTGCTTCAGCTGCTTTGTTCCAGCACAGTCTGAGCAGACAGGAATTCTTCATCCGGACTCAGTTTCTCTGAGTAACCTTTGTTAGTGAACCTCAGCTCCAGCAGCTCCTCTCCACTGTTTCCTCAGCTCCCCTCAAACCTCAGCCACTGTCTCACCCTCTCCCCCCTCCCTGGGGAACACTGACTACAGCTACAGTACATCCTGGCTGATCAAACACACAAAGACTAAGGCAAGGACAATTACAATGTTGCTGCGTCGTGCAGGTAAAGAGGACGATTAGAGTGTTAATCCACCTGGGATTAGAATTAAGATCAAAAACGTCCTTTATTCGTCCTACTGTGGGACATCAAGAGCCTCAACAGCAGCTGCGACTGAGAGATAACAACTTGTCATGTCTTAAATACACATATACAGTAAACATATATACAGTATGTACTGGACAGTTTGCGGTTATAGTTGCAATAAATACATCTAAATTAAAATTCAAATGTACAAATGTGGGCTTTTATTTTGAAAACTGTTGTTTTCAGAGTCCAGTAACTCTTTTTAAATTTTGAAGCCAAGCACATCCTAAGGCATTTTAAGGTCTTAGGATGTGCTTGAAATCACTAAAACTAAACTAAACTAAAACATAATGTGACAAAAATCCCAGGGTAATCAGACATAAGATAGAGACTCGCACCAATCACTTCTGCTTTTGTGGCTAAAGAAAAAGACAAATTTGTAAATGCCTTCAAATCTAAACATTTTCAGAAAGGGAAGGAAGGAAAGACAAAGGAGCAGCTCCTCACCCAGTGCTGATGTCACTTCCTCTGAATGACATCAGCACCAGGGGACCAGGCATCAGTGTCACTTCAGAGTAGACTTCATTTCAGCCTCAGGGCCACAAAACTCTCTCTCTCCCTCACACGCTCTCACATCCCGTAGGTGTGTGTGTGTGTGTGTCTGTGTGCATCAAGTGTCAGGTATCAAACAGTAATCTTTTAGAGGTGACATGGAGAAGACAGGGCTCCACTGTCTCCTGCGTCCCCTGAAGACACACAAACACACACTCACAGATAAAACTTTTTGACGCGGAGACGGTTGATTAAAGCAGTGGCCTGAGGCCCCTCTTTGCTCCTGTTCAGCTCTATTACCTCAATGTTATTGTTAACTGGACAGAAGAAGAAGAGAGAGAGAAAAAAGAATCAGTTTTTTTACCTTTGTCTCTGTGTTTAGGGGACAGGCTTTAGCGTGGCCGTAACAGATACACATTCCTCCGACGGAGATGTCCTTAAGAGAATAGTAATACTGACCACACAGAGAGAGGACAGATAATCAGGGCAGAGAAATCATATGAGGAACAAACAAATGCTAACAGATTAGGAATGGTTAATGGATAATAAAATTGATTAGTATCTTTTACAATTCAGACTTTACTGAATGTACTGTATGAGTAAACCAGCTATATTGTAGTGTTTCTGTTTGGCGCTCACCCGTCTTGTTACAATGGGATCAACGTCTCTGGGGTCACGCAACGTCAACGTCATGAGATCGGCGTTGAGCGTTCTAATTCGCTGAAGCACCAGCCTGATGTAGCGGGCAGAGGTAAAGTTGAGCAGGGTCGGAGAGGGGTCATCAGCACTGGGTCGTCCATTGACTAGAGAGGCGTGGATCTATGGGCAGAGACGGACAGATACTGATGAGTTTCAGAGGGAGACATGACTCAGACTGTAAACTCAGACAGATGGAAGGATGTAATGTAAATCACAAGAACAGGAGGAAGAGGAGGAGGAGAAGAAAAGAGGTGTTCAGCTGTAACCTTCTGTTACAGTAAGCACTTTCTGCGCTGCGTTTGTCCTTAGATTTGAAAGACTCTCGTAAACAAAGGGCTCTAAAAAGCAGCGTGCAAAGAGAATCATTTTTGTGGAACATAAAAACCAAAGGTAGATGGGAGAAAAATGGCAGATAATAAGTGCAGTTTTATAACAAACTGGTGTCCTAACGAGGACACCACTGGTGATTGTAAATATACATACATATATGTTTATATATGTATATTCATATATACATACGACAATTTATCAACTTATGCAACTTGCGGAAGTGCCAAACATTAAGATTAGAATGTATTAGTTTCAGTCAAACCACTAAAGATTTCAATTCACTGAAGAGTTTGTCCTAAAACAGTTAACCTTAAGGTTTGAGGCCTCATCTTCAGCAGCCACATGGCTACACCAGTGGCTGTGGTCTATGGAAATTATTAGCACAACACATAAGCAGACCATTTTTTAGTCAAATCTGTTAAATTCTCATGTTTGGGACTGAAGATGTGTCTCATCTCATAAATGAAACATGGAAAAATGTCTGGCTGCAGTTTCCAAACGTTGGTTTGGTCTTAAACTGTTGTTGGTCCAAAACCAAACACAACTTCCTACAAAAATAAACTTCTTGAAATTTAATTATCAGTCTGTCGTCTTTCGTCATCTGGACCAGGCTTTAAATCACTGAACTGATATCAGTTGCAGTGTATCACCAGTGTTCACCGAGCACACACACAAACACACACACACTGAGGAGTGTTAAGTCCTGTCTGTCTGATTGTCCATCTGTCCGTCTCACTGATTTAACCAAATTAAACATTTGACTTTGAGTCTGTGAAAGAGAGGGAGAGATCAGCAGAGAAGGAGGGAGGGAGAGGGGGTGTAACAGGGGTAAGATGGAGATTTAGGGAGGATGAAGGAGATGTTTGTGGACCTATTTTTGTGCATGCATGTTTGGAAGCATTGACAGGTCGCCTACGACTCATTATGGTTTCGCTGTGATCAGACAGCGAGGAGCTGTCACACACACATACACATACACACACACACACTCAGCCCTCGAGATCTCCTCCCTAAAAATACACACAAACACATAGAAAAACACACACACACACACTCAGAGACACATAAAGAGTCCATACATACAGTAGCAGTTGACATTTGAGGGTCATTATACCTGTAACATCCATCAATGCTCACTGCCTCTGTCCAACCCTCCTCTATCTCCTTCAACCCTTGTTTACTAACCACTGGTCTCCTTCCAGAAGTTCCTTTATGTTACCTATTTTTAATCCTTGTCTTTTGAGTCACATTAGATGGAGCGGTCAGAATAATTGATAAAGACATCACAGCCAGGATTGGAACCTGTCTGTACTGATTACAGGGCTGATCCTCTCACCACTGATGCCCAGAGTCGGCACCATTACCTCTCCGTTCTCCAGGGGGTGAATCTTGGAATAGAAGGACGTGCAAATCACTTCATCGTCTCTCGTGTAGGACGGATGTCCTCTGCGTGGGTTGATGTTGAACCGCGTCAGACACTCGGTGTCTGTGATGGCGTAGTACTGCCAAGGTTCAAAGGTCACACCATCTATCGACCGTTCCAAGATCCAGTTACCTGCAGAATGATAAAAAAAAAAACATAATGACGAAGAAGAGTCTTTTAATGTATGAGCTGCAGAGGAGCAGAGATCAATGAACACAATCATGAACATCCAAACATGAGCTCGGGTCAGGCTGCTTAAAAAACATGGAAATTTGACAGGGGGGTCGATTACACATATTTTAGAGTAAATTATACCAGCAATCATTTGAACTGCAGTGGTCTCTTGTCTATCGTGGAGGTTACATTTCTAGACTGCTGTGATAGAGGAAAAATTGCAAAGTAGAGACAGAAAGTTATCATATCTTTTACATATATATTAACCCTACATAAAAGCTTTAGATGCATCTTTAGTGTGAAATATTGCATAAGAAATAATAAAAACGTCACAAACCTATAAGTACAGAGCATTCCTTCTAACACCCTGTGTGTATTTATAACATTTATCAGTTGTTTTGACTGTTTGACCGTATTTTTTTATGCTAATAAAATGTAAAAATAAAGGACAATTCAGATTTATATAATGGAAAAACTTGAAACAGAGCAAAAAAAATCCACAATACGAGAGCACTTTTAAAAATGTTAAGAACCCACAACGCACTGAGGGAACGACACCCAACCGCAACAGTGGGTGCACATGTAACAGAGTATGGTGCACACAAGTCCACAACAATCCAAACTGTAATTCTGTTTGTCATTTGGAAGTGAAGCTAAGGAAACTCCTCTGAATGTAAATACATGGACGATGAATGGCAGCCTGATCTTTGAGGGTTCGTTTATAACAGGCTTCTCTCAGTGAGATATCATTTGATCAAACAGTTATACTCCCAGTGTTCTGTGATAAAGGATGAAATAAGATCTTTGACTTTGTGAGACCGTACCAGGGCGAGGAGAGTTGGCTGCCTTCACGATCACATAGGCAATCTGGAAGACCTGCAAAAAAAGAGAGACAGGGAGATGCAGAGGAAGATATTAATCTCAATTTTCTACAATATTGTGTCGGAAAAAAACAGATTTCTTTTTCAGTCAGATGATAAACAGTGATAAACTCATCTATTCTTTCTGAGTGGCCCAATACCAATTGACCAACGAACCGACCTGAGGTTTGGGAACAACTGATTTAAATGGATGATTATACAGATCTACACCAGACAGACAGACAGACTGTGTGACTGGACGTTGGTAAACCGTCTGTGGCTCTTCACTAAAACCTTCTCTCAGCCAATGGCTTCTCTCCCTTTGTGTCTCCTTCCTTTCTTCTCAAGATGTGGGAAGCAGTGTCCCCTTACAGCAATTACAACAGAGAGGAAGAGCTGCCGTGTTTGTGTGTGTGGAAGAGGGAGGGAGAGAAAGTGAGATAGAGAGTTTTTAGTGTAACCATATAGCAGTCATTCAAACCGCCTACAAAGACTCAGTGTTACCTGTGTTCACACCATGAAGGGGATGTGTGTGTGTGTGTGTGTGTGTGCCTGTGTGTGTGGGTGTCTGCGTCTATGCCTCTGTAGATGTTCTCAGCGGTGGCTTGGAACATGTTGACAGGACTGGGACAGCTAAGAAGCTCCTGCACCTAAACATAGATGAACACGGCCTGTATATGTGTGATGGTCTGGTTTCAAGTTTTTTTTTCTACACCAAATTTATTTCTACAACAAATAAACATCAAAATAAATAAGTTGGAGATTTAATATGCAGTAAAAGACAGAAAATTATCTCCAAGATGTAGGCTTCAACAAGCAAAATTAGATCAAAAGTAGCCAGTTGAGTCTCCTGCTCGTAAAATGCGTAACTAAAAAGTCCAAAAAAGTTAGATAAGTCTGAGAGTAAACAACCAAACAACAGCTGAATAGTAAAAAGGTTACCCAAAAAATAACATAGTTATTTAACATATGTAATAACATAAGTTAGCTTTAGTAAGGAATCATAACACAAGCAGATTTGGATAGAAATGACGGAAAAAGTTTGCATTTGCTGCATGGACATATACTGCACATGTAAGACATCCTGTTAATGTACAGGATGTGACAGAGTTGCAGTTGTGTGTTGGTAAATATACAAGTCCAGCACCAAAATACACACTTTAGGTGTTTGTATTAATGCACAGGAAGTTAATTGGAGCCTAGTATCCAGTATGGTCAGGGTGTCCTGTGAATAAATGGAGCATGAAGAATCCATTTTTTTCTCTTTGTGCTCAGAGAACACATTTACAGGGGTTTAACTGAGCAGCTGGTGTTTATAGGCCATTCACATGGAAACGTGTGGAAATCTCTGGCCCGAAAAACTGCCATCCAACTCCAAATCCGGTCACTTCTCCAGCCAATTATGGCTGGACTTCCACACAGAAATGTACGACTGATCGACCAGTGACAAAAACCATTCAAAGAATTCAGAAAGTCATCACTACAATAAAGCAGTTCTCCCCTTGTTTTGGCACAGATGTGCTGACACGCAGGTGCAAATACCGTCAGAGAGCAAGAAACTCGTTAAGTTTTACTGTCACTTCAAATAAAAATGTGTTAACATCTCCCTGGACTAATAAAAAGGCGTTTGGCCTGGTCCTAAATATGTGTGACTCATCCAGCAGGCTCTGAGTGCCAAACGTATGGGGCAGCGAAACAAGCAGAAGATAATTCAGTGGAGCTGCACACAGTCATCTCATCACAAAATCATTCAGCTTCTCCCCTCAGCTGCCACCACACACCATTTGGTGAGAGATTTTGAGGAAAAGTGTGTCGTTTGACAGCTCTGCAGCAGCAGGCGTTAGAATAATGTTCAATGTTTGATTGCATTTCAGAGAAGTTTATGAAAATAGCTTCAAAATGCAATTTTTTTGCACTAAAATTGTCTTTCCTTTCATTGCTGTGCCACAGAGACAATCAGCACCATTAGAGGAATTTTATTACCAACTTCTCTGTCATTTAGCCATGAACAGTTGGCACAACTCACACCTGTGTAGGGGGTTGGTGGTTAGGGCTACACGCTACCTTTACTGGATCAACAACACTGTTGGTTATACTCGGTTAAGAGTCGCCACAAAACAAAAACCAAATGTGCCTGTCATTCAAAACAACACACACATAAAATACAGAACACAAATTGCAACTCAATCTTGGCAAATAATTAATTATATTAATAATTATTCATATTTGTTTATTAAAATAAACCAATACATCAGAAGATGCTAAAACTAAACTAAAGGGAATCAATGATTTGGGGAATTCTATGGATTTGCATATTATTTTTAACCTATTAGAAAAGTTATTAAAAAAAACAACTAAGGAATAGCTTTGATAGTCAACCTAGAAAAAGCTAAAAGACAGTTGCTCTTAATGCAATGAAATGACACAAAAGTACTCGAATACATTGATACGCACATAAAAATAACCGAAGAAAGGTTTAATGACTGATGAACAACATTGTTATTAAAGAAGTGTATTCTGTAATAATCCACTGACTCAGTCTGGGATTTCCTTCTGACTTCAGCGAGTGAGTTATTCAAGAGCAAAATATCAAGACGAGGAAGCTGAGGGGAAGGGTCAAATTCCCCTGTCGGAGCCCCATATGATAAAAATCTCTCAAATCCCATAATAGAAGACAGATGTCAGAACAGGACCTGCTGGCTCTGTTTCCACAGATCCTCTCCTCTGACATGTGTTTTTTGATTCAAAGCCACTAAACTTTTTCTCCTCAAACTATAAACTGATTTTTTCTGATTTTCACTTCAGTGACAGATATTATAAATTTAAAGTTCACTCCTACCCTGGAATAACATGACTCTTGAGCGTCTCCAAAAGGATTGACAATAGAATTTTTAATTCGAAACCAAAGTAAAAAGGAAAAGTGGAATCCAATCTTTTTACTGTGGTCACCTGAATGTGTCTTTCACATTCTGTTTGTGAGAGAGTGTGTCTACAGTAGAAAGACTTTTGATTGACAGTCTATCTCAAGGAGGCAGAGGTGGTTCTACACCTACGCACAGTACTTGGCTCAAAGACGTTGAACAGTCAACTGTCCGTCAATCAGGCTAGCCAGGACATCACCGTAATAACTGTTATAGAATTGACTTACATCTTAAGATGGTAACGGACTGGTTGATCCTTGTCCAAACAGACTCTAAAGAGAATAAAATCTGGCTTCTACTCTATTTGAAAACCAGTAGTCAGTATAGAACATGATGGAGATGCTGATATTATGGTCTGGCTAATGTTATTTGCCAGATATCAGCATATTATGCAATATCTGCACAGAAAATCCAACGAGGCAGTGCCTTGATTTCGACAAATTTGTGCCCGAAAAACAACCTTGGAGAAAAAGTCTTTATATTACAGTAAAAGTCACAGGATGGCAACATTGCAGTTCATTTAAATAATCACATACTCATACAGTGGTTTGTACAGATTCATAAATACATATTTGCAGGTCCACGTCCCTAACGGGTGGTATTAGTAATAGGAAATATCTGCAAATACTTTTAACAGACATCCTCAAAAATAACACTCTTTTATTTCTGCTCAAATTGTGACCACATTTGTCTACAGAGTATATTATCTCTGAGAGGTGAAAATGTGGTAATGTTAAACAAGCCATGCATTCTCAGTTACTGTGTCCACATTGAATGGTTTCATATCCCACAGTTTGAGGCAACATTAAACACTAATGGAAGAGGTTGTAGGTTCTACATGTAGTCAAGCAGAAGTGGAGCTGATAAATGGCTGCTCAGACTTTATTGAACAGTGTTGGAATACTTATTCTTTTGCCCTAAACAGCAGACGTGGGCCCAGGATCAGGATCAGGATCAGGGTTTTTGCCCTGTCTCAGTATGGATGCATTTTAAAAGAAGAAAAAAAACCCTGAACGGCCGATACTTTTCGCCACCATTCCAAGCAGTAACCATGAGTCATTTATGCTTTTTCCTGTGCCTTGTTGACTGTTCAAAGAATCTCAACTGGAAAAAGCTTGCTTTTAAACATGGCCTTTTTAAATTGTATCCATGTTTTCTTAACCAAAATGAATAACATTTAAAAACTATTAAACATTAATTTTCCAGCACAATTTTTGGGTTTTTTTTGAGTGATGGACTTTTTCCAGAAAAAGTAATTCAGATAATAAAAATCCTTCCCTTTTACAGCAATGACTGTGTGAAATGAGTCAGTTCAGTGGGTGGTCAGTTAAAGTGAGTCCAGTGGCATTAAAAGGCTTTAAAAAAAAAACATAAAAAGGATCTTTTCTTTCTTTCCTCTCAGGCTAATGTCACATTTTCTATTCAGATGTCACAGAAAAAACGTGGACCAGAGGAAAGAAGGTGGAACTTAGAGCAGGATAAAGATGAAATCTAATGGACAACAGCTACAATTATAGAAAAAATCATTATAAATCTGGTCAATACCAGTTACCTCTCATCAAACAGACTAATCCTGTCCTTTTGACTTTAGTGGTAGTCTCTTTAATGGTTGCAGATACTGCACAGCAGTACCCTAAATGTCGCACTGTTATCACAAGTGCGCAATATTAGTCATTTAAAAAGGGTTCTCTGCAGTATTTTTCTCAACTCATTATCTTTTTTAATGCATTTTAATTTTTTAGCTACTTAAGGTCCGTATTCTCTCCCAGACCACATTTCCTTTACTTTAGATATGAACTTCGTTTTCACGAAGTTTTCTACAGGACAATAGAGGATCAGAGGACAAAGACGGTCAGCTGGAGTCAAACCACATGAGATGAAAAGAATATTCTGCCTGAGCACAGTCCTTTTCTGGGGGTGGTACGTTCATTTTGTTGCCTACAGGGCAGAGCGTGCTAGAATCTCCAGAGAAACCATAACAATAAATCAGTAACATTGAAGGTCATTGTAAAGTAAGTGTAATGTCTGTGTGTGTGTCACTGTGAGATGGTCAGAATATTTCTAAGAGTGTTTAACTATGGAAGCCCAGAGGAGGAGCCCACTGCAATCTTCTTATTATTTATATTTTTATTTTAATCAATGATTCTTTCCAAGATATTATTGATTCTTACATGATGCTTCTTGGTGCTTAAAGCTTTAATTACTGGTACATTTGAATAAAAAATAAAATAAAATACGGTTGTCAAATTATTTTTTAGTCATGATTAATCACATGGTGATTTAACAACACTAAGCAAAAATATTTCAAATACAGAACTTCAATAACACATTTAAACATTCTGTATATTGATCATAAATATATTTTTAAATATACATGGCAAGTAGGATCTCCAGAAGCCATTGTGTTTGGGGATATTTTCCTCTTATCCTTTCTCAGTCTAAAAAACATATACATCTCTTTTTTAACCATCTACGTCATTTTTGACGGAACATACTTAATTAACTGAGACTTCCTGGTCTCCCAGCCTCATTAGTTATATTTCATGACACCTATATAATTATAATCAGCCAGTCTAATCTGTTTAATCACACTTATGATCTTAACTCAGGGTCCTAAATCATCCAAGCTAGTGCACTGAACCTCAATCACCCAGACTGAGATGCTTTTCAAATAAAAATTGGAAGAATGAATTATTTAAAGAGTGATGTTAACACAAGATTGATAACGCAGTGGCTGAGTGGGTACAAAAGCTGCTGCATCAGAGGCTGATGTTGTTTTGTGTTTTGAAAGAGGAAAAAAACGACACATCCTTTTATCAGCCTTTACCAGTCCTGTCTCAGCTGAGCCGAGAAAAGCTGATACTCAAATGAAATGTCAAACATTCTCATGCAGGAGTGTGTCTTTGTGTTACCTGTTTCAAGTCCAGTGTGATGGTCACATAGTGGTACTCCATGCCATTCTGGATGGAGGGACTCTGCCACCAGCGGTTCGTACCGTCAATGGCATATTCAATGGGATGTTGTTCTGTCGATTTAATCACAATCATTCATCAACCTCTTTAATCATTATTTTAATCTGATTATCTGAGGGAGAGAGCAGTGCATTAAATGCAATTAATTACATTACTGGTTTACTGAGATATATCAGCATAACTGAAAGGCTTATATATATATATATATATATATATATATAAAAATAAAGGTAATATAGACACATTATCCTACTTCTATTTTCACCTGTGAAGCCTTCATGCCCCTCTCTTCCTAAGAGCTGTAACTTGTCCATAAAGTAGTTTTTATTCCCGGCAGATAAAAAAGCATTTTCACACATTATACCATACGACCCAGAGGTGTGAACACAGAGCAGTAATGAAGGCTGCATGTGTGTTTGGTTCAACTGGGTGTTTACATGTTATTCAGAGGGTTTCTAAAGAGATGTTTCAGGTTAACTGGGAGCCGTCAATCACACACCTACTCAAGCTTGACATTTCCTGATAATACACCATTAAATATATTCACTCTCAGCTGAGAGACCATTTTTATCCAAGGAACTTAAGTAGGAGATTGGCCGGATGAGGATGTGTGTGTGTGTGTGTGTGTGTGTGTGTGTGTGTGTGTGCGCACACCTGTGAACCAGAATAGAGGCAGTAATAACCAGACTGGTTTCTTACTAAATAAAGGATGTAATATTTATTAATAATTACAGACTTTTTCTACATTTATTCTGAACTCCTTTCTCCTCATCCTTTTTGGTCACTTCCTGGTACCAAACCCCTCCATTTTAGAAGATGTGTAAATCTGTGCACACACCACAGTGAAGACTTCCTTTTTAATCCCACAGATTGATCAGTAATTTTAATAATTGACTGAATAACTGACTGTCTTATGGGCTGTTTGAGCTCTGATCCACAGCTAATTTTCTGCATTGTCATAAAGAATTGATTTCTCACTTGTTATTATTGTCAGCACAGAGCAAAATCATTGGTTAACATCTGGCCAATCTGGCTGTAATTAACTAATCCAGCGTGATTAATTACTGCTGCCATCCTGCCCATAAGTCATTACTATGAGTCTGTGTGTGTGTGTATATGTGTGTGTTACCTAACGGGTTGTCCTGGTCACAGATCTGACACTGAGCGTTCCTCACAGGCTGCCCTGGCACGTGTTCCACCAGCTTACAGAACGTCTCAGGACCCATGGACCCACAGGTAGCATTAGCCGTAATGTCTGCCATAGATGCTAAGTTCAAGACGGCAGGGAACAGACCTGAGGAAGAAAGCAGGGGTTCAGATCAACTGGACGGGCTGGTCATCAAAAAGATGAAACTTGAATGAACCCTTGTTGGAAATAATTTAATTGGAGTATGAGGTAGAATTTGGCCTGTTGTTTAATACTGTTGTACTTGATATAGTTTAACATTGATTAGCCTTTTATCATATTAAATATTTTATCTTAAAAAAAAACAAAAAAAAAACAGAAGACATTTCAGGCCAGTTTGCAAACACGGACCAAGGACTTGTTCATTTACATTCTGTGGAGTCAGCATTTTCTTTTCTTGTTTCCTGTTCCTGAATACGTTTTTTTTTTCTTTTCTGCAAGAGCCACAAAATGTAATTTCATATCATCAAAATACACAGACTGTTGCTCTACTGCGTATAGCTCAGCGGTAATGACCTGGTTTTTTCCTCCGGTGCAAAGGAAAACAAACTACAGATATTAATAAAGAAAAAAACATCCCCGACCCAACTGTAGTGTAGGAGCAGTTCTCCTCCACCCCCTCCTCCTCCCTGAACTCCACCACTGCTACACAGTGTGAAGCATAACATAATCAGAAGTGTTTTTTCAACAGATGGACAGAAGTTCTTGTTCAACTAAACTTAACCTCAGTTTCACATTTATATATTTATTGAAAAAAAATCACAGCCTCACAAAACCTGTGAAATTCTTTCTAAACTCATTACCACCAAATCAACTGCAGGACCGAGTCCACGTCTGTTCTCTCTCACAACAACGTAATGTGATTTGTAAAGACTGGAACATGTCGCCAGACCTTTTGTTGCAGTCTGTGCCATAACCGATGCCCTTGATTTTTTTTTTGCTTATTTTCTCAAAGAATAATTTTCAGTGCGAAATAATGACGTGAAAATAAGATTGTGTTTCGTCCAGGCCCAGAAAACAAAGACAAACAGATTGAGGTTTAAGAGTCTACAGCCATATGATGAAAATGAAAATATACTGGAAAAAAGGCGAACCAACAGGGAACGTGCACGAGCGTTAAAATGACTGACTGCTCCTGGCCAGAGCGGCGAGTAAACCTTTGGAGAGTAAAGAACAAACAGATAATTATTTTCATCTTCATTTCATCAGCTCCTGCAGCTCAGACACCAGGAGAATACACATGTATTATTAGGATTTTTTTTCTCTGTAGCTTTCAGGCACTTCTCTGCAGCCATTCCAGAGTGAAAAGCATCTTCAGCCCAGAGTGAATTACCATCGTGAACAACATCAGGTTCTTTGATTCTTGACATGCACATCAATGTTTACACGTTTCCCACACCCCCCTGACTGGGAAACAGACACACAGACTAAAGCATGAACATTTGTTACATCATACGTCTCAGTTCAGCATGAGGGTCAACATGGACACGCAACAACACGTACAAATATACAAACTGTACACAGAAAATCCAGACCAAGCAACGATGGGAGGAGGAAAGGGTGAGAAAAACCACAGGGAAACTCTGGTGTGTCCAGATGAGTCCAGCTGTGAACCCAGATGTCACCGCTGATGAACTGTGAAGAACGTCCAAGACACCCAAAGATTTCTGAAACACTCTTACACACACACACAAGAACACACACTTCCCAATCCCTCTGAAACTCTATCTGAGAAAATGCAGCTCCACAGAAGTCCAGATTTCCATTTGTCAAAGTTTTCACGAAAGCCAACACTGGCTCTCATGCGGCACATGCTTTCGCCCCATGCCATACAAATTTTCTTTCTCAAAGAAAGTCAAACTGAGTAAACAAATCAAAGCAAAAGTTACTGAAGGACAACAATGAAAAAACGATAAATCACATTTTAGAAAGACGTTCAAGGCTGTGGGATTATATTAGAGAAAGAGCTCCATCGACCACAGGCTGATGAAGATTGAGCTACTAAGCAGGAAGGAAAGAAACAGAGAAGATTCATGGGGTAGATCACTTCTCTGGAGCTTAGGAACTTCAGAGGAGGTGAAGAGAGGAAGAAAATGAAGAGGAAGTACTAGGAGATGAAGAAAACCAGACTGAGTTGGTAATCATACAAAAATCAATTTAACTCAATTTTGCTGTTAGTCAGACCTCCTGTAAGACAAAGGATGTGAACACACAAATGTGTCCACTTCCTTCACACCTGTCCCTGAGTCATCAACTGTCTCATGTCAACACTCCATTAACCTCCAACAACTAACACTGCCGTGACATCATCCAATTACAATAATACCAAGCTGTCAAAATGGCATAATTCATTATTTAAAGTGTTGAACACTACCAGATCTATGCACTGTGAACAAACATGCGACATTACCCAGAATCCTCTGGGCCACAATAAGCCCTCACTCAAACACTAATACACCCTGACACACATGAAGAAACTGCTAGAAATCAGAAGAGGAAATGTTGGACCCGTTTGTAGTGTTTTCATATTTTGCTCTTTTCTGTTTTTTTTTTTTTGCTGAAGATCTTTCTACACTGTGTACAGTTAAATAAATGTGACCTCACTGTGACACGGTATTCCTCATTAATGTCACATCAGTAGTCTGTTTACACCTAAGTATAATAATACTGAAAGAAAATCAACTTTAGATAAATCATCAACAGCCAATTAAATGAATGTTTTTACGGATATTAAATTCTTCTAAAAGGTAGAACAAAACCACAGCCCTTCATGCTGCTGTGCTCCAGAGCAGTGGAGGATGTTAGTGATCTGTTGAAGTTAAACCCAGACTCAGGAGGACGTCTGTGGAAATAACTGAGTTTTCTTTCAGATCAAATGATAGTTTTTACTTTTTCTGCCTTTTTCTGTCACCACTGCAGGATGACTGGGCACTGCCTGTCCCCTTCACTCTGAGTGTGTGTGTGTGTGTGTGTGTGCATGTGTGTGTGATGGATGTGTTATTGTTGGGTTTTGAGGGTAGATGTATGCTTGATGGAATAACGAGAAGGTTGAAAACGACAGCATCATCTCTCTCTGTATCTCTGCGTCTGCCTTCATCCACAATAGTTGGAGGAGGGAGGGTGAGAATCAGCAGGTTGGGGGGAGGAAGGGTAAAGATGGAAGGAAAAAAGATAAAAAGATTGATGGAGGGATTCCCAGAGAAGATAGTGTTGTTTAAAAGGGTCAGGGCCAGAACTGGGCTGAGTGATGGGACTGGGATCATCTTTGATACTCAGGCTGGACAGACAATATGGCAGCAGTGGAGATTAATGCTGTGCACAGATGCTGAAGATGGATAAACACAGATGGTGATGCTCCCTCCCCTCCCCCTGTATGGATATGTATACAGTTTAGGAGAAAACACAAATATTTACTCCAGGTTAAAAGAACATACAAATCACTGTGGATGAATCGCATCCATAGGTATGTTCACACTGTAGAAAACCAACCCAGGACCCACGAAGGTCAGGCTGCATTACATCCAACCTGAATGATTGAAAGGTGAGGCTCTCCACTCGAGTGGACTGACTACAGCGTCAGTCCGTTCAAAGGCAGGGTCGGTTGGCGCTTCCTTCAACTCCATAACTAATCCGTGGAGTCCAAAGGTAGTGAGTCAATCTCACTACACTTGTGCAGCAGGTTCTGTTTGGCCCAGAGGTCTGTGGACTCCAGTCTGCAGAACTCAAATGCACCGTTACTACTATTTCCTTGGCAAACAACAAGGACACATGAGCTGATGCAGCTGTCGGCTTGTGGGCAGAATGAAGCACAGAGGGATTAAATATGACAAATTATACTTCCAAGAAATCATGAATGTCTCACACAAGGTTGGCATCACAGAAATATTCTTCCCAAATCCACTTTACTATGATTACTGTGAGCAGGAGGATTTCCATTTACAGCTGATTTAACGGTGATTGTTAAAGTGCAGAAAACACTTTCAACCAATGTTGAAAAGTTAGATAAGACATTTAAAAAAAACAACATTTAAAAGAAAAACATTCTGTTAGAACCCTGGTTTCAAGGAGATATAAAAACATGAAAAAATTGGTGATTGATGATTTTTTTAACATACTTGCAAATAAGTCGGGAAGCAAAAACTTTTGACTTGAATATTGAATTCAACTTCTGAGACTTAGACTGCAGTCAGTCAGGTTGAATAATAAACCTTGACAAAGAGAGACCGGACATCATACTGTACAATCATCTGTGCGGTGGTTTTATCTATCACTGAATTTACATCTATGGACACCTCCTCCTAAAACCTCCAGGGCTTTTCAGGGAAAATCTGAAATGAACACTAAGTCAACATCCTGCTCTCAATAAGAACGTCCTGCCCTGACAGTGTGTATTTGCATGAACCCCCGCAAATCTAAAGCGGGGGGAGGATACCCTGCTCCTTCAAGACAGCAATAAATGACTTTTTGAAAAACGCAAATAAGCAAGGAAAGAAAGAATAATAAAAAATAGTGGGGGTTTGATGGTCTAACTGTACATTGAAAACAAAACATTACATTTTAAATAAATATCTCTAAAAATAAATATCTAAAAAGAGCATGTTAATCTGTTCCTGACTTCAGTTGACTGTTGTAACACCTCCATATAACCTGCAACAGCCAGTATAATGGTTACTATAATCACCACCAACAGGGCACAAACCTGCAATTTACCACTTGCGTGCACTGGTCATTTTTTTAAGATTACACACATGTTGCTGCTACTTGCACTTTGAACTTGCAGTTGCCTGGTCATCCTGGAGATGCTTAATATTAGTGGAAGAAAGCAGGACGGGGGGGAGACATGGGACTAGGACTGTGTGTGTGTGTGTGTGTGTGTGTGTTTGTGAATAGCTGATCTGGGGCGTCCTCCACCAGACAGTCATAAAGTCAGACTAAACAGGAAAAGCCCAAAGTTATAGACAGTTAATGCCCTACTTAGGAGTCTCCTGCACACATGTTCACTCACAAACACACACACACACACACACATTGTAATGTTAATGAAGTGACCACATCTGCCTCAGGCTCCACTCATCACTGTACTGCTCTGAACAACTGTCTCTCAGGAGAGACCGTGAAGTGAATCCTCCAGACCAGAGTGAGGATGATCTCCAGATATGCAATCTTTGCTGCATTTTTTTACTTGTTTAATTAAAGATTTTTGCGGTTTATATGTGTGTGTGTGTGTATTTAACGAAAGTTGTGTTCAGCCGTGGTACCACAGAGTAGAACTAATGTCCAATTCCCCCAGAAACAACCAGTCCACACTGTTGTTAGTTAAATACAGTGGTGGAAAAATGTTCGTGGACATCCTTAATATTCTACAAGCCCACATATTATCATAAAATATTCTGTAAAATGTTTTATGTGGCTGTGTTGAACATCAAACAATACTTACTAAACTAAATTCTTAGTTTCAATATAAAGTATCAAAGTCAACAAATAAAGAATTGGTACAAAACTAACAACAATAAATAAACCATCACTTCATCAAATTAATATTTATTGGTTTTGTCCTTTAAACAGTAGAGCTCTATGGGGTTTCCAAAAAAACTTTAAATATATATAAAAACAAAGTAGCTTTTGGTGCAGCTTGGTGCTTGCCTGACAGAGAATTTTGAAGAGTGAAAAGAAGCAGTGGGGACAGACGATGTTTATGTGCAATAACTCTGGGATAAGTGGGCAAAGTGATTTATCTGATCTCAGATCAGGAGACACTAAATCTGTGCTCTCTCTACGACACACGTACACACTGTCAGGTTTCGCCTGATGAGGCAGTGATGAGGACGGGGTTAAATCATCCACAAGCAGCACAGAGACAGGACTGAGTGTGTGTTTATGATTTAAGTAGGAGCTCATCGGTGATGGCCTTGGATCGTACTCTGAAGTCCAGGCTGGAACCAAGGCCTTTACACACAGGCACACACACTTTACAGAGAGGCAGACACACACACACACACACACACACACGCAGTGTTCACTGTTCTGGAGACCTGTGTGTTGGTTCTGTGTGGGTGGGGGTTTGGAGAGGATGTCAGTTAATGAAATCATGCCAGAGAGTAGATTTACAGTGGAGGGCATCAGAACCACTGCCCTGTGGTGATTTATTCCTACTGACGCATCTAATCATCGCTGTGCTCGCCTCACATCAACCCCAAACACCGCAGAGTAGAATAGAGTACAATAGAATCCATTGGTTCAAGCTCTCTTGATTGTTCAGGAAAGCTCTCTGTAGATCAGGTCATGGTTCAGTGACTCGTCAGCCACCAATGAGATTGTGTTTTTTTTTTATAGCTGCTTAATTTGTCTGTGGGACACAATAAGTCAAAAACAACTAGACTGATTTCCATGAAACCAGTGAAGCGTTCTGGACGACATCCATTAAAGCAGATACAAATGGCTGTTCCTGCCAGTCTCTAAAAATGGAACCGAGCATACGTTTTTTTTTATTTGGCGTTTGTTTTCAACGCTTTCTTTCATTGTTATTATAAAACATGCAGGCTTGTTCACAACACAGGCAAAAATAATAATTGTTGGTTTGATTCTTTTCACCAAAATAATACTTCACACACTGGGACTTTTTGAAAGCATATTGCCAGACCCTGATATTTGGAGTTCTTGTTATTGGAACAGTTTTGTTGTGAAAAAAAAGTGTTGGATTATTTATTTTTACAGACTCGTCAATTTCATATCAACTGGACCTAAGAAGGAGAAGTCAAATAGCGTTCTGGGAATTTATTTTTTCAGGTTACTTTTCAACTCATATAATGGCGTGCTATAGTTAAGTAAAAGGAAATAATACAATGTTACGAAACCCTTACCTTGGTATTTATGTCTTACACTTGCTACTAAATGATAAAAAAGCTATCTCATAAGTCTGGTGATAAAAGTGCCTTAACCTTAGGGACAATAGCGACGTCCCACTCTCTTCACTGTAGCCATATATTTCAAGTATATGTTGCCACATGTATACGAGTGTGCAGGACTGCTTGCTGTGAGAGTGTTCTGTCAGGTAAGGAAATAACATCATTCTGTAGAACGAGCAGCAGGGTCACAGGGGATTGTGGGTAATTGAAACACCAGATGGACATGCATGAATTTCCAGGAAGAAGTGGTTAGCACGGGGATGACAGCCAGACACACGCTTTCTGACGCTAATATTCTTCATTTCTGTCTGCCCACCTTTCTCCTTATTTGCGCTTGTGCTATTTTCTTCTCATTTGCTCCATGACTTCCTTTCCGTCCCAATCCCCTGGCTTTTCTTTACCCCCTGCCCTTGAATATCCTCTCACTTGACTTATGACTGACGAGCTTCGGGTCTGGAAACATTGTGCAACTGGCTAAAGACCTGAGTGGGAGGATCCTCAGGGGACCAATCCACAAAAAATGTACAAACGAGCAGCCAATAATCATAAGGAACACTCGCTGTACACTGACATGCTATTAATCTGGTATTTGCCTCAGAGAAATAAAACTCCTTAACAATAGTCCAGAGAACATAGCGAGTGTAGGACTGGGACTGGGACTGAGTGATGGAGACCACGGATGTGAGGTTCTCCATCAGACATGTTGGTGAGCTGAAATCTTTAGATCAGTTCAAACCGATTTACAGCCTGATGACAGCTTTAGCATCAGTGTGTTCACATGAATAGTTTGCCTCTGACATCAGGAGTATTTCAGGGTCATTTAACAGGTATTTGGCTCACATGCATCATTTCGAAACACTGTTTTTGATTCTTAAGCGAGAGGCTGTGTTGAAGGAACCAATGAAAACAATCATTTTAGTTTAGCTACAGGAACTTACTCCTTGTCTATAGTCCTTTCAACTTCAAAAAAATTCTGTCACAATGTCTTTACCATCTATACGTGGGCATATGTTACATATTTTTTATCTGGTTGTTAAATACTAGCAATTATTTGGAAAAGGAATTTGAATTTTCTAGAACAATTAGGCATAAAATATGACTATGCAATAAATGGAATGATTGAGAAAGAAAAAATAAATAAAATAAAAAGGCTCATGCCCTTTAATAATGACAGTTTCCCAGGTCGAGAACATGAACAAAGCATCAACTGAGAGTTTACGGCTGCAGCCAGAAAATGTCATTAAATAACATTATGTTATCCAGGCTCAATCACTGAAACCCACTTCTCCCCCAGTTCTTTCTTCTTCAGGCTGGAGTTCCTTCTTCTCTCTCCAGTTAAATATGCAAGTGTGTAAATCCCAGTGTATAATGTGTAAAATAGAAATGACTCAGTGGAGTTAAAAGGTTCATTTAATGCACACAGCATTAAACGGTGGCAATTGAATTTGATAGAGCTGAACTGCAGGTTGCTGACTGGACACTTTCAAGCGGTGCTGATGCCTATTAGCTGGACCACGGCTCCACCACTAACTGCCGCGGCGGTGGGAAATGTTTAAGATATATTGGGCGTAGCTAGAATTTGTGCTCAGCGATAGGGATTCCATTACATTAGCAGAGTGTGTCAGTATGAGTGTGTGTGTAGATTAGGTTGTTAATGGTTAATAATAGTTAGGGCTTATAAACCTGAGTGAAAGTACAGCAAACAAAGTAAGAAAATAGAGGCCTTCAACAATTAATTCACCAAACAAGTTTTATATTTATATGTCTTAATCGGTAATTAATTGTAACTCATTTCAATCACAAATATACTTGAGTAATTGTGATTGTGACATTGTAATCTTCTAAAACAGGGTGACTAACTTGGTGCCCACATTCTAAAATAAGACTAGTCAGCAAGAGGGTCAGTTACTGTGCTTTTTAATCCACTTTTGTTCCACTTGCAATCATATAATGAGGATAGTAAGAAGTAGAGTGTCTGCTGTTGTACCAGAACTAATTATTAATACATTTGTCAGGAAGCTCTCAGCTCTCACTAGCTCTCAGTATCACGTGCCACTGAAGTTCAGAAAGATCAGTGAGTCCTGTTCTAGATGATACAATAAGGACTACATTTAAACTGAGGTCACAAATCTTCACAAACATGATGTTCCTCAACATGGGGTCAACACGTAGGCCTAAAGTCTGGTAGTTTTGATTTATAAATATAACATGCAAAAAGTAGTTAAACATTTTACTGTACTACGTTCTCATGACTTGGGTCCAAGCCTGCACACCAGGCCAGAGTGTGTGGTGAAGAAAAAGGATTGTGTGCGTGTGTGCGTGTACTGCATTTATTATAGTGGTGCTACAGACAAACTGCTCCCTGGGTAGACATTGATTTTCACCCAATGGATCTCACTGTTAGCAAAACCTAATAGCTGGGCAGGTAATGGGAACATGTTATGAACGAGGCCCAGTGGGCAGGACAGGAGGACAGGGGAGGACAGGAGAGAAGAGAAGAGGAGAGGAGAGGAGAGCAGAGGAGAGGAGGTGAGAGGAGAGGAGGTGAGAGGAGAGGAGAGAAGAGGAAAACAGAGGAGAGGAAAACAGAGGAGAGGAAAAATTAGGAAAATTAAGTAAAAAATATTATTTCATAGAACATGAATAATAACATTGATAATAATAATAATAAGTACAGTGTGTTTGTGTGTCCTTGGTTTAAAGCTCACCGGCCTTTTGCAGCTTTTTGTCTTCCCCACCAACATCATAAAAATGAAGGTGAGAGGCAGTGTTTGAATGAAAGATAACATCTGACTGTGCCCACCCAAGATCTTTTCTAGAGGTTTACAGACAAAACAATAAATCAGTTTATCAAAAAGGCAATTATAAGATGATCTGACAATTACAATATGATCATGAAGCACAAATCAGAGGGGTGCTGATGGGCTATGAGACAAGGGAGGCCAATTAATTGGAGAGGAAAGAACTGGAGGCAAAAAGGGAGAGAAAGAAGAATTACTGAGGAGGGATGAAAAAGGAAGAAGAGGAGGAAGAAGAGGAGGAGGAAAAGCAAATACATCAGATGTGAGCTGAGACGGGAACCGCTATTTACCATTACAGTTAATAGGTTTCAAAAGGAAGCGAGTCATTAGCTAAATGGATAGGCCCTAAATGACACATTACCATGTTAGAGGCTGATTCTGCTCATTATTGGAGGCCTGATTCTTCCATGCATCAACAGCTAGTGCTGTGGGCGGGGCCATGAGTACAGTCCTGCAACATCAGCGTAAACAGAAACCTAACACACATTAACTGTCCTGACACATAATGTCTACGAGGACAGGGTCAAAACACAATGCTTATCTAGAGAAATAGAAGGTGGAAAATGAACAACAGTATAATCATAGATTTATCTTCTACCAATGCATCCTCTTTAGAGACAACAGGCTGGTGGAGCCTCACTGGGCAATTAAATCCATCACAAGGTCATAGACCCATAGATGTATCCTATATGAATCACAAATTGTTTCTTCTGACATTGGTATCTGTCAGTTAGTGATAGTCATTCTCTTTGTCCTGAATTCAACACAGGTGCAGACCTCCCTGCAGTACAAAGCTGTGACTGTTTTAATACAGATTTCTAATTAAAGCTCGGTGTTCAGTGTTTGACAAGGGTGTGAAAAAGTTCCTCAACTTTAGAGCAGCTCCAAGGCCTCGGGCTGGTCAACCATGTCTGGCCATTAAACTCAGATTAATGTTTGTGTTGTAATCATTTTGTTGGTAATCAACCTGTATTCCCTTGCCATTGTGGTACCTTTCCACATTTCCCATGATGCATCTGTCAGAGATGTTGACTGGCTTTTTTACAGCTGTTATTTACTAGCCGCTGTGCTGCCAATAATTTTATGTAGGCCACCTGGAAATTAGATTCACCAGCGTGGTCCCACTATTAATTTAATGGCTGCTTGGATGTGGCTTCACACTAACGGAGAAACAGGCACCGTGTTTATGGCAGACGGTTGACATGGAGCTCCGAGGGGCAGCAGCTCAAAGACAAAATAAAAATTATTGGTTTCTTTTAAGGGTAAATGTGAGTAAGGTCAGAGGATGTTAGGATGCAGGATACAGGATACAGTGGGCAGGGTAAGGACAGAGGAAGTATTTTTACAGCGCATCTGTCCAAAGCAGTCAATTTTTAAATAAAGTGACTTGTAAAGAAAAGATAACATTGAAAACAACTATCCACTGATATTTTACCAGCACGGTTCTTTGACTTCACCAGGATGCATTTACAAGAACCCTGTTTTCTAAAGTCATTATTTTGAGCTCTAGGAACAACTTGTCATTCTGGAGTTTGTGCTGCCACTGCTGTGGGTTTTTACTTCTCTCCTTTCAGCGATAAATGTCCACCAGCTGTGATTAAGAATGTTGCATACAGTTGCCTCGGCTCAATAACAAATCACATCCAAGTGGAGAATGCCAGAATGCATGGATGAAAATATTACATAAAAAAGACCAAAAGTTAAACGTTCACCTGTTAAGTAAGTTAACACAATTCTTTCTCAGATTTGTGTTCAACAAGCCAGAATAGACATCTTCATCGCTAAATTCGCCCAACTCGATACTAAGGTCAAAACGTGGGAAAAAAAACCATCTCGTCTGGTGTCTTCGAAATTAAGGTATTATTGGAGAGAATAAAAATATCATCAGTGTGGGAGTGAATATAAAACAGACAAACTTTAACATATTGAACAGAATCCCAGCAGATTCAGACTTTAACGTACACAAGTCTTTGTTAGCTCCCTCCGAACAAAGAGCCGGTTGATTTGCTGCAACAGAGGAGTGGGCTCCTCCAGGAATGATGTGCTGACGGACCACCCACCACCCACCCACTGTCGGAACAAGCCCGGGGCTCGGCTGAACGCTCACACCGGCTGTCTTCTGTGGGGCCAAACAAGGTCGGCAGAAGAAACTAAGTAGGAGTTTCACTAGGAATTTGACGGTTTGACAAACTATTCCTGGAAAATGTTGATAACAGTTTTCCGGCCTGATGCATAGATTATGAATAATTATTGGTGCTGCAATATAGAATAAAGCAGAATAGAATCTGTTTTTCTGATGCTTTCTAACTACATGCCCAGAAACAACTAACCATAATAAAAGATGTTAAAAGATGCTGCTTGTCTTTTAATGCAGAACTCTTGGTCTCCACTTAAGACGTTTTATGCAGAGCAGGTTTGGTGTGTGGGAACAACCTGGACTTCAGACAATTTTCTTTCTTTCATGTATCAAGGATCACAGGCAGATGTGGCGGAGAGAATCTGGTTATTAAAAAAATGTTAATTGTTCAGAATCAGATAATAGAAAAGGAAGTTATGCATAATCTCAGTAGTTCTGGTACTGATTGGCCAACAGACCAGAGTTTGGAGACCACTGACTACTGTGGGGCAATCACACAGGAGCACCTGATAATTCCATAAAGGCAACAAAAACACACACACATACACTTGCACCATTTTTCACACATTTCATCTGGTGTCAGACGTGAACATTTGCTCTGCATTAGCCTCTGTGAGTTTGCTTTGGACGGGAATAATGGAAAAACAAAGAATATATATAAACAATAGAGACGTGAAATTACATAGGGAATGTGTCCAACCTCTTGGTACGCAAGTACACACACAGGCAAGCGCACACACACACAGACACTGAAATTGATGAGAAAAGCACGTGGAATAATGGAAAAGCAAAAACACACACACACATACCAACACACACACATTTTAGTTTCTGCTTCTGTCTGTTTTTCAGTGCTTTGTCAACACATACACGCTTGTGTGTGTGTGTAAATGTTAAATCCATAGCTAACCAGGCCGCTCTAAAAGACTCTTATTCCTCTGACGCTCTATCAGCTCAATCACACAAACATTCAGCCCCAGAAATAATGGCCTTTCTGTTTGCTGCCGCCTCTGTGTGTGTGTGTGTGTGTGTGTGTGTGTGTGTGTTTGTACATATATCTCAAAGCTGGACTGCTGAGACCTTGTGTGCACAGCATACAGATTTGTCAATAAAGTCAGAAATGACAATGGTTTGGTTGGGAGCACAGTGGTTACCACTCTTCGTGGTAACTGCTTCTGCCTTGGTGACTTAACCTGATTGGCTGTTGGCCTTATTGTCCGATAACGAAAGCTTAATTTCAAAATATCTAAATTCCATATATTCCAGACCATAAGTCTCACTAAATCAAAGTTAGACTTCAAACATAAATGAGAAAAGAGAGGGTCACTGCCTCAACACTGGACAGGATTCATTATCACAAAGGGCAGAATTCCCTGACCCTAAAGGTCAAAGTTCAAGGAAGTGAGAGGATTTTAAAGTGACTCAAATTTTCAAACAGCTGGAAGGAATTATGATAGAAGTTAAAACAAACTCTTTCTTTCTCAATTCTCCTGCTCTTTATCAAAACTGAAGGTGCTCTGTAACTACAGGCACTTTTGCAAAAGGTTTGCTTGATGAAAAAAGATGTTTTCTTCAATCTCCTGTCAACTGTTTATCTCTGACTGTTATATGTTGACAGACAGATGGTTCAGCCAATCATCTGTCATCTGATTATCTTAAAATCCTCCACCTTCATCATCACAAAGTCTTTCCAAGGAAACTGTCCCAGATGGCTCTGTGTGACAAACCATCTGTCCAACCAGTTATTTTCTAAAGGGTCTCTGTAGTTCCTACACACAAACACACACAGAACACCATGTTGTGACCATGTGTCAAACTACAAGGATGTCGTGGTTGAGCAAAAATAATCACTTCTAACTTCCAACAAACCCAGACAACATCAATTTATAGCCAACTTTTAAGAAACCTCAGACTAACAAGAAGCCGCGGCTCAGACGACCTGCCCACGACTGAACAGACGTCTGCAACATATCTGACGTTAGATGTTGAGGTTTAGGTCTGTCTGAATATTATTCTTTGGAGAGAAAAATAGCAGAAACAATGTTAGCGTCGAACATGAAAGAAAGCATAAATTCTCAAAGTTGTTTCTGGAATACTAACCCGGTCACATGGTTGTTGAGACCATGTAAGCACGTCCTCACATGTGCAGCACATGTGTGTGTAGAACATGCTTTAGCTGGCTTAGCTAACAGAGTTAATTTGCACGCAGAGATGGGAAGCTGTTTCCAGTGATCTGGGACACTGAGATCCGTTAAGGTTTTGACCCGATTGACGGATTCTTGCGGGATGAACACTTACATCCATAAAACAGCCCAGTTATCACACACTCACAGATCATCAATAAGATCACAACCTGCTGCTGATACAATATTTACTCTCGTTCTCTTTTGCCTATCAAAAGCGGTGGGGTTGATTAACGACTTTAGGCCTAAAGTCTAAGAGTGTTATCAAGAGCCGTTAGTGAGGAACGCAGCGTGACTGTTGTGTACTGTAAGGTTAATGAGGTTTGGAGAGGGTGCTGTTATGTGTCAAGAGACACAATACATGGGCAGCAGCAGCAGCAGCAGCAGCCAATACAAGGTCAGCACAAGTTCTAGCTTTTATTTAGAAGATAAGAGAGCCTGAATTAAAAAAGAAAAAGAGATGTTATCTATAAAAAAAATAAATTCCTTGTCATGAGCCTGCAGTGTCAACACAGATCACCACAGATGAGCCAAAGACAGCCCCAAACTGATGAGATGACTGTGTGTGCACACTAAAGTTGATCACAATCATTAACCAAGCTGAATTAACATTTCCATCTATATTTCATTTGAGTTTTCAATATAGAAATACGTCTGGAAAAAATGCTTGCATATAACTTTAATCCTAGCCATCATGACATAACTTTGTTAGTCAACTGATGGACATTGACATGGTATTTGAAGTATTTGTGCTTCATGAACCATCTGGATAATTTCTATTTAGACAGCTGCAGGTCTGACATCCATCACCTGACTCCTGTTTATTTCTGAAACTTGACCAGTCTGAGCAGAAGAACTGCATCAGACCCAAAAACTCAGACAAGCTTCATCATTGCCTCAACTTTATATGAGGCAATCCAACAAATTCCCAATCCCAGAGGATGTAGATGGTGTGTGTGTGTGTGTGTGTGTGTGTGTTGTTTTACGGCTGTCTTTGAACTGCCAGAAATGCTGGATCTCTCTCCTGAAGAAAATAAGACGGCTTGTTCTCAGCCTGTTCGGTGGATAAACAGAGGGTTTTGAAGTGAGGTGATATGAGCTGGAACAGAACAATAAGACCTCCAGGAACCAGCCGTGAAGGAGCAGAGCAAGACAAACAGAGGAGCGAGGGAGCAGACATGGAGCTGGGAAACAGCTGAGGAGCTTGTCTATGGTTTTATAGCCAGAGTGAAGAAGACGAACGAGGGAGTCAGAAAATGGACAGGGAGAAGCAGCTATGGGGAGAAGGGCGTTAAAATAACTGGAAACACTGTCCATCTGATCTGATCTGATCTGATCCCAAATACAAAACAACTGCAAATAAAATTGACATTAAAGATGCTGACAACAAATAACTAAGTTTGGAAAATACCATAAGAAAATGAGTTCTTAATCTAATGATGACTAATGGACATTCATTGGTTCCTTATCGTTCGTCACTCAGCAGATTTATGGGTTGATCCCAGGTCCTGTTTGGAACTGTTGCATTATAAACCTTTTTTCTTTTTTCTAAAGGATGTGTCCACCTTAAAGGTTCTTTGCCTGATTTGTTCCTAATTGTTTTTCATCCAGACCATCTGATGGTTCTTCTACAGTCAGACTAAAAAGCTTATAATGTCTACAGGTCAAACCTACATTGTTTCCACATCAACATACTGTTTATCCATTATTCATCTGGAAAAAAATGATGGGAAGTTTCTAAAGTGAAGGAAAATATTAACCACAGGACGGGGAATGGAACAAGGAGGAAGGAAGGAAGGAAACGATGAAGAAAAATGACATACCAGAAAGAACATAAATAATGAAAGACTGGACAAGAGGAAAGGAAGAGCAGACTACTCGTCACTGTGCTACACACTACTGCACTTCTGCATTTAACCCATCACCAAGTGAACAGTGGTCAGCTGTGAATGGGGACAGTGCCATGCAGCGGTAACTTTGCAGTTGGTGGATTTTGAACCTGGAACCCTCCAGATCTACGTCTGGTTCCTTAACTATAGCCCACCATGCCGTGCATTGATACAGGGTGGTAATGATGATGATGATGGTGGTGGTGATGATGATCAGAGGGAATCAAGAAAGGACAGACAGAAAGACAGAGAACAGGAGAGAAATGAGTAGAGGAGAGATGATGAAGGATTGTGAGGAGGCTCCACTTTGTGTGTGTGTGTGTGTGTGTGTGTGTGTGTGTGTGTGTGTGTGTGTTAAAGGGCTCATTATTGGCACCATGTGTTACCACAGGAAGCTCCTTGGGAAAATAGAAGCACCCGGAGAGATCACAGGGAAGGAGAGGGAGACAGGGAGATGAGAGAATGAAACAGAAAAAGAAAGATGAGGAAAGTGAGGTCGCCTTGAAGACTTTGCAGCTGTAGGTCTGTGTGTGTGTGTGTGTGTGTCAGTGCCCTGTGTTTTAGCAGCTGTGTGTCTTTATGTCAAGCATGCAGTCTTTTGGCCACAAGGTCACAATGTCAACTCCCATACCTAAATTGCATTGAGGAAAACAGATGCATTTGAGTTTTAAAAAAATAAAATCCCCTTGAGCACTAAAACGGCTGCTTGATTCACCTGAAGTGATTTTGAGGTAAGACTCAGAAGCAACTGAAGAAAATCCTTTAAGTGATCAGTAGAACCCTAATGTTGGGGATTGGAGTATGTTGTAGGTCAGATCTTTGACTGAGACCCTTCATGTCATCTCCAAAGTCTGAAACGTCCAGATGAACTGTAATAGACATGGAGATTTTTCTATTGATTTAGAGTGAAAATGAGAATCCAATCAGGCCAATTAACATTTAAACTCCCACTGTTTCCATCTCATTCCATTATGCAGAGATATTTAACTCTCATTGAGCTGCTATTGACATATAAATAAGGAAAACAAAATTAAGTGTCGCTGTCGTTGAGCACATTACACAAATTTTATGTTCTTTTCTACAAATCCATATTACAGCTCACAAAACACACACACCCACTCTGAATGAACTCCTGCACACACACAATTACCAATTTATCAACTCATGTCCTTGTTCTCTGTGTGTGTGTGTGTGTGTGATCTAGTGTGTCTAGGCCTACAGTAGAGTGGAGCAGGGCAGAGCAGCCATTGTGTCCCTGGCAGAATTAACTATTGATTTTTCTCCTCACTATTATCAATGACGTTCTGACAACAAAACAGCCCAGGAAAACATGTACACACCCAGGCACAGACCTAGATACACTTCAGAGGGAGAGGGCGCTGAATGCAGCGGCGGCGGCAGCATCTGTACAACTGGCCCCTAAGGGAAAAGCGTATTTTCAATAGTAACCCACTAAAACTGTTAAGTGAACACAAACAATGTACAAGAGATTATTAAAACAGAATTAACTCTGAAAAACAAACTAACACTGATTTCCATGAAAATTTAATAAACAAAACACATATTCAACGTTAAAACCTTCACGTCTTCTAGAATAAGGTCATTTGACATCAGTTTCTGCAAGACAGAAAAATCCCAATTTCAGTAGTGAAATCAGAATTTTTATCTTTCCCAAATTGTTGGTAATAGATTTTAATCTTGATAATAAACAATAAGGAATCCTGATAAAACATGAAGATTCTATAGAGACCACGTCTTCACCTGCCTCCATCTCATCCTAACTGCAGACACCATGTCCTTCTTTTAGATGTTGATTAATTACTTTATATTTACCTGCACAACACAGTTTAAGACATAAGGATGCCATTTTCTGTTAGTATCACTTGTGATACTAACAGATTCTTTAATTACTGTGTCCCTCACTTGTATGCATAATAAAAAATTTAAAAAATATGGCTGCCACCTCTAGCCCTCCTTCATCTTCAGGATGAGAAGGTAATCTTTGTAAAATGCCAAGAACCTTCAACTCCTCTGGTATTTTTTAAGGCCGTGACTGTTCAACAGGATGAAAGCCTGTGTTTATCATTCAATTCTCACTTAAAGAATTTTCAACTTTTCCAAATGCCTCGCCAATATCTCTTCCTCATTCTCTGCTTTTCTATAACTCCAGACACAACTACAGCTTTTTATTTAAAAAAAAAAAAACTCAAGGCCACTAAAGTGACGTTTAATTCATCTTCCAAAAAAAGTATCCACCGTCCTTAGATTCAGTGTCTCCCATTAACACAGCAAAGAGTTATTGATGTTTGAATTCCACAGCCGTTCCCTCTGATGCCACGAGTGCAAACTTCACATTTTAAAATCAGCAGGTTTTATTCCCCTGCAGGCACAGAGTCGTGACCTACTTTTGCCCTTACACCGTGTCGAGAGTCAAGAAAAATATTAACCTGACTAAGATTCAGAATGTCAGAGTGACTGCGATTCTGCACACCCACCTCCCTGCTTCATCTTCCTCCACCTTCTCTCAGTGACAGGAAGGATGCAGCAGATTTCCAACTTAGCACACGGTTAATTTTAGCTCCTCCACAGCAACACAGAAACACAAACACACACCTGTTGGTGTCCATGTGGTCTGTGTTTCAACAGTGTCCTTGATTAAAACCTGGCTGCCTTAAAGTTTAAGTGACAACTTCACAAACACAGTGTGACAGTCAGCTACACGGGTGTACAGTGTGGGCGCACCAGAAAATAAATGAGTCCAATCTTCGATATTAAATCTGACAAATTCAATTACATCTGCGTGCTCAAGCTGAGGCGTGCAGATCCTTGCATCGAGTGCCTGGTTGAATGGAATGAATGGACTTCCACCATAGAAATGGATGAATAATTTGATGAAGGATTAAAAGTTGAGGCTTGGAAATTAAATCAGGGACAATAATGGAGTCATTCTGTCAAGCTGTTTACACATCTACGATAAGTTTCACACATGAACCTGCAGCACAATGGTAGTAAAAAAAAAACTTCTAGAAGACAGTGACAGTTACCTCATTCTCCAGTTATTGAAACACAGTGACAGCAGGACTCCAGTTCTGATCATTCTGATATTTAATATTTTCTTTTGATGCCCCAGCTCAGATCATTATGTCCTCATCTGTTGCTCATGGTCTCTAGACATCACACGTCCTTACCCCACCATCTCAGCTTGTCTCCTGTTAGCCGTCCACTCTGACTGGCTAGCTCTCCATCTTTCAGACAAAGCCTATTTAAAGCTCTCCGCTGCGTCCATGATGTTCATACGCTCGTCTCTCTTTTTCCCCCTTGACGCTCAAACCGCCTGCAGGTTCTTGTCGGCTCCTGCTCTGCTTCGACCTCCTCCGGTGCACAGCGGTCATACTATGTCCTTTTTTAGGACACATCAAAGCCTCTACCTCACCCAGCCTCAGGAGAACATGACCATTGAGAGGGTCCAACCTGTCCAAAGCCTCAACAGTTTCCCGCAGTGTCAGTGTCCAGATCAGTGCATGCACTAATCAGGAGGCCTGTTGTTATTAACCAATGTCAATTATCATGAAACATTCCATATAAAAAAAACCTAACCTATGTTAAAAGCTGTATTTTTGACGATGCTCAGACCCAGAGGTCTACTTCTTTTTTCCAGTTCAAACATATGGAACTTTGATGAATAAATTTCCAGAAACAGATTCGCATTTACTGCTAGTCATGAACTTGAGCTTCATTCCATTAGAATCAGACAGAGTCAGACAGGCCAGATGTGATCTAAACTCAGAGTGTGCATATTAGGAGTAGTCAAAAGATTTTCAGACAGACAGTTATCATTTCTCAATCTGTGTGATTCTAATCACTAATCACTACATGTTCAGAGAGGCTTTTCTGGCTTTTGACCAGTGTTTTCATCATTTCTTTGTTGCGAGGTGTTGAGATATGTTACAGTAACTCTTTCCACCACTACTATTACTAATCAAACATTAGTGATTTTAACCACATTTGTTAAACTACATTTCAGTCTTAGGACGAAGCAGAATGTGACAATGTGAACAGGATGTGACTTCACACCTAATGCTACCATCATCCTCCATGTTTAGATTTAAAGTAGAAATTTGCCTTTTTTAATTTATCTTCCAGGTTTTTTCAGTTGACTCGTATCGTCATCCGTTGACATTACCACAGACAGTCCATAAATCTACTCTTCTCTGCTCTTCCATTCCACTCCTCGACAAGGACAGGAGGCTAATTAAATACTGTAGTCCAGCAACCGTTGTGTTTCTCAACTTAATCGTCCATGTAATCTCCGAGATTGTCTCTGCAGTCGTCAATCATGGCTGACCGTCAGTCTTTCCTGGCCCTCATTGATGACTCAGGCCCAACTAATCAATCAAGAGCATCCAAAGTAATTGGTAGCCGTTCAGTTTACCTTAATGAATGTCTATCATACTTAACATTACACTTCTTTAATTACAGCAGCGAGGAAAAAGGTAGAACATAAATGAAGAGACAACATAAAACTTCATCCTTGTCTTCTTCTGCCCTCCTCCATGGTTCCCTCCAATCCCTCTTTCCTCCTCATCAATCGTTCATTCTTTTCTTTTCCTTAAAGGCCATATTTATTATATTCAGTGCATTTGAATCCAGCCTGGGAAAAACAGTCTGAGAACTGTCCCCCCAGTGTCTTCCATCCAAACTGTTCAGCTAAGCTTGAATGCTTTCACATTAACACAGCACACTCCCATCAACATATTTTAGGAACGTTATATGACATTGGGATAAATTTCACTGCATAAAAATGTTGACTTCTCTGATGTCATTCGGTGCCAAACCCTCAGGTGACTTCACACTCTGCTACTTCCCTCCTAGCTGGGTTAAATCCACATTATCATAAAAGTATAAACCACACTGAAGCTGCTCTGAAGAGACCTTTGATCTGCTTATTTACTGTCTTTTTCGTATCAGATGATCAGATTATTTACTCCAGTCCAATAAGCACCATCACAGAAATCAATCATTTTTGTCAACCGATTCTGATGTTTGGGTGTTTAATGATCAGGTTTTCCACAAGACTAATTCTGATAACTTCAGGTGGATTTGTTCAATACAATGTTAATTTCTCTGCAGGATTTAAAATCTCTCGCCCAGCCACACTACTGCCCCCTAGTGAGATGACTTAAACATTCACCTTAATCCACAAGTCAACTTGTTTTCTGGTAACATTTTCAATTTCCTCCAGCATCTGCTACAGTTTGTTGACATTTTACTATGTTTTTATTGATATAGTTGTTTGTCTTTGCTGCACAGACCCATATGTCATGGTGACAGTTAAAAAAATACTGCAGGAATGATTGTATCAATACGTAAAATAAACAAGAGGGGAAAAACAACTCAAGGCGTAAGCGAAAAGCTGCAGATTTGTTGGTGTGTCGCTCATAGCACTTTTGTGTTTTGTGGTCTTTTGATAATGCTGTTGAAATAGCATTTGTACTGTAGTGGAGGCATGTGCACGCGATGAACAACACAAAACCACAGTGTGTATAATGTTAAGCCACAGCCATAGATTAGATTTATCCAAATCAAACATTAGAAATGACTTAAATGTCACTTTAGCTTCAACCTCTTACAAAGAATATAGAATTTGACATTAGCGTAATACTAAACATGTTTTGTAGTATTCCTTGTGGTGGATGACGGCTTGTCTCGCACATTACTCCAGCTATACAGTATAGGACAATTCTGCTTTGACACTGTAAAGTGGAGGGGTTACAATGAAATTGAGGAAAAAGATTGTAAACTCACAACCTTCAGATTATGAGATTCACGCTGCCTACTAAGCCAATGATAATAATATTCTCCATAGTATTTATCAAAGCTGAAAAGTCAAAGTTTCATCTTCTTGTTTTCTGTTCTTATTGTCCTTCACCTCCACTGAATCATCTTCTGCTATCATCCTTATGATAGCGGAAGATGATTCCACTGATCCCTGCTCAACTTTCCATCCACCTGTGCTTGAGTGCACCCTTCTACCCTCTCTGCCTCTCCTATTCCTCTCTATTTCACCTCCCCTCCTTCTTTTCCTCCTCTTGTCCTCCTTCTGATTATCTCCTGATGTCTCTCGGAGCTCCATCACTGATAGAGAGCATGCCTGGTTGACACGCCTGGTAATGAGGCTCCTGACACAGATGGTCTCTCCCGCCTCTTCTACTCACTTTTGCTTTTTTCACTTTCTCTCTGTCTCAACACACACACACATCCATCCTGATTGGAGCCCCCTCCCCACATCATCCCCTCTGCAGGGGTCCACAGAGCCCCTGTGTTCAACAGTAACTGAAGTTGTTAGGAGGAGGGTGTGAATAAAAACATGGCGGACAAAATTTGTCTTATTTTACAAACCTAACCAAGGCTCTTTGGAGACATATATAGGTGAACAGGCTCTAACATCAGCGTCATCATCACAAAGGCCTTTTCCTTCACTTTGTCACAAAATAGGACAGCTGGCTTCACTCACACAGAATATTTCTTCTTGTATAATTTGACTTGTTTTGCCGGTTGCTATATTGATTTCATCCCTTCTGTCGGTCCATCATTTCTGTCAAGGCCTCCCTCGCTCGCTCATTTTTCATTGTTGACTGTGTCATGGCCTCAACACTCAGCACAGCACATAATTAATCTTTCACAGCATCACAAATCATCAAGTTAAAGAGTCAAACATAAACCAGCTTGGGCTGTGAAAAAAACGCCTGACCTCGAATAAATACGAGAAAAATCTGATTCTCTCATGTTTGCCCCGCAGGCCTCCAGACATGCAGATTGATGTGGTTTTAATTGTCTGTTTTCTAAGAGCTTCATCTCACACTTTGTCTGCAGAACAGCACAACAGGGATTACATGAATGTTGTCTGTGGTGCTCTCAGTTTTGAGAAAAATATTGGAAGAAATTAATATGTCTTTACCAGAATACAACAATGTCTATGCTGTAGAAATCACACCAGAATCACAGCTGTTTTAAATGCAAAAGCCAAAGAGTACTGAACATAGGATCTCTATGGGTTCCATGTTCCAGGTCCTACAGAAATGCAAGGACGACAAGCTAAATTCAGACGTTTACTCCAAACAGACCCGTTGGAGACATCAATACCACCCTATAATATTCAGAGATTGGAGCCAAGTGAACTAGAAAATAATTAGTGCAAAATAACTAAATGTTTTCCACTAAATATGGATAGAGCTGTTACAAAGCTGTTTGATGGATCTGTTCCTGTTCCTTCAGAATTATTTCAACCAAACATAATCTAGAACCAGTAAAATGTGTTGTGCGACATAAATAGATGTCACAAATATTAATACAAATTAATATCCAAAAGAAACAAAGTCATCCATGTTCATTAGTATCAGTGTCACTATTTTGCAAGACAAGAAAACAAACTTTAAAGAAAAAAAATAAGTAAACGCTTTGATCTATTGGTACAAGGACAGCCTGCAGTCAAAGAGTCGCAGTCCATCACGCTGTTTCTAGATTGACTGCGGTCTAACAGATTATAGATTACAGATTACAGTACAGTCTATGTCCACTTCGGTGTTTTAGGCACTCACCTCTCTGCTGAGCCCCGCACAGCTGCAGCAGTATCGCGGTACAAAGCGAGAGCAGCGACCGCTTCATCTTTACAGCAGCCTGGAGGCTGGAGCCCAGATCCTGCAGAGCAGTTTGTGCGAATGGCGAAACTTTCCCATGAGTTGACCCCGAACTCTCTCCCTCGATGCGGATACTCCTCCTTCCTTCTCCACTTTCTCCCCTACTCTCCCTCCTCCTCTTCCTCTGCTGTGTCCCAAGTCAACCTTAAACGACAGAGTCAAAGAAAAAAGAGAGGGAAAAAAAAGTCTCAAACATGTATTTATTTAATGTGAAAGACAATTCTAACGCATATTTACCTGGCCCGTACCGTGCATACCTCACCTTGGTCTTTACCTCCGAGTAAAACCCATATCTAAGTGACGTCATTAGAGTCCATCTTTGCTAACTGACTTAGCCACAGCACTTCGTAAATTGGTTGCTACACTAGCTAGTTTACGAAGCCGAGTATAGCTTCAGCTATAGAAAATTGTTTTATAAATACATATGTATCTATTTATTCATAAATATATAATTACAATATTATCAAAACCAAAAGAATTACACTCAACAAAACCTCGGTTGTACAGAAACGTCGTCGTCTGACCTTGGCGGGTTCCTTCACTCGTCCTCTTATATTCATTAGTGTGAGTATATTTAATTATAAGTATGGATATATTTATGAGTATTTATGTACGTTTAAAACACTTTTCGCAGAGAATACAGGCCCGTAAAGTACCGACATAGCTTACGAACGCAGCTAGCTTATTGTTTGGAACATTCGCGAAGCTTCATTCTTCGAACAAACGCTCCCAGCAGTCGCCTTATCTCTTGGCGAACTGCAGCGCCGCGTTGTGGTCAGTAGTGATTCCTGTGGGCAGACTTATTTAACCTATTAACACGTAGTGGAGAAATATGATTGGTTAAAAAGCTCCACTATGCGCGACCGAAAGTAGCGCCACCGCGTAAAACGCGTAGAGTGAAAATGGATGGCCCTCAACTTGATGAATGATAGATAAAATATTAACTTTTAACTTTTGACTTTACATACTAAAAATATATACGTATTTAAAAAAGGAAAAATCCAAGACATTTAACGTAATTGAAAAAAGTCAGATATTGAAAAATGGCATATTCTAACAAAAGGTTCAAAAGTTCTGGAATAAAAGAGAGAGAAACAATATTTGAAGGAATGTTTCTATTTCCAATGTTTTAAAACTGGGACATAAAATCATTTTAGATTTTACCAGAATGAATACTTCTAATTTCTTCACTTCTTTTGCAAACATCTGAAAAGTTTGTTATAAATTCTGACAAACATTATAAACAGGTATAGTGATCCATAATCCCTAAAAGAAAATTAACAAAAGCATAAGAGAGTTAAAAAAAAAAGAAGAAGCTGCAAAGCAGTGGGTTCAAAAGTTTAGGTCCTCCCAATTTCATGCACCTCTGTTCTATGGCTCCTCCTGCTGCCCTGCGCTGCTCACCACAGTCTGGGGCAGAAGTTGTGGGGAATAAGAACACGTGCACAGAAAGGAATTAACAATATTCAGGGTGTTTTGTGCAGTAAAAGTGTAAAAGTATTTTCCACTGCAGGTTATTATGTTCGTTCACATCTGTTTACTCCATCACTCTTCCCATCACATTATAAGTTTACAGTTGAGCAGCTTGTCAATCAACTCACACACATCTCTGTGTGTGTGTATGTGCGTTGGACCTCTGCCAGTGTTGTTTTTTTGCAGCATGACGTTCTGTCCAGAGTCCGTGGGTCTTCTCCAGAGCCCCAGACCTCCAGAGACTGACTGAGCTCCCTGTGGCTGAATATGGAGTCTTGTCATCCTGCTGAAACTTTGGGGACGCCCCAGAGTTTTGCTAGTTCCCTCTGGGACTGGATGGTGTCGAGATTTCACCACAAGTGGACCACGAGGTGAGGGGAAACCATGCACTTTTTTGCACTTTGAAAATTTAAAACAAAGTAAGTAAAATTGAAAATGTGTTTTGTCTTGGCCGCAGGTTCTTTCATAATGATGAGGAGATGCTGGTTCTGACCCACAGTGATGAGCTCAACAGAACCTACGGAGGTGAGGATGGTGGACCACCTCTTACTCAGCCCCACAGCACCAATAAGGGACAAGGAGTCGTTTCTGACAAGACAGGATGCAGCTCATGGTCCATTGGTTGCAAAGAAACTAGATCTACGCCGGTCTGTACCGGAGCCAGAACCATCGCTTTCACTTCTGCAGTGTCCACTACAGACTGGGTGAGAGGTACCACCAGTCGCACCAAAGAAATCCACCTGCAGAAGACTGGCAGCATGAGCAGCAGCACCGAGGATCAGAGCAGCTACGACCAGAGTGGACCAGAAAAGAATCTGCGAGTGAACACAGTAGAAAAGGAAACATCAGACGTTCCCTGTTTAGGGTCACATCAAAATGAAGGAAAAGAAGGGAACATTCCTGATGATCCAACTCTACATCCCACCATCACTGCCTGGGAGGCTGGCTGGAACGTGACTAACGCCATACAGGTACATGTGCACAGTAATCCTACATGATCTAAATCAGACGTGGACAAACTTTTGGACTGACAGGACAAAAGAAACATTGATTTAACTAAGATGAATGGCTTGTAAAAGTAGTGTAAAATGCTGAACTTTTAATAGGGTTTGTGACACCATCAACTCAGGAAACGCAGGCATTTCACAGTAAAGGCAGATGTCTGATGATAATATGAATAATCTATTTCACTGGGACAAGGTTGGCGGGCCGCAACTGGCCCACAGGCCTTAGTTTGCCCATACTTTGTCTAAATCCACACCTTTACTCATGTGTACCAAGTACAATTGTTATAAAAAGGAATCAAATGTTCAACCGGATTCTCTCTGGGGCTTTTTAAGTAGAATTATTACCATGAGCAGAAACCCTCACTCTGGTCTTGCAGGCAGGTTCTCAGACAGACTAACTGACTCTCTTGGTCTTTATTTATAATCAACCCAGATGCAAATCAAAGCTCCTGGTCACACTGTGTTCTCACAGCAGTCCTCTCTAATGGCTTATTATGCTGTAAAATTCCAGGTCGTATTCAAGCGCTGTGCTCATGTAAATGTGTTCTTTCACTGCATAACTGCAGCGTAATTGAACAGCATCACCGCGTCTGTGGAGGATGAATAATGACATCAGGGTGTCAATACAGCACACACACACACACACACACACGCCGCTGCTGTTAGAGTCAGATGGCTGTGAGCATGAAGATGTTTCATCAGAGTTCATAAATACATGGATGAACACAGCGCGTTTAGTTAAACTAATGTTGGTTTATTTATGGACCAGGCCGTGGCTTCAGCCCACAGACCAAACAAAGCAGAAAGGAAATGGATGCAGAAAAGGGGAAGATGAAGTTTCCTCTGTAATTTCAGGTCTAATTCTATCCGTCAATATTGAACGTGTGTAACTGCAGGTCAGGTCACAAATCCGGCAAGAAGTGAGTGCAGTTCTTCAAAGAAGAAGGAAAATATAAAAAAAATCTCAATAACAAACAAAAATATTGTGTTAACACAGAATCTAAAACAACCAAAAGTTAATATTATTATAAATTAAAATTGAAGTCAAACTCACATCAGCAGAATTGTTCCTTTTTTGTCATTTTATGACCGTCAATGTCAATCATAGGCCTGCAGTAACAGTTTGGGCCTCAAGGTGTCAGACTCACAGCCGACACAACTAAGAATGTCTTGTCAAAGACCAGATCAGTTCTTTCAATGATTAAAGAGTTTGTTGTAACTCTGTGGACACTGTGATGACCACACTGGATATAAAAGATTGAGAAAAGTGTCTGATGCATATGAGACACCAGGAAGTTTAGTCAGGAGGATAACAGATGCTTCAATAATGAAATGATCAGCACTTTTTATCTTCTGAAGAAGGAAACGTGCATTTTTCCACCAGTGCTTTATTGGTGCCAATATAACCCAGTGTCTGCCAAGTTAATCAAGTTTTTATTAGAGAAGAAAAAAAATCTGCTACAAATGCAAATATCAGCTCCCAGAGTGAGGGGAGTGTTATGAAAGTTTGATTTCTAACCTGGTTGTTGGTGAAGCCGCTCCACTTTGTGATTTATCTTCAGATGTTTCTGCACTAAGGAAAAACAGAAGAAAAAATAAACACACTTTAGTTAGAGTTTTCTTGAAGGAAATTGTGTTTAACTGTGACCTCGATGGTCAAACAAGGGAATTTAAAAAAAATCTTGTTTTTCAATGATGAGTCCAGATCATATATTAATATAAATAATAATTGCAGAGGACTGATCATAATAGAATACACTTGTGAATGCATTAAAAAAAGGAAACTCAACTCTATAGGTCCAGACTTATCAAGTGTAATAAAATAGAATTCATTTTTTTGAGTTGTTTAAATGTCACTCCAATCCCTTCCTAATCCCCGCCTGCTGCCAGCTCTCATTTCTCCATCACCGTCTGTGCACAGTGCATGTACGTGCATCAAATATTCCACCTGACCTGGAGGGCAATGGTTTAAATCCGGCTCCTGCAAAGTCCGAGGAAGAGCCATGAATATGTAACGATTACTCACAGAGGAACCAAAGCGGCTTCCGCCGCAGATGTGATATTGGTAAGAAAGTTTGAAAATGGACGGAAGCTGAAGAACATGGTCAATATGGGCAGAACAGGAGGAATTTAAAGGTGGCTCAGGGGTCAAACTGTGGGAGATACAGAGGCCGAAGGAAATCATCTTTTTTATCCTCCTCCTTCAAAGTCAATCGAGGATTTCATTCCTCCTCCTCATTTACCCCTTTGTGATTGGGAGCTGTTTCAGGTTGTGCTCAGAGTAACCAATGAGGAATTAGCTGGCAGCCGCTCAAAGAACAGGAGGAGGAGAGCGAGGGGAAACGGGAGGAGATGGAATTCGATACTTGAGCGTCAGATTTCTCTCAGACCGCTTTCATCCTCAGCAGATCCATTTGAACATCAAAGGTGCAGCAGCAGAGCAGTTAGAGACTAGAGCGGCTCAGTCAGGATCTGTGTTTGTTTGTGTGTTTGCGTCTGTGATCTGCTTCCATCAGCCAGTCTCTGTGTGTCCATGTTACTACATCCAAGACACAGCGGCCTCATCAAAGAGGCCGTTGTCTCATCTGATCTCCTCCAACCTCCTGATCTCCATCCATCAGGTCCCACTGCTTCCTCCTCTACTTTCTCTTTCTCCTACATGTCTCCTCTCCTCACTGTCCTTCTGCCTGGCACCTGACTCCACTGCTCCTCCACCTCCCCCTGCTCGCCAGGCAACAGGACTAAAGTTTCTCCTGGCCTCCTCGCAGCCAACTATAAATGCTTGTTTATCCTGGAAAAAAGGAAATGCAGGAAAGTGGATGAAAACTAGGAGAAGATGAAGAAGAAGAAAGAGAAGGTGGAAATGAAGGTGGATCAAGAGCAGGACTAAAAATCTAAAAAAATGTCTTTTTTTTTCTGTTCCTCTCAGGGCATCTTCGTGCTGGGTTTGCCTTTTGCTCTGCTCCAGTCAGGTTATGCGGGCCTGGTCCTGTTGGTTCTGTCGGCCTGGGTGTGTAACTACACCGGGAGGATCCTGGTGACCTGTTTGTATGAAGAAGAACCGAGGTTAATTCTCCTTCATTTTCCACTCCATAAGGGATCACACCTTTTGTTCAGTGTTGCTGCTGTGGCTCAGCCCAGCAGACTCACTCTCCACTGTCAGAAGAAAAGTTCTTTTCAAACTCGGTTATTTTGACACTTTACCGCTGCACTCCTCAAAGAGGAGGAAATTTTATGCAAGAGTGACCAGCGCACGTGACGGCAGCGTCTTATCTCATCTCACTTTCATCTGTTTTCTGCAGACACTTGGAAGGCATTTAAATTTCAGTCGCATCACGTTGAAGTTTGAGAAGCCGTTTCAAAAAGGAACAACTGGGCAACAAAACCAGACTCCAAAAAGGCTTCTATTAAAAAAAGCAGTAAAAAAAGTCAAGAAGACAATGTAACTCAAAACCAGATAACCAAAAATAGATTAATGATCCTTAGAGTTACCCCTGGAATTAATAAAAAACACATTTTAAAGTTGGCCCGTGAGACTGCTTATGATTTTTAATAAATATCAATATAATATATTCATTTACTAATTCAGTTACTGGGAGAAATTCTTCAATAACTATATTAAAAGCTCATGTGTCTTGCAGTAACTTTTTCTCGTCTTCCAGTGGGACGTCTAAAGTCAGAGTCCGACAGAGCTACCAGGACATAGTGGAGGCCTGTTGCAAAGGATTCTGGTCCAGTTGGGCGGGGGTTGCAGGCTGTGTGGTCAACGTTGCTCAGGTAGAGTAGACCCAGCCACCGCTCTCAGGGGATTTTTTATTTCACATCTGGTGGAAAGCCTCGAGGTCTTTCCCTTTCCAGAAGAAAATAAATAACCTTTTTGTCAGCAGCCTCTTCTTTTCAGAGCATCTGTTTTTATCAGTACAGTTCGGGATATTCACCAGGATTGCAGCAGAAACCTGTGGAATTGCGTCATTTCTTTTGGATCATAACAGAAAGAAAATATGATTCTGCTTTTAAATCCCACAGCACATCATCTCTGGAGTCTCCCACATTATTTATGACTCATATTTGTGGTAGAGATTAAAGAAAAAAAGAAAAATAAAGGTCAAAGTCTTTTGTTTTTTCACCTCCTTCTTGGTGTTTCCATACATTTCTTCTAATCTCACAGGTGATGGAGTTGCTGATGACCTGCACCCTCTACCTGGTCGTCTCCACCAGTCTGCTGTCTGACTCTTTGTCAGAAACTGCCGTCCCCAGACCAGTGTGCTCTCTGGTTTCACTGATGTTCCTGCTGCCCTGCCTGCTGCTCACTGACCTCAGACCAGTCTCTGTTCTCAGCCTCTTCTGCTCCATGGCCCACATCCTGATCAGGTCTGAGCATGAAGTCATGAACGACAGAAAACCCTCAGTATTTCTGACTAACCTTTTTCCTTGGTCTCCTCTCCAGCCTGATGGTCATGCTGTACTGTCTCAGTTGCTCCAGCTCCTGGTCCTGGTTCACTTTGTCTCTGTCTGTGGATCCAGAGAAGTTCCTGGTCTCTGTGGGCGTCATCATCTTCTCCTACACCTCTCAGATCTTCTTGGCTCCTCTAGAGGGCAGTATGGAGGACAGGGGGCAGTTTGATGCAATGTTAGCATGGACCCACGGAGCTGCCTGTGTAATGAAGACCATGTTTTCTTTACTGGTCAGTGATCTCGATTGATTATTGCATCAATACATTATTCAGAATATAAATATATCTATATATGTATAACATGCTGGTTTTAGAGGATATTTCTTTTAGATGAAGTCTCACCTTATGTTGAATAGGTTACATCAAATACTTGAAAATCTGTTGTCCTTTCATTAGGCTGTGTTGACCTGGGGTCCAGAGACTGGTGAGGTCATCACTGATAACCTGCCCACTGATCTCAGACCTGTGGTCAATCTGTGTCTGTTGGCCAAAGCCCTGCTCTCTTACCCACTGCCGTTCTACTCTGCTGCTGAAATCCTCCAGTCCTGGCTGCTGACAGGTGAACCAACTCTTCTGCTGTTAACGCCATCATTCTTCACAGGTGTAAAGTCACATGACCCAGACACGTGTGGGGCATAGAAACTAATATGTTGACTGTCAACAAACCATGTCGCCATTTTTACACTTGTTGACAGTCAACAATTGTCAGACGTTGTATAAATGGTGATCAGCTTGTCTGGTTCCTCCTTCATCTCCTTCTCCTTCTCCTCCTCCTCCTTTCTACGTCCAGTCCCTGCTGCCCCGCCGTACTCCAAACAGCGGGATGGAGGCGTGTCCTGCTCAGCTTTGCTGCTCCGTGGCGCCCTGCTGATGACATCATTCCTCATGGCCCTGCTGGTACCCAGGTTTTCCTTGTTGATGGGTTTGACAGGCAGCGTGACGGGGTCAGCCATGACTCTCATTCTGCCCTGTCTGTTTCACCTCAGACTTCACTGGTGTCGCCTCACTATGAGGGAGCGTCTGATTGATGTGTCTATACTGAGTCTAGGGCTCGTCTGCAGCCTGTCTGGTGTGATCTGCTCGGTGAAGAGACTCGTAGAGCGGTTGTAGGAGAGAAAGAAGAAAAAGTGACATGAACAGGTCAAGTTCACCATTTCCAATATGAGCTGGATTGTATTTTACACTGACATATCATTGGTTCCGTGTCCTTTAGTGTCAGGTGACTTATAATAATTTCACTGACAGTGAGATGGATATAGTTGTAGATTTAATTGAAACAACACACACAGGAATAGTTATATAATCATAGCCGCTGAAGTAGCTTAAATAAAAAGTAGATGTTTGTTTAAATCCTTGAGTTCAAACCTTTCTGTAACTGTCTTTAAACACAGCATCACAACAGACTCCATTAGAGCAAACATCTCATTAGTTTTACATTGATTTTGGCAGCATCGTAGGCCGACCTTCTCCAAAGGCCTGAAAAGTTGGATCTTTCTGGCCTTGCGTCGATGACAGGATGCTGGACCACAATGTCTTCATGGATATTTTTAATTCTAATTGGTGAAATCGACATAATTTGAATATTTTTAGAATCAACTCCCTGCTTAGCCTTTTTCGGTAGTTTGTCTGCTGATAGGTGGTGTGGTCACTAGAAACTAATGAGAAACCTATGCTGGTAAACCTTCTCATCTAGGGGGGTGATGGTACCGAAGACCCTATGGAATCATTTTGCTTAAAAACCTGCCCCCTAGTGTTGAAAGAATGTGAAAGCTTGCATGAGGGAGGCCATCTTGTGCAAAAAACATTGTTTTAGGGGAATTTTTATGAGTTTGTTGGTAGATAAATATTTAAAACAAGGAATCAAACAGTAAACATTGTTTTACTTTGTTCCCGTGTTGCTGTAGCTGTAGTTAGACGAGATAATTATGGCCATTTATGTTGGAACAAGCTGATCTGCAACATTCTGCTTCTGATGATTTAACGTGTAAGTGAGCACTTTTGTGCAGTGCAGAACGATAATTAAAAATGCAGCCTGTTCTTTGTTGTAAATGCACGAGTTTAATCTTGGCGGTGAAACGTGATGTAATTAGCCCCGCGGGGAAATAAAACATTACAACTCTGATTGAACTTGTTCTTTCAGCTGGAGAGGATTGACTGATGTTTGACTGTTTGTTCTGTGCGACTCTCTGATCTGAAAGAATCCCATCATAACAGTTGGGCTGAGTGGTCTCATCATCACCCTGCATCAGGTCTGGGCAAATACATTGATCAGTGGGACCATACTCACCTGTGATTATTGATGTTGTCTGGTTGTGTTTTGACTGAGTTTTGACTGAGTTCTGGTCTGGTTCTCAGTTGTTCCTGGTTCCTCCTCTGTTCCTGCCTGGTCTGTTTGATGGTGAGTTTTTTGGTTCTTCAGTTTCCTTCTGAATTAAAACTCTTTCCTGCTCCACCTGACCCTAACATCCTGAACCACAACTGGAGCAGAAAGATGGAGCATGTGCAGGGACAAAGATAAATAATGTGTCTAAGTCTTGAATAAAGACTAACACGCTTTAAGCATCTTCTACAACACCTAGACAGGAAAAGACAGGAGTTGATTTGGACAAATCTGGCGGCCCAGATTTGTCCAGATCCAACGGTGCATTACCGTGTTGGCCACAAGGGGTCTGCTAGCACTGCATTGAGAACTTTATCTCATGTTTTCGATTCCAGATAAAATCCAGGTGTAGCTGGAGTCAGATCTACAGCTCAGACATGTTGATGCTGTCACATCAGGGAACTGATCTGAACTCTTCTGTCTCACACTTGTGAGTCCGTCTGAGGTGACAGGTGTTGGCTGAGACCTGAGACTTCCTCTGTTTCTGCTTCATGTGTGTGGAAATGTGCTCCGTGAGTTCGAATGACGCCGTGACACAGGGAGGAAACAGTAAAAGATAAGTTTAAACGTTAAACAGAATAAAATAAAAAAGAATGGAACTAAACATCATAAATACTTGGCTACAAGTGAAAGTGCTCTCCTTAAAGGTTATGTATACAGCAGTGATTAATACAAACAGACTGGGCTCATTTGAATATTATGTTTACTGTTTTATGGTATACATTACTTTCATGTTGCAGCTGCTAAATGTGGGGCCTGGTTTTTAATCACCCCCCAGATTTAATTACTCTTTCATTACCGGGATCTATAAACTGTCACCTTGACTTCACGGACTCGGCAACAGCAGCGCCGCCATTTTGTTCAACTGACGTTAAAGATGGAGCCTCACACAACTTCAGGTTCGATGTAGCAAAAGGTAGAACTACGTGGAATTAAAATAGATTTATTTACAGATGAAGTTTTATTCCTGCAGATTTTTCACCTCCTGACCCTGATCGTCCTCGTCTGAGTTTCACACTGTAACATCTAAGAGCGAACGGAGTGAGATGAACCTCAACATCTACGTTGTTCTGCTCTTTACACTCTGTGACTACACTCTCCTGCACGCTGCTGTGTGTGTGTGTGTGTGTGTGTGTGTGTGTGTGTGTGTGTGTGTGTGAGTGTGTTTACATATCTAACCAGCAGGAGAATACTGTGTTCCCACAGACTCCTGACTCATCTACCCTTACATCCAAACAGCCACAGGAGAAACTGCAAACTTTAATTTCTCTCCTCCTCCTCCTCCTCCTTGTCCTCGTCCTTCTCTTCTTCTCCAACTTTTTTTTTTCATACTCTTGACCTTCTTTACCTCATTTGTGATTCTCTTCTTTTTACTCCGGTCTTATCTTGTTGCTACTCGTTTTTCTTTCACACAGTTTTATTCACCTGAACAGCGTGAAAAATGAAACCATTTTACTCACCTCCAGAGTTATTTGACTTTTTATTTAGTCTAAATATTCACTCAACGTCCATGATAAAACAAAAACAAATCTGTAACCTTAATATGACTGCTGTACATATAGTGTACTTTAATTTAATAGTGTGTTAGTGTTAGACTATTAACGAGCAGTGTAATTAAGAAGAGACATTGTAAACAATAAAGGTGTTTCAAAAGGTGTGGCCAGATAGAATAAAAATTACATTTCTTATTCTTTCAGACAGCATCGACCTGATGTCACTCTGACTCCACTCAGACGGACTAATCTCCGCCCAGTTGTGACTCCACGGAGTAAAAACCCAGCAGTCGTGACTCAGTGGTCAAATTCCAACTGAATCAAATTCTATCACTGTCACAGAGTCAGGGTCAGCCTGGCCTCACATTGTTGCATGACTGGACTTGGGAAGTAGGCGGCTGCACCTGTGCCTGCACCACCTTCCTGCAGGGACGGGTATTTATAGAGGCCACACTTCCTGAGGAAAACAACATCAAAATGCACCTACTGAGACACAGGCAGGTATGAGATGCATGTAACTCTATCCCCCAGGCTGACACGCTGTCAGGGAGTGGACGGGCGTCTCAGGTCGGGGGTCCACTCTTACTCTGACAGTGGGCAAATCTGCTAACGTAAAAATACCCCCGGGGCAACTGTTCCTCATGGGAGACTATGTTTAAGTGGATAAAAATGTGTCACATTCTAGCACATTTTCTCATGCACAGCAGGGCAAGTGACAATGAGACGAGAGGTTTTCAAAAAGAATCTCCAAGTAAGACATCACAGGAAATTAAAAGTAAGAACAGAGGGAGTTTTTATCATGTTAGAACGGATGAAAATATCAAAGTTACAATCAGGGAAAAAAGATCAAGTAGGAGGAGAAAAGAGTTCCTGGAGAAGTTTGTTCCCTTTCCTTCTGATGTGGTTCAAAAACATTGGCAGGTTGAACGTTAGGTTGACTTCTCCAATGTTGACATCTGCAACTGGCTGCAGCGTCCACTCCTGTCCTCAGCCTGGGTGCAGGAGGCTGGGTGACCTCCAGCTCCATTGATTGATCATGGAGGAAACTCTAATATCTTGTAATCGCTCTTTGCAGCAGCCGTACCTAAAACAATATTCACGTTCCCTGGACCAGAGTTTTCCTTTGATGAATGAGACTATTTTCATGCTGGACTGTTGCCATCGTTTGTTCTATTAGATTTAGGAGACTAACAGTGCAGATGTTTGGGAAGAAAGCATTAAAACAGCTTTTTTTTCTCTCTAAGGAGGGAAAGAAATGCTTTCCCAGGTTCACGTCGGTGCATTCTGAGGCTGTGCTGCAGATATTCTTCTCTCCTCGTCCACAACTGGGATATTTTCAGTCCTTATTGACGTTCAGTTTGCCCCAGCGTGTTTGGGGCCATGCCGTGCCATCGGGGTCATTCTTCCAGTCAGTCCCACTGGAGCCAATTACACATCAGATGTATGGATCAGCTGGAGTGGACTGACATCTGCTGCTCCACCTTAAAACACTGGTCAATGTGAGAGCGATGCCACTGTACTGGACACCTGCAGCCGTGAGTCCACAAATAACAGAAAAAAACCTTTGCACCTTTAGGAATTAGGAACAATTTAGGAAATGTATGCGCCCCCTAGTGGCAGGAGTTAGAACTCATAGACTTAGAGCGTGACCATGGACTGGTTACTTGACAGTTATAAAATAATGATCAATAATTCTGGGTTGATATTAAGGAAAAAGATTTTAAAATGTTTTAGTTAGCACCCCCTAGAGGACTGCAAAGGTTGTCTAGGTTGTCAGTGTAGAGTTTAAAAACAAACAAATCCATAAAACTACACTCAACTCACTGACAAGGATGGTTATTAAATATTAGTCAGTCAGCTGACCAGTTCCAGAGACTAACTGCCATCATAGACCACTGTTCATAGATCATCTGCACTGAAGCTTTTCAAGACCATTTCACCTTTCTGACAGAAGCAAATCTGGATTTTTTTTTTCCTGCAGGAACTGAAAGGCCAGCAAAGATGAGTCGATTATAAATAGAAGATAAGAGAGGAGATGAGGGGGCAGAGGAGGGAAGGTGGAGGGGCAGACAGAGAGATCAGAGGAGGAAGATGGAGACAAAGATCGTCTGGGAAAAGGAGAGACAGAGGAGGGAGAAAAGGGAGTGTAGTAGTAAAGTGAATTAGCTCCAGTGGATCAGGGCCTGGGTGCCCAATGCCAGCTCCACTAATCCACCGCTCACATCTGGCTGGCACAGGAGCTGAGTGTAACTGTATATGTGGGAGAGCCAGAGAGGAGCAGCAGCAGCGGTGGAATCTGAGGAAGTCAGAGGAGGAGAGTCTGCACCTAAGCTCTGCTCACAGGTCCATGAATTCGCCCATTCAGGCTGCGTGGGAGCAGCAGTGAATATATGCATGTATGCGTAGACGTATACACACAAGGGATGTGTGTGTGTCTGTGTGTGTGTGTTGAGCGAGCCTCCCACAGCACGGAGCTGCTCTGAGAGTGATAAAATTGTTGGAGGGAAAGCGAACCACCCTGCTGCCCCTCTGAAGCTTTATTGGCTTAGCATGGTGAATTGTTTCTGCAGGATAATAACCTCATATCTCTTTTATACTTTCATTACTGTCACTGTTGCCTGAAAAGGTGGCATTTCCACAGGAAAGCCATTTGTGTGTCGACTCTGCCAATATAATTTTTTTTCCCAATAGTAAATCTGGCAGTTTTTTTGGCTTAAAGGTGAAGATATTTTTGGCAACTGGATTTTATGAGGAATCAGAAAAAAAATCTGCCGAAACGGGGAAATTAAATGAGATTATTAAAATATAGTAGGTTAAAAAGTGAGGAGAAACAGTGAATTTATATTAAATCTAAATACAGTCCAATGAATGTGTCACAATATGAAGTTAAAGTAAAATAACCAGGGCTTGGCAGCACTGACGCAGTTCAGTCACATGGTACAGTATACTATGGGTCAGTTATATAGACTGATATATTGACTACACTGATGACAACCATGACTGAAGAGATGTCACCATGAAACCATGAAATGACTCCAGATACTCAGAAGAGTCGTCAGATGATGAAATTGTTATGATATGTTATTATTACATAACAGTAACTTGATTATTAACTCTTAATTAGGGAGGTCACTGCCTCGTCCTGACACCATAGACCAGGGGTTTTGGGTGTTGAACCCTTGACCTTCAGTGGACATCAGTTACATCCCTCTACTGATGTAGTTCAACAACAACAACAACAACAATAATAATAATACTGTTAGTTCCATTATCAATGTTTCAGTTGAACTTTCTGCTCTGATGAATCTTTCACTTCACTGCAGAGAAACAGAAAATCTCTCTGAAACTTGGCCTGGACTCTGTATTAAAACCTCTCCACTGCCATTTCTATCAGTCATACTATGCTGGACCTGGACCTGGATCTGGATCAGGATCAGGATCTAGACCTGGACCTGGTCCTGCTCACTCATCAGACCAACCCATCTCCAAATCCATCCCTGGCGTGAGTCCTCTTTATCTGAGCTCACCAGTCCAGATCTCCAGCAGCTCCAGGACTTTTCTGCTCTCCCCCAGAGCTCACACCTGCCTTGGCTCTAACCCACTCCTCTCTGCAGCTGCCAGTGAACCAACCCAAGCCTCAAATCCCCCAAAATTGATCCTTCCATTCTCATCAATCGTTCCCACACTAACTGTTTCTCTCCCTGCTGATTTTCAGAAATATGTTTTTGCACGCTTCCAGTCCAGACGCACAGTCAGAGACGTCCAAAGTCCTATAGAAAGAAGTCTGTCTCACCGGGGTCACAGGAGGAAAGGAAGGGAAAGGAAACTCCATGTGACATTGTGATGCACAGCCCTGCATTTCTCTCATCACCAGAGTAGGGGGCAGCGTTGAGCCCCCAGAGCTCATCATCTTCACAGGTGAAGGTTAGGGACGAAGACTGACTGTGATATGAGAGGTTGATGATTCACCATTATTATTATTATTATTAGTCTGCAGACACGATACACTCCTAGTGGACCATCAACAGTCACTGTGATGTTGATCTGTTAATCTGTGTTCTAATCCCAGTCTACAGCCCATCTGCTCCACCAGGTTAAACCAACACCAAGAAGACAACCATGATATTCCATCAGGGTTTCCACTGACATCACGAGGTCATTACCATAATTGAACCCTCTGATTTAATCTGACCGCACTCATGTGCAGGACACACAGCTGGTCACAGGGAGAATTAGATTAATGGAGATTAACAAACCAATCTGTGATGGGATTAAAATTGGTTATTTAGTTATTTTGTTGTTACAATCCATGCACGAAATGATGCCATTAACACAAACCAATAGATTTGTTTGACCATCCTGTGGTTTCCTCCTGGACCTCATGGTAGTCTCTGTTAGTGAAACCAGATTTCCCACCGTCTTCTGCAGAGTTTTCCCACAGAAAGAACCTGAAGAAATGCTTTGTATGTTACTTGTTCTCTCTTGTAAGAGAAGTGTTTTTAATGGCCAATCAGAAATCTCCTCCAAACAACTGGTCTCACATTCAGATACAGAATGTACGGCGTAAGCCTTTCTCCATGACGTCCAATCCCAATCCCAATCCTAAACCCAATTATTATCATTCTTATGATTATGAGATTTATCCCAGCAGGCAGCAGGAATGAAAGGAAAGTCTGAGGTCATTTGGCCTCTTCTTCAGGAAAGAAATTACATCTTTACCCACATTAGTGGTAAAAATGAAAAAGATAAAACACAGAAGTTACAAAAAATGACAGGATGAATTGGAAAAATAGCAAAATATGTGGAAAATATTAACATCTTCCACTGTAATTAAAGTAAAACACTGCTTCTGGCTTCTTGGTCAGGATGAGTCCAAGGTTCTGAAGTCAGGGTCAGTCAGTCAGCTCTCTGTACGTGACCTTTTCTAGAAGGTTCTAAACGGTTGTGACTGGGTTCAGGGTTTTAATCAACATTCCACAGCAGAAGGTGCAAGTTTTCAATTACTATCATTTATTTAAAATATTCCTTCAAACTGAGGAGCCACAGATGACAAATAGATTGCCCATCTGACTCCACTCCACTGCAGAGGCTAATGTGGTCATTCTCAGGGGCCTGGGGGGGGGCGGGGGCGGTGTGGTAGTGTGAGACCCTATGGTAATTTCCTGTAGAACCAGCAGCTTCAGAGGCCGCGGCCGTTAGTGAAATATATGGTCCGGGAGAGATGTGAGCGCAAAACCACAACTCAGCGTTTTTTCCAACTTTATCTATTAGAAGCAGTAATATTGCTTGATCAAGTGCAGGATGGATTCACTCACACGCTCACCCCCTCTCTCAATGTCTTCCTCCCCCTCTCGCCCCGTTTGTCCATTACATTGAGTAATGAGTGCAGAGTTTCCAGTCCGTCCTGAGCTCAGTGTCGACTTAAACTCACCCACCAACTCTGGAGGTTTGCCTTCCTCCTCCTCCTCCTCCTCCTCCTCCTCCGCATCCCCTGCTGGACATAGAGATGAGGAGGACAAAGAGAGTCCAGTCTTTGAGCAGCGTTGGGTTTCCCTCCACCTTTATTGTCTCGACTGAGGCGTTAACGTTCTTTGCAGGGAAAGTTATAGAAGAAAAGGATTGAACAGCGTGTTGTCAAAACAGGACGTCGTTTGGTTGAATTCATAGAGAGAGAAGTGGAGGAAGTGAGATTTGATCTTCAATCACTCCTTCCTGTATGAAGCACCAGGGCACCTTCTAGAATAACATGTTTTTGAAGCTTTGGGTTACAACTCTTTATGGAGAATTAGGGATGTACGATATAAACTCTTACCGATATCCAAACACACTTAATTTTTCAATAGAACAACATGTTGTTCTGCTGTTTGACCCACAAACTGAGTTCAATGTCTCAGAACCACATGTAGGGTTCTAGTAAACTCAGAAAACAGATTTCTATTATCAGAGAAAAAGCAAGAAATGGATCTTCTCAAAAGTTAAATCCAACGACTTTTTCACAGCTGCAAGAAAATGTAATTATTTAGTAGGAAAAAAAAAACAAAGCTGTGGTTTGAGCGGCTGCAGGAATCACAGGTTCTAACAAGTTTAATGAGGATAAACACAGCTGTAAACCCTGGAAACACGCGCTGCCATAAATCAGCGCCTGAAGACGACCGCTCCGTGGCTCGACGCCCGCCTTCCAGTCTGGACATATTCCACGGCCTGACTCACAGCACGGCCCAGAGTTCACGTTTCCCTGAGAGGAAACTGATCCATGGAGCTTAAACCCTCCTGAAAAAGATGAGCATTTAAAAAGAAAGTCAACTTCTGAAAGTCAACTTCTGAAACATCACAGACCATCTCATCCACTCACAATACAGTAGAGGTGGTGTCAATCACAGAGCTTTGAGATCCTGACGGAGAATCCGTTGGAGGAAACAAATGTTCATTGTGTTTGAGATGAATAGTTGACAGTAACAGGGACGTTAGCAGGTCACCTCTGGTTGTTTACCAGTATCTGGTTTCAGTACCAGTGACACCTGAGTGCAGCAGCAACAAAAACCTTTTGTTTCCTGTGTCTTTTTCTTCTTGTTGTTCTTTGCAGTAAAAGCATCATTTGATTTAATATCCAGCAGTTTATGGATGATCTTTGGGCCACGGAAAACAACCCAGCAAAGAGTTAGAGTTTTGGAACAACTAAAGTCAACAAGAGGAAAAAAGAGCAAAGAACATCTGAAATACTGCACCAACCTGATAAAAACATTTGGGCTAAATGTATGTCTCTATCTATTTTTATAAAGAAGAATTCCAGTTTGGTGAACAAAGGCAGTCGCAGTTGAGAATTGTCAAACTTTGTCTCGTATGTATTCTAATGTGAAACGGTTAAAGTGTCTCTGTGAAGTAAAGTTTCACCGACTCCGGGCAGGAATTCAACTCCAGCCTTGACATCAACCACCCACAAACATCTGTGTTCCTCCGTCAGGTGTTCCTGCCGTGGGCCTCGTGCATCAACCCAATAGGAGCAGGCAAACATGTTCATCAGTGCAACCTTAAAAATCAAATAAATAAAGCAGAGAAACTGCAGCCACTACTTTGAAGGATTCGTCCCCCTCCAGTGTGGGCGAAAATGGATTAGTCACGAATCACGCGTTTCATCTGTGGCTGCAGGAAAAGTTGCCAAAAATACACGTTGATCATTAACTGTAAACAGCGCTGATGTAACAACGTGGAGAGAAGTTTCACAAGAACCAACAAAGAGCTGCGATGATCCAGTCCACACCGTGGTGTTGGATACCTGCCCACAGGAAGATGGACTGGAAGGAGGGATTCACAACACGTTCACAACAGCAGAGTGAATATAAATGAAGTGAAAAAAACATGTTATTGACCAACGTTTGGCAAAGACACGACAGTAAAGAAGATGAAATAATGTTGTTGTTATTTGTCGTCAACTTCACCAGAAGGAAAAGCAACAAGTTACAAAGAGGTTTTAATAAAGGAAAACTGCTGCGTGTGTTTTTGTGGCTGGGATTCATCCCCACAACAACAGGAACAGGATTAAACACACACTCTTATACAAGTTAAGACTGAGGCTCACACACACACACACACACTCGTGTCTTAATAGTTCTGTCTGATTCCATGGTGTGTTTGCCTGATCAGCGGGCTCCAGCTGGACTCAGCCCCCCCGTGGCTCCATAACAGAATCATCCTCAGGTCTTTCTGGGCCGATAAGCAGTGTGTCGCCTGCAGAGCCACGCAGACCCTGGGTAACATCCTTGTTTCTCTGTGGGAGCTGGAGAAAGAGAGGTTTCAAACCGCTCTCCAATTACCAGGCCTGGACTGACGTCTTCACTCTGAGCAGCATCACGTGTGTGGATGGAGCTCCAGGACAGAAGAGTCCAAGGAACCTGACACTGAGTCTGAGATGATGTCCACCTGGTAGCTCCATCTCTAAGATCATTCTTCTGACAACATAAACACTGTCCCTCCTCTGAACACTTTGCAAATCACAGAACAGCACTGAGATCTGATGACATAGATGGGAAAAGATCAAGGGTTTTGTGACAAAACTTTTCAACTTTATTAACCCAGCCTCTAAATGTAATTATTTCCCAAATCTAGTTTTAGTCTGTGCTGCCGTGGTCACACACCAGGAGAGATGCCCCACGTAGTAAAAATGACATTTTACTCCATTGATTCAGTTGAGTTCTGTGCTCTTAACCAAAGAGAGCTGAAAACTCTGACACTCTCCGACTGAGAGCGAGTCGGCAGCTCTGACAGCTGATTGGTTAAGCTTCCAAAGGCTCAACGTGATTCACCTGAGTGGGAAGGAGCCGTTACCTCTGCCCCGCCGCCGCTCAACACTTACCTTTCACTGCAAATGATTCACTTCTCAGTGGTCGTCTCCTACAATGAGGAAATGGCCTCACAGGAGGTGGACGCGCTCAGAGGCCGCAGCGCTAAAAGCACACGTCTGACATTTGAATGAAATGTTTACTTGGTGAAAGACGGGTTTCAGCTGAGGAGAAGTGATGGCTGCACCATGGCTGAAGGGACTGTAGCTCCAAGCTGACTCTGGTCATCTGCCGTTAGTTTCTGGACCAGAAACTGGACCTAAATACATATGTGTTTAAATGTGTATTTAATAGAAATCTGCTTGGTTTTATTTATTGAGACTTGATTCATGTCAAATTAATTAATTAATGTAAAAAAAAAGAACCAGACAATTGTCATCTGCTGTGTTTGTGAAGTCAAAACACTGTTGCACCGTTGCATTGATCATATGACAATGACACCATGTTTTAGATCAAGTTCACTGGAGTCTGGACAAAACACCCATCAACCAGAAGGGGGTGCTGTGGAACATGTGCAGCAAAGTAATGGAAAAAACGAGTGGATGAAGTGAGTTGAAAACAGCTGTGTCAAACTGGGCCAAGACTCCAGAGGAGACTGACGGAGCAACCATCTGTCTGCAGATCAGATCAGTTCATCCAAAGAGTCAATAAGTCAGGTGAACTGCTCGTTGTTTTGAAAAGGAAAGAAAAAAAAAGCCTGCCTCTCCAGCGCCCCCAGTGGAAGCTGTTGCACAAACCTGGATTAAAAACAAAAGACCAACACTGTGATCGCTGACATTCATTAAGGAGATTTTTGCACCTTGTCTTCACCATCCCTGCAGCAAAGTCGTCACATGTTGGTTCCATGGTAAGTGGCTAGCATCCCTGCCTTACCAACAGAGAGAGCAGAGAGTTCTGGGTTTGATTCCCGGGGGGGGGCTGCCTGTCATCAGCAGCTAAAACAACTAAAGTATTTCCTGAATTGGGATCAGTACGGTTCAACTTTTTGTTTTAGTTAAATACTTTGCTCAAGGGCACATCAACAGCACTTGTAGCAGCCATGTTGTCCTGCACCACAGAAGAGATCTTTCTGATTGGCTGCTCTTAGTGAGGAGAGATTCTCCAGAGTAATGAAACAAAGAGAGTGGATCTGATGTCAAACAGTGTCAAACATAATGTCATAATAGCTGACGAGGAGAGTGGAGGGGTGGAGAGGGTTGGTGGTGGTGTGGGGGTTGGAGCTGGAGCTGGAGCACCAACCTGGTCCGAACCTCTGTCACTGTGATAAGAACCTGGAGTTAAGGTCCAACATAATGGAACGAGGAACAAGGCAAAGGAGGAGAAGTGAGGTTGGAGAGGTGGGTGTAGGGGGAGGAGGTGGGGATATAGGAATGAAAGGTAGGATGGAAGGTGGTGCGGAGGAGGGGGCGGAGAGCTGTCAGGGTGGAAGGGGGCGGATGGAGTGTGGAGATGTTTGGACAAAAGGTCTCATGTTGAGAAACACTGGCTCTTCCTCACTCTCTCCCTTTCCCTCTTATTATCCCTCAGCAGGACTGAGGTGGGTGGGGGTGGTGGGGTGGGGGGGGCTGGGGGGGGGGGGGGGGGGGGGGGGGGGGGGCATGACATTTTCATTTGTTCCTTTAAGGGCTCCTTATTATCACCTTTCAAGAGGAACCCTCTCTTTCTCTCTCTCTCTCTCTCTCCCTTTTTCTTTCTTTTGACTTCTTTCGCCTGGCGACAGATTCAAACAGAAGTTTTAGCTCTGGCTCTCTCCTCTCTTCTCCTCTCTTCTCTCCTCTTCTCCCCTCTTCTCCCCTCTTCTCCTCTCTTCTCCCCCTCCATCCTCTCGCTCTCTGTTCTGCAGTATAATTGCATGGCTGTTTAATTATAAGGCAATCAGTGAGAGTGAGGTACAGAGGAGTTCTGTTGATTTCTCCTCAGATGTGTATAAGAGACAGTTTGTGTACATCACCGTGGAAACACAGGCTACAAATCACCAACAAACATCACAAAACTAAACTGGACTGAACTAAACACTCTGAGGAACGTCCAGGCCGTGGCTCAACAGGAACGGCCAATCTGTGAACCCAAGATTGATTCTGATATCTTCACTGATGTGACATGGCTTTAGGTCCAATCAGAGGGGAACCCTCGGGGCCTTCAAAGAATCCAGTGGGCGGGGCTTGGACTCTGTTCTCCTGCTACAGCAGGTTGATTGGAATTGGAGTTTTCTGGGCCAAGATGAATGTGGACAATGTTCCTGCAGGAAGTGGAATCGGAGGAGTTTTTATCTCTTCTCGTCCATCTCCCTGTTCCAGTGTGTTGTCCAGCCTCACATCAGCAGCTTGAACAGAATCATCCTGGAAACAGACTTTAAACATCGATGACTCATCTCTGGGTCCAGACCAAGATCTTCTCTTCATCACTCACCGCCTTCTTCTTCGTACCAATGTCCTCTGTTGGTGCTGAAGATCAGTCCTTCTCTGAAGGAAAGATCAGCTGACCAATGTTTATATCTGCATATCTGTGTAAAAACCTGTAGAAGTCTGGTAGAGGGAAAAAAGGCCGTATGAGAAAGTGAAGGTCACTAGAGGGCGGCATTGCAGCTCATTTGGGTATCGGTTGATATTGGAATCAGAAAATTGGTGTTTGGACAATGTTGGGTTATTGGATATCGTTAGCGTTAGTTTTCTGTTTTTATGGACGTAGTGAGACTCAGACGTCCATGTGTAAAAATCTTCCTTCAAACCTAAGTGTTCACCTGCCTCACTGATGTGATTTGATCAGACACCAATGAGGGCAAATGTTATCAGCATCCAAATGCTTGGATGTAATCACATTAGCCAGCAACAAGCCGGCCAATGGCAGCTTCTAATGCCATTAAGTAGAGCCGTGATTGGATTGTGATCTCATTTCAACTTCCTGAAGGCTGCCAGCCTTTTAATCAATAAACACAAGAGTGATGATGTCACGGGCCGTTAGAGCGGCGAGGTGGTGACGTCGCTTTTTGTTCGGACTGTTGGGACGGCCCAGAGGGTGAGTCAAGTGGAAAGAGGAGTTTCAGAAAATGGCAAAGTTCATGGAGCAGTCAGTCAGTCAGTCAGTCAGTCAGTCAGACAGTCAGTCAGACAGTCAGTCAGTCAGTCAGTCAGTCAGTCAGACAGTCAGTCAGTCAGTCAGACAGTCAGTCAGTCAGTCAGTCAGTCAGTCAGCAGCCTGGGCTGAAGCTGAGAGACACACGTCATGTCCACTGGTTTCCAACACAGTGAAGGTCCAGTAGAAGTTCAACCACTGACAACACGCTCTGAGGTTTCCACCACCAGGTGAACCACTGTACCAGATGATGACCAGATAGACCAGATGAATCCATCACCGATCACATTCACCCTCCTCACACTGATGTAGTTGGTCAATAATTCAGTGCAGCAGAGGAGCAGCGCTCCAACCTAATCCCCTCCACCTGTTTTAATCCAAAACAAACTCAATCCCGTCGGTGTCCTACACCATCACCAGACCAGCTGACCAGCTGACCTCCCCGGGACGGTCGGTCCAAACAAAGGATTCCACACTCTTTAATCCATTTATCCTGACCAATCCTGCTGGAGTCACTCCATTCAGGGTTTGATTCCCAGCAATTGTCTCAATTTAAGGCCACAGCTTCACCGTCCGCCGCTCCCTCCGTCTGTCGCTCCCTCCTCCTCTGCTCCTCTGCTCCTGCGCTTCGATCGATGGTGAGGGCGAAAAGCTAATGACCCGTCTGAGCCGGCAATTCACTGTGCATCGCCACGCTCCCTACCTGTCAGAGGATCAGGGGGAGAAGACGAGGGAGGATGGGAGGAGGATGGAGAAGGAGAGGAGGCCAAAGGAGTCAGAGGAGGAGAAAAGATAAGGAAAGGGAAAAGAAAAGAAGAGAAGGTGAAGGAGAGGAGGCCAGATGAACCGGTAGAGGAGAGGGAACAGTAAAGGAGGAAAGGGAGTAGAGGAGAGGAGGGTGAAGGAGCAAGTGGAGGAGAAAGGACAAGGAAATAAGGACAGGTAAGAAGCGGAGAGGAGGCTGAATGAGAAGGGAGGAGAAGAGAGCAGAAGATGGAGGGGGTAGGAGGAGGAGAGTAGACCAGAGAAGCAGGAAGGGGGAAAAGGAGAAGAAGAGAGAAAGCCAAAGGAGTAAGGGAAGAGGAGGAGAGAAGAGGAGAAAGGAGGAGAGGAGGCCAGAGGAGCAGAAGAGGAGGAGAAGGAGGAGAAGGGCCACAGTCCAGTCTGTGACCATCACGGTGTCACAGGATCAGATGAAACTGTAGCAGAGTCTGGTTTTTCCACATGAATGAATTTTCTGTTGCAGTGAAAACAAAGTTGCTGAGTTTCTCTTGGCCTCTCTCTCTGTTTACACACCTCTCTCTCCCCCCACCTCCTCCTCCTCCTCCTCCTCCTCCTCTAAGATCAGCTCCAGTGCCCATCACATCTAAATTCATTATTGCCTCCAGAGATGTGCAACACAAGTGTGTGTATACACGTGTGTGTGTGTGTGTGTGTCTGCATCATCAGCGCTAAATGATTATAAAGCACAGTTATTAAAAATCACCATAATTACCAGGCCTGTAGCAAAAACACTGGAATATGAATTCACCCCCTCTGTACTCCACGGGCACACACACGCACACACACACACACACACACACACACACCAGCATCAACACCATTGAGGTGTGTGTGTGTGTGTGTGATTCAAACTGGCATGAAAACGCACACACACACACACTCCTCCTCTGGCAAGAGCAAACTCCTGGGTTCTGGGGTTCCTGGAGCGGCGTGTCATTTTTCACGTTCCTCGTCCTTCCTGGTCCGCCGTGAATGTCCCTCAAATCGTCCTGACCCACCGTTTGGGACCCGACTAGAACCGTTGGAGCACATTATTCACTCAACCGTCCAAACTCATCTGGAGTTTTAGTCTGTCCTACCAAAGATGACCAGTTTATTATTCATTTATATTTATATCATTGTAGAGTTTTAGCTCCAGGGTCAAAGTCTCTGTCCGTGTTGGGAACTCCAGGCTTCACCTCCTGGTCAAGGTCAAATGGTGGTCAGGGAGGGTAGGGTCCTCTGGTGGGCTCACCACCTGCAGGAAGGTTTTTCTGAGGCGCTGGTACGGTGGTGAAGTGGAGGATAAAAGGAGGATAAAGATGGACAGACAGACAGATGGACATATAGTCCATTAGTGTCTGTCCCTCAATAATACCTCATGCAAACACACACACACACACACACTCACTCTCACCACCCACCTGTCATCTCCAGCTGGCAGGTAAACCTGCCTCATTGGCGTCGGCCAAAAAGGGTGGATGTTACCATGGCAACCATATGGTGTTGGCTTGGCATTGTTGCCATCGTCATGGCAACAGTGGATCAGACAGGTGGGCCGTACCAGCTTTGGGGGCCAGGATGGACACACACACACACACACACACACACACACACTGTGTCTTTGAGGATGAAGATGTTCAGCTGCTGTTCTTATAAAATCAAAGTCCTTCAGAATCAACGAGCTGAAGCCCACATTGAACCAGGTGTTTTATTTGTTATTACTATGGACACACCAGAATCTGATCTTTCCTTCTGCCCCACAGAGAACCTTCCTCCTCTTTCTTCTTCACTCCATCAGGTGGTTGACTTTAATAGAAAAACGAGAACAATGCATTGAGAAGCTTCTGTATTTTTAGAGCAGATTCTCTGGGAGAACTTTGTGATGGGACGAACAGGAGGTGATGAATGAAGTGTGTTTTCCGCGTGACAGATGGGTTGACAGGACGTCAGCCACTCAGGTTGACAGATTGTCTCTCTACTATTATAAAAATGGCTGAAGTGATGGCGTCAGAGTTGATATTTTTCCTCAGACTGGTGTGTGTGCAATGAACAACTGACATCCTGGTCCTCCTGGACCTCCTGGACCTCCTGGACCTCCTGGACCTCCTGGACCTCTTGTTCCTCCTGGTCCTCTCTGAATGTCTTCAGGTGTTCTGGGGTTCTTTAGGCTCTGAGGAGGAATGTGTTTTTTCACCAGTCAGTTCACACTCACACACAGCAGGCCTCATTCCTCTGTCTTGACTCTGCATGGAAGAAACAACACACACACACACACACACACACACTTTTTCTTCACTCTTTGTTTTCACAGATGTAAACATGTAAACACACACACACAGTCTTCTGAGAACTCCTTTTATTTCCCATCCCTTCACTTCAGTTTCATGTCTTTCTACGCCTCTAACATCTTTTTCTTTGCAAAACTTTGGGATTTCGTGTCAATTTTAGGAGAAAAAAAAAAACGGCCGCAAAGTTAGTTGATAAGAACGATAACGATAAGAATGTGAGTCCGACGGTTCCAGGTCCAGACCCTGAACCTTCTTGTTTTTCTTCCAAGAACAGCTTGAATAGAAAAATGTTATTTTTAATTAACACGATCAGCCTTCAAACGTTAACATCTGACCCGGGGTTTGTTTCTCATCACACTCCTGTCATAACAAATCTACACCTACTGGTTATTGGACAGTGACTCTGCAGAGCTTCATATTTGTTGAATTTCTAACCGCAATCTCTCAAGTCCTTGGAATAAACATTCCTTTATAAATTTTTTGGTGATGAACGCCGTCCTGAAAAGGCCTTTTTTAATAATAATTTCAGAGCCATCCTCCGTCAATACACATTCCGACTCCACTGCTTTATTTGTGTGTTTGTCTCTTTTATTAATTTTTTTTATTAGTTGTAACTTTCAAAACCCTGGCCTTGAAAAATATTTTTAATGCTTTTTTTGCTCACGTCCCAAACACAACGTGACGGTTGAATGACCATCCGAGGTAAAGACCCTCACTGTTTGTGAGGACAGGATCTGGACAAACTGATGACTTTTCATGTTGTCCCTTCATTAAAACCAGGCAGGTAATTAACAGACGCAGCAGCAGCAGCAGCAGAGGAACCTCGGTGAGGAGCCTGAGGTGGAGTTCACCTCTGCACTCATTTATGTTCATTCTTTAAAAAATCCAAGGACACGTGTGGACAGGACAAAGTCATTAATGAATGTGACTCAACGTTCACTTTTAGCTTCAAACTCGCGGCTGTTTCAGCAGCTGATATGCCAAGCCTGTAGGTGGCGGCGTGTCATCCGAGTTCTACATGTAGCAACGGTTAAGAACAGAAGCTACAGAGTATGTGAAAAAGATTCTTCTCTGGATCGAGTCCAGTCCACAGTTCTACAGCACTTTCACTTTTTGGTCCACTTGTCCCCGTGCTCCTGAGACGATCCCTCAGTTTTGAAGAACTGATTGAAAAGCTGGTTCTTCTGAGCAGAGAAGAAAAATCAAAGGAATGTTCATTGCAGCCGTGTTTTTCATCCGGCCTGAACTCAAGTATTGTCAAATTTTAAGGAATGGAAGGACGTGCTGCCTTCCATCTGAGGAGCGTGAAGGTTTCGCTCTGAATAAAAGCAGAAATGATGTCGCCATTCAGGCTCAGGGCGACACAGAGTTCGAGTTAACGCCGCGAAAAAAACATGTTGAATATTGTGGAAATAGAATCTGAGGAAGTTATGCTACAGTCTGTGTAAAGTGAACTCCTCCTTTTGAACCATATTTGAACCATGAGTGTGTTAACGCTGATATGGCATCATTTGTTGCTATAGCGATAACACAGTTAGACAGACTGTCGGGACGTCACATGAGCAGAATTCAAAATTCATTTAATTCATTTGTGAAATAATTTCCTTACGTTGAGGTACAAACTGAGATTCTCATTTATGTTTTTTTCTTTACTTTTTGACATTATGATTAATGCTACATCCTAGAAATCTCTTCTGAGTGAAGCCGTCTTTGATTTTCAGCCGTCTGTTGTGGTGGCAACACAGTTTGAAGTGGAACACAAGTGAATTACTGTGAATTGAAGGTGACCTGGAGAGCTGTCTGATCTTCACCCGTTACCCGTCCACAATCTTGGGCTTTATTACACGTGTCCATCCAGAGCAGACAGTGGAAAAGACATTTGCTCTGAGAATTGCTCTGCTCTTCCAGTCGCTGCCGTCACAGCTAAGATTGCAGCAAATTACCTGCCCGGCAACAATGTAGCTCCTCCAAGGGTTGACCCGAGGTCAAGCGGTGGTTCCAAATAACCATAATGGAAACACCTGTTTCATCTTTTTAATTTCCCTTTTTGGAGACAGCCTCCTCGGTGGTTCTGCTTCGGTGACGGCCTGTCAGCCTGCAGCCTTTGGGAACAGAGTTTCTGAAGGAACATGTGGTTTCATGTGAAGGGTGGAAGGAAGACAAAGGAGATAAAGGTCCAACAATGTTAACGTTAATGTTTTTGTGTTTGACTCATGTCTCCTACCTGATGGCCGCTTCTAGTTCTTCTCTGACCTGGAACACAGATGAACAACAGTGTTCAGTGTCCCTTCCTCTCTTATTTTTACTGTTATTGTTATTATTTACGTGTGTGTGTAAATAATCCAGTCTCTGACTGTTGGACTGCTGGTCTCTAACTCTGTGTATTTGGATTTGAAGTCTGATAAACGTGAATCTTCTTTTCTCCTTCAAACGAAACCAATATTTCCACTCTGTGAATGTAAGTGTTGACGCAGAGGTCCAGTTCACAGGTGAGTCAATACACTTTAACAAGTAAAATACTTTTTCGTCGAGGGTTTGGTTCTGAAAAATTCACCTCCGGCTATTTCCCGACTCTTCCTTTTCGTCTTTTAGTTTAATCTTTCATTTGTAAATAACTTTTAGTCGTTTTTCTTTTGATGTCCTCGGTCCACCGCAGCCTCTCAAGGTCGGCTCTAAATCACCGACCAGTGCCCCCTGGCTGCAGACACCGAGGACTTGGTAGATCTGAGCTTCTGATGCTGACAACGTATGATTTTGCAGCCGCTTCAGTTGGTGAGTAAATTCCCAGAAAACATACAACGACACAAACATAGTTATTTGGCGTCAGTTTAGCCTTTTTGTGTCGAGAGGACGGTGAGGTGGACTTGTCCCCTCTATCAATCCACAGGTCACTGTGTCCTTGACTCGTCCATTTGGTTTGTAAACCCGTCCCTGGGTGAGACAGTGGGGATAGAAGGGGGTAAATTTCCAGAAACCATCCAGGAACTTTCCATGTAGCTGGGACGCAACGGTTACATCCATGTGGAATCATTTTTGGTTCCATGTGGAGACAATGGTGGTGACTTCACAGCAGGAGGATTTGGGTGGATGTGATGATGTGACCCACAACACTGTGACCTGATCTTTCATCAACAGTCACTGTTAGATGTAGATGTAAAGTGGATGAATGTGAGGAGATGTTTGATCAATGGAGTTTTTGCTGCAAGAACACACACATGCACTCAGACTCAGGTGTGTGTGTGTGTGTGTGTGTGTTGTTCTATGGAAGCTCTGAGAATATGGATCTTTTTCACTGTGAGGAGCTTTAGCCGAGAGCTCTGTTCTTGGCTCCAACTTCTGTGGGAAAATTTCATGTGTAAATAATCAGACTAATGACAGTGCAGCTGGTTTAGTCGCTGGCTGATAATTGACATGCAGCAAACAGAGGTGGCGCTGACGTGATCTGTTCTTTCAATGCAGGATGTTTTCAGCTCTCTGCTGCGCAAAACTAACTTCATTCAACCTCTGTTTTTATTTGGTTTTAGAACTTTTTAAAATAAAATCCTGTAAAATAAAATTGACAAAATGAATGTAAATATGTTTTATATTAAAGACTGAACTCAGAGGTTATCAGTGAAAAGTTGAGGTCAAATCTTTGGCTGTGTCTTTATTGTATTTCTGCACAACAGGATAAATAAATCACCTTTAACAATATTATTATATAATATATCAATAATAATAATATAATATATTATAATTTATTATTTAATTTTAGCTCTTATATTTTATATTGGTTTTAAAAGAAAGTGAGCTTTATAGACTTATTTATTAGGTTACACTAAGAAAAATAACTTGTTTTCTTTTTTACTTATTGCTTGTGGCTTCACTACAGATGTTTTTGTGATTTTGTGTATTTAGGCAACAGCTTAGTAAGATGTTAAAAAATTTATTCAATTATAATATAAAAAAAATATATTATTTATTTTGTGTAGAAGTCAATAGAAACACTATCAGTTGTGTTGAGGAGCAGTGATGGAGAACAACGACAACTACTACAGTACAACAACAACTACAGTACAACAACTACTACAGAACAACAACTACTACAGTATTAACTACTACAGTACAACTACAGCTCCCTCTTTTGTTTCTTTTTGAACGCGGACCTGCCTCGTGACGTCACACGCTCGCCCCTCTGTGCTCGCGCACCCGCTTCACTCCGCGTGAATCCAACTCCGGTGTCGGCGCGAGCCCGCAGGAAGTAAAGAGAAAAGCGGAGAAAGAGGGAGAGAATGGAGCTGCTGAAGCCTCCACAGCAGGCGGAATAACGACCACCAACAACCGCTACAACCCCGCGAAACTGTGAGGGCACAGAGGAGGACGGAGACCAGGACCAGGACGGAGAAACTCGCCGTGAATAAAACTTTTTTTCCCGGGCACGGAGAGCCAGGTTTATGAACATGGATACACTTTTCTCCGGTGTCTTCCTGGGACTCCTGCTTCTCTGCTCCGGCGTCTCCGCTCAACTACCTACAGGTAAGACCCGACCGGACCGAACCGGACCGAGACCCTAACACACGACATCTTTATGTCAAGTGTATCTTATAACGAGTTTTCCGCCACATTTGCCGCCTCCTGGGTCGACGTCGGGACTTTACATTCCTGACAGGTACGTTTAGGTGTCGTGGAAAAGTTGGTCCCCGGGTTCAAACCGCACCGACTGTTAACGTCATTCCTGGTCTTTAAACCTCCCTGAGACGAACGAACCGAGTTCTACCGACACCAGGAGGCGTTGAATGTCATTTTAAACACATTATCGTTGTTCTCAGGGTTCGGACTGGTCACATGAACCCGTCCGTTCTTTCTTTTTTTTTTATCATCATGTTTGTTGCGTTTACTAAACCAGTGACTCAGCGTCTCTGTCTTGGTTTTTATCGTTTATATATCTTTATTTTTGTCTTTTAATTAAAGTTATAGCAGTTGCTCATTTTTCTATGACTTTACTCCAAGTTAAATAAACATGTTCCCTCTGGGAAAAAGCTCTGATTGAAACAACAATGTGTCGTTGTTCAATTGTCGTGGATAAAATCTTTATTTATTACTGTTTTGACTCCGGAGTGTGGACCCGGCGGACACACCGCTGTCTCCCCGGTGCCGTGTGGCGCAGCGCCGTGGAAGGAAAAGTTGCTGTGTCGGTGCTGTGTCGGTGCTGTGTCGGCGCAGGAATCACTGCTTAATAACAACATCATGCACATGATGACACTCGGTGTCAGCACAACTGAAGCCCTTCATTACAGCCGCGCTCGCTGCACTTTATGCCGCTCTTGTTTGGCATCGGTGCGTAATTGGAATCGTTTTACTCCAGCGCTTTTTATGGTGCGCAGTTAAAGCCGATCTTGCCTGTCTGTTATATTATGCCGTAATGATTCTAATAATGAGGGGTGGGGGGGAGCTGGGGGCTCGTTCCTGGCTCGTCCCTGTCCCCGGCGATGGTCCGTTGACTCCAACTTGACGCGCACTCCGCGCAATAAAAGTCACCGGTGCGGGATATGACCGTGCGTAAAACCTGGTCAAACCTAATACACACTTAAAGTGTGTTGTTTGGTTTAAGTTGTAGAGAACCATGAAGGTTGGTTCGGAATTTGGTTAAAAAGAACCGAAATTCTGGATTAGTTTGGGTTTTTGTGAGTCGGGATGTGAGCTTCACGGTCCTGTGTTGGTTTATTGTGTCTCAAGGCTGTAACGTCGGGATGTTTTCGGTGATGCCTGCAGACCTGGGCTCTATTTGTCCGGGGTTTAAACAGTAACCAGGACCGGGGACTTCCTGCTCCGTCTGTAACCCGAGAGGAGCAGCCGTGCAGCGGTGCCGCTCTGTGCAACACCGCACTTCTTTGTGCGCTTCCTGGAAAAGTTATCTCCTCTTTCTCTCCGCGGCTGAATTGCTGTCGTAAAACTGACAAATCTCTCCAGCTCCGTCTTGTCTCCTGCAGCTCCCCGAGTCCGTGCGAGCGTGCATGTGAGCGTGCATGTGAACACCGGCCGTGCCACTGTTTCCGTGTCAGTTCTATTTTATTTCCGCATTTCATCTGGTTCACGTAGTTTCCTGCACCAACGGATAAACGACCTCCTCAGTTTAATCAATACCAGACCAAGAAACTCCAACCACGGAGCCAGTCCTCTTCAGAACCTCAACCAGAACCTCAGTAAAACGGTCCTGCCACCTGGAGAGCAGCTCATGTATTCATACACCCACATGTGTATTTTTACAGATCAGACAATTGTTTTTGTCAACATATTTGACCTCCACTAATCTGACCTTGTGTGAACAGAACCGGCCCTGATCATCACTGTGCTGGTTGTTTCCTGCTCCACTCGGGCCTGTCAATAATTTGCATAGAAATGACACATTAATTACCTATTCATGTGTGGGTGTTTTTATTGCCCCCTTTCCCACATTAACATACCCTCGCTCACCCCTCCCCTACCCACTGTGGCCATTTGGTCCTATGGGCAACAAATGTTTGGAATTTCTCAGAGGCCTCTCTGGGAATTAGAGTGTGCTGGTCATTTGCAAGTAAATACCAGGCTGTGTAGATGTGGCTTTAGGAGGAGCTGCAGGAGGGCTGGGGTCTGTTTGGGTCCCAGGGTCACAGGATCTGGTTGTTTTCAGTGAATGTGGTCAGAGGATACATGTGGATTGGTACTTGAGTGGATTGTTAGATACAAAGCGAAGCGTAAATGCGATGAAAAGTGACAGATTTAAAGAGGAAAATGTGTCATTTATCCTGCGACTGCGTGACAGGCGGCGGCGTAGAGGAGCAGCGGCATCGTGCCTTTGTGCAGCAGCACTTTTATCTATTAATTTCAATAGCCTGTGGAGATGATGAGGCAGATAGGGTTAATAGGCAGATCAATAATGCAGTCGCAGAGAAGTGTCACTGTGAAAAAGTGGAAAATGAGGAGATCCAACGGCGGCAGTGAAAGGAATCACAGGCCAGTAGTCGCTCCTTCACTCAGCGTCAGCTCCAGTTCTCACTCTGCCAAGAAGGAGACGCAGACACGGGACGTAGAGGAGACAAAATCACTTGCTGCGATCAGTTTTATTCCCCCCTCGCAGCTTGTCTCGCGTCTGTCCTTATCACCTAATCGTCCTCACATTGACAGCCCTGATGTAAATATCTGTCTTCTCACAATTTCCCCTGGTAAAATCATGCAACATGTCAGCGTATTATTCGTGAAAAAAAACCTTTTATGGCTTCTCAAATTTTCTCGTCCAATCTCAGAGGATGACTTTGTGTTGACTTGACAACTTCCTAAGACCTTGGTGTGTTGGAGTTGAGACGCAGATTCTCAGCATTCCTAATCCTAATGAAGTGAAATAATTGTTTTTCATAAGCGTCGACAGATAAATGAGAAGACTCCAAGTCCCACATCCAAGATGGCTTAATTATAAATCTGAATTATTTCACTATTTCTTAACATTAGAACCAAGTTGGTTTCAATTTAATTACTTTTCTGCTTCATTTGGAAGATGAAATTAAATTGCCGTTTTTTTTTCCAAGAAAAGGCGAGAAAAAATGGGAGTGATGGTGAGAAGAAAAAAAAAAGGACAAGGCGAGAGAAGAAAAACAGAAATGCAACCATTGGTTTTTGGCTGTGGGCATCTCCTTCACTCAAGAGACTGTGGAAACAGCAGGAGGCAGCGTGCATGTGTGTGTGTGTGTTTGTCAACCTCGTGCGCACGCGTGCGTGTGTGTGTGTGTGTGTGTTGCTGTCACTTGAAGAGAAAGGAGGAGGCTGATGCTTTTAAGCCCTGAGGAGTACAGTGCTGCACAGACATCATGCCTGTGTTTGCAGCGTTAGCCTCTCATTTACTCTTGCTACGGAAAATGGCACCAAAACAAAGGCTGTTTTATTTATTTTCTCATTAAAAGTAATGCCCCCGCACCACCCACCCCCACCGTCCTTCAGATCCAACTTAATGTCTCCCCTTCAAATAAAACACCGCATTTCCCAGAGCCAATCTTCTTCCACCAATTTCAATTTAGTGATAGATTAGAAGAAGAAAAAAAACCACATCTCTTTGAAAGTACTGCCTCATTTCTCCGGACGTTCTGGGACGGAGTCTGTGCGAAGGCAGGCGGTGTAATTAATCTGCTGAGAGAATTCATTAGCTAATCCCCCATTACTGCGTGCACGCCCGGGTTGGAAGGAACGTGAGGTTTACATGTTGTAAACTGTTTCACCGATACTCAGTCGCCACCGCCTTACAGCGTCGCCAGAGTTATGACGAGCAGCGCCGCTGATTGACCTGATCTGGGCCAGTGATACAGGTTTGCTCTGAGCAGGGAGTGAGGACAAATGAACTCTGCTGACAGTTTCAGCTTTGCACTGCTTCCCAAACAGGGGCTCAGGGGCCGCAGCTGGGCCACAAGGTGTGATTCTAGGGACAGATCAGTTTAGAGTCTGTGGAAGACTTGGGTGTTGAAACAGGATGGAGATTCTTTAATGGTTCCCTCAGGTTCTTAGTCGAGTTCTTAGTCAAACATCAGCAACATTCATCTAGTTGTGTCAACAACACTGAAATGTAGATGATGAACAGTGATGTAATAATCCTCCAGCACTGGTAATTAGTTAATTAACTAATTCACCTTACTGGGACAAATGTGGTGGCTGTTCTGTGGACTATTAATCAGTCTGTGTCCACGGCTGGACATAAATAAACTCCTCTGTCTTTTTACCAACGATCTCATCGTCATCGGCAGCTTTTGCTGTTTGGTTCTCACGGCCAAAGAGTTTAAGAAGTTTATTTTTAAAGTGGGATGAAAGTGCAGCTGGTGTTACGGCCGGGATTAACCCTAATGAACTGAGAGATAATGACGGCTGCAAATCATCGGTCATCAGGCAGGAAGTGAACCGAGAAGGTGCCGCGCTCCCAGTGGAAATGAAGGGAAGGTCCCCACATCCAAAACAAATCCCCGATACATGGCGGCCCTGATGAATGATGGGCCCGTTCCCATCTCATCCATCTCCGCTCTGCCCCGTGTGGCTCTGCTCACAGCTGTGGGTTGAAACACACCGCCGGCCCACGCACACACGCCCGTGCACTGTACACACTGGTTCTCACACACGGCTGGCTAATGACAGATTAAGTAATCAACACTCTCAGCTGATTAATTACATTACAGTTCATGCACACACACACACACACACACACACTCTCTGTCTCTATCTCCACACACACTCGCACCCATCCAAGGGCAGCCGTACTCTGAGTTGTTCAGTTCCGTGTGATAATAATGATATATGTTGTGGAGGTGCGCAGGCAGTGAGACAGATCGGATAAGAGCGACAGCTGATGACAGCAGTGGGGAAATAGTTGTGTTCAGCTGACCAGTGACCTGGCTGAAGGGTCAGAGTTGAACATGTGTTCGGTCCAAGGTTAAAAATGTCCTAAAAATGTTTTCCAACAAATTCATTAGCTCACACTCGCGGCCTGTTGTTTTTCCAGGCGTCTTTTATGGCCCGGAGTCTTTAGGTCTCATTATCTCCACGCTGCGTTTCATTCTCACATTTAATTTCATTCTGTTTCAGGCTGATATTTACAGCATTATATTCACACTCCCCCGTTCTTCAAAGGCCAATACTGACTCCTTAAACCTGGCACTAAATGTGACGAGACAGTAAAATTTCTAAGAGGTTAGAATTTCATTTTTTTTTTTTTTTTTTTTTACAGCTGCTGTGTTTTATCACACGAGGACAGGCTCTTCTCTCTCTCCATGCTTCTCTGCCTCTCTCTCCCTTCAGCTTCACTCACTCTGTGCATTATTGCTTGGGATGCACAAAATGTACGTTGCCTTTGAGCAAAGCAGCTTTACAGTTTTATAAGTAAGACTTAGATTTTGTATCCTGCACAAAGACAAGTTAGTTGGAAGTAACTGTTATGGTCTCTTTAGAATGAATTGTCCCCACAAGTGAACACAGGGTGGAGTTTTTAGGTGAACCTGAAGAATGTGATCAAAACGTACATATTTGCGTGTGTTGGTCTGTGTTTTCTAATCTGATTCTCTTTTTATTATTCTCTGCTTTTGGACGCAGCTCATTTGGGCCGTTCTGAGAAGGGTGAGTTACAACTGGCCAGTGTAATGCTGAGCTTCGTCTTCCCTAGTCCTCATAATCATGGTCTTCATCATCATTTGTGTCCCCACTCCATCCCTGGTTGAATGTCTAGTCAACCATAGTTAGTGAGTTCACCTTTACTTACACTTGTTTCCATCGTTTAACCTCAGCACTGACACGACTTCATGATGTTCATGTACCAACACCTGGACGAGTCATCGGTTTGACCACCATAGATTCTTTTTTTTAGTCTTCAGTTTGACGTCCATGACGTCTCCTCTCTCCCCTCATCCTCTCCTCTCCCCTGTCCCTTCCCTTCTCCTCTCACATACACAAACATTTGGTTGTTAATGAGGACCTCGTGTGTTTTTGTCGTGAAAGTGACAGGTTAGTCAAATACGCCGCAGACGTCTCACACTGCAGTGACAGACAGACATGTCTCTGTGTAACTGGAGTGTTTGGCTTCCCATAAGGCTTTGCTGTGAGTGGGAGCAATTACACATTTCACATGGAAATGAAATTAAAAAAAAGAGATTTTGTTTTTATCGTCAGTTAATTAATTTCTTTTTTCCAGAGTTAAGTTTTACAATGTTTATCAATGAAAACAGGAAGAAAAGCTGGGCTCAACACTGTCACTCCTCACACATTCAAACATGTTTTTGCAGCTTTTCAATCTGCTGCCATTGATTTTAACACCAACACACTGACAGTAAAAGTGTTTGTGCATCAATTCATTTGGCTTGAAGTTCAAATTGGTGTCATTTTTGAAGCTCAAGGTAAAAAAACGTCGGTTTTTTAAAGTCAAACTTTAATGAAAACCCTTAAGAAAAACCATTCCAGGGACCAAGGACACATCTTTTTAGGTTTAGTTCATAGATCTTCACTCAGAGAAGAATCTGTCTTCTTTATCTGAGCCATTCAACGTCTACTGACACATTCACCCCCATCAAACACAATATTAAGGCTTAACCATCTCTGAATCAAATCAGAACTAAAGACCTGTTATGGTCCAGTTCTTGCCTTTACTTCAAGAAGTTTCATGTTCAAGAAAACTTGGTCATTTAGCCCCCGGGCCCTCGTCCTCTCCTGCTCTGTGATGTTGGTTCTTTCCGACTTTACTGTAGAAGAAGAGAATAATTTCACTATGTTTGTTGGTGAAGTCTAGACCAGGCAGCTATGCATCATTAATGCTCTTTGGACAGTTGATGTCTTTGCAAATCTGTCCTGGAAATTGTCCTCCAACTATTCACTAAGCCACTCCAAACATTTGAAGGTTAATTTCTCAGAACAGGAGTAACATTGATGTAATTGCACGACTGAACCAAAGTTTTTCTTTAAGGTCTTCTGTGTTGTTTCCTCAAAGTTTCTCTACATCAGCACTGACTCAAAGCTCTTTGACGTCGTCTCTTTGTTTTTTACTTTATGCTGCAGATAAAGGTTTAAGCTGAGCTGAAGTGACAACCTTGGGCATATGGGGGGTGGAGGGGAGTGGAGGAGCAGGAGGAGGTGGGGTTTTTGCCGTATTGAGCCTTTTTGTCTTCGCCCTTAGGTGGAGTGGACATACAATGTTTATGTCCAAAGATCTTGATGTGTGGCTTTAGGCAGAAGCTGAATGTGGTTTAGATTAGTGGAGTTAAGAAGACATGGGTCCTACAGCACAACACACACACACACACACAGACAGAAGTAGTCAGTGAGTTTGAGTCCAGAGAGTCCTCTCCCTGATCTCTGGGTGTAACCCAGGGATAAAGTCCCCGGGGACGGAGGAAGACTCCGTCTTTTCCAGCCCTCCAAGTATTTGCTGCTATCAAAAAAAGGCAAGGACACTATTTTTACTCTGTGTCTCTTCTTTTCTGATAACTCTCATCGGCTGCTAAGCTGATTCCCTTTCAAGAGCTGCATAAGCTTTGGGGATATATAAACCCTCTAAGTGTGTGTGTGTGTGTGTGTGTGTGTGTGAAGCTTAGAGATGACCATTCCATTAAGATTATCATCTCCATCCCTGACCGTGTACCTTCCCATCACCATCGTGCTCGTCCTGTCTGTCTGTCTGTGTGTTTGTGGATGTGAAGAGATTAAAATCTTCATGCAGATATTCCCATCTCCTCCTCCTCCTACTCCTCCACCTCCTAGCACCTCCTTCTCCTGCTCCTCTAAATGGTGTTACTGCGTTCTTCTTTTATCTGCCCGTCTGCCAGTCTAATCTGTGTCCCTGACGTCCCAGTGAATATATCTGTGTGTGTCCCCGCTGTGCATCGATGAGTCGTCAGCCGTGGACACACGGTCGGTCTGACAGCCGTCGCAGACTCGCGCACACCTACGGTCATCAGTCCCTGTGGACAGACTACACGGGGGCGTTTAGAGATAGACATGTGAATGTTGGACATCTGTCTGTCTGTCTGTGTGTCTGCCTGTCTGACTCAGGGCTGTATCTCTGAGCCAAGGTCATGGGTTTGATGTTTTCTTCTATTTCACGTTTATAAAATCACCTTACAACTTTATTTTTTGGGGAACGTAAATAATCCAGAACAATGTGTTGTTCAGTGATCGTATCTCCATCTCCATCTCCATCTGTGGGTTTTGCTCGTTACTTTCTTCTCCCCCACTTTTATTCTCATTTGGACACAGACCACCTCAATTTACACCTTGGAAAATCTTGTTGAAACAGAAACGGGAACCTGATGAGGCTGCCACAACTGATTGACTTTTATTAGTGGAAATTCCTAGTATTTCAAGTATTTTTCTTTTCTGGAAGAAAAGAAACTACTGTATTGAAAGGTATTTGAACCATTGAAGGTAAAAATATGTAAACATGAGGCTGTGATTACAAAGAATGAAGAAATTCCTCGTCACCTCCTGATCTTCAGTCACTTCAATACATTAGTGGACGAAGACAACAGTGTTTTCCACAGCATTCCGTGGAATTCTGGCTTCTGAACACCTAGTGGGGCCGTAACTCCCCAGGGCACTGGGGGTTTTAAGTGGTCACCGCTGAGAAAATTCTCTTGGGAAAGTCTGAACATGAGCTCAGCGGCTGCGGCACAGTTGTTTGAACAAAATGAAATGATAAGACGTGGGTGAAGTCAAAGTCACCAGTCAGTGCAGAGAGTGAAGCGCGGAGCAACAAGTCGGCCCAGAGCTCAGATGTTTTCATTGTCTGGAGTCTTTGACGTGGAGATGTTTTTCTCCGAGCTGACGTTCACTTCTTCTCACACATGTTCAGACTCCCATGGGACCATGATGCTGCGCAGACTGCACCGTGTCTGGTGGAGTCCAGCAAAATTAGTCAGTTAAGCCCAGTGGATTTCTTCCTCCTCCTCCTCCTCCTCCTCCTTCTTCTGTCTCACTCCCAGTCGACTCCCTCCTCCTCTCCAGTCCAGTAGTTACTTTATCTCCCTCTCCTCTCCTCTCCTCTTCTTGCCCCCATTCCTTCCCTTGGAATTTATGGCCCACTAACCTAAACAAAGCAACCCCACGTTTATCAACCCCCCCTCGTCCTTATGTACTCTGAATCCCTTTCTTTACCTTCTGCTCCTCCTTCATGATCCTAAGATCCAGACTTGGGTTTTGGTTGGAAATGACATCAACAACAGCAAACAGAACCAGAACTGGAGTTAGAAAAGGAAAAATGCTGAGTTTGTGAGGTTGTTTATTCAGAAAATGTTTTACTGACTTTGTTTCCTGTGAAACACCAAACCACGGATGTTTTCAAACTGATCCGTGTCACGCTGTCCCTGTCCCTGTCTCCTTCTCTCTGTCTCTGTCTCTCTCCCTTTACCCCCACTGCTGCACGTCAAGGTCTCTCACCCACCATCTTTCTTTTCTCTCTTACTCAGATCTTGGAATGCTTTTGTTCCTGATTGCCCTGTGCTACATTTTCTGTTTGGCCAGATTTACTCTGACTCAGACACACACACACACACACGCACACACACACATGCTGAAGCACCGTAGGAGAAACTGTCTCTTTGTATCAGGAGACCAGGTCAACTGTCACAGTGTGTACGTTAGGCCAAAGGTAAATGGAGTCTGAGTCTGTGTCTTTATGAAGTCACAGTTTGCAGATACGGCGCTGCCTCCCTGTGACACAGTCTGTCCCTCGGACTCAGTCTCACAAACACAGACACGCACGTGGACGTACCTTGAAAGGCGGCAGCGCTGTGTCTCTGCGGGTTAATGCCTTCATTACTGGGTGAAGGAGGTGAGCTCAGGTACAGGCTGGAACAAAGCAGCATCCGTCTGTCGTCTTCTTTGTCCTTTCATACTTATGTTTTTCTTAAGTTTCCAAAATGTGCAGCAGTATAAAGTCTATTGGATAGAATTAACACCAACTCAGTGGTGTTGCATTTCGCACCTCTGTAAGAGCAAATATGTTGTTTGCTCTTAGCAAGTAAAACTGATCTTCAGCCAAAAAACAAAGCCCAAGGTTATAACATCAGATGAAGGTCAATCTTGAGGTTGAGTCTAAGATTCTAAGTAACCCTAGAAACAAGATTGTTTTCTGTGTTTGCAACAACAAGAAGCTTTTTTCTTTCATTTCCGAGAAAGAAAAAGTAAATTACAAATGTCATGATTTAGTCTGGTCCCTCATTATCACTGGTGGTCGATGATGCCACCTAACAAATACAACCAAAACCAGTGATCAGTCTTTGCACTGTTACAGCTGCACACATGTAGGGAGTATTTTCTGAATTCCAAATAGCATCTGTTTCGATAAACGTCTGATTCGTGCACAAATGCAAAGTTGCAGCATTTGTCAGTGAAATAACCGGCGAAACATTTTCAGTCTTAATGATGGAGGAAATTGGGTTACGTGTTGCAAATTATAGGTTGCGAGTTGCAGAACGAGAGGAAACGGAGCCCAGATTTCTTTGGTGGGTATTGCCACAAATATGGTAATAAGAACCAGTTTCACAGATGCAGGCATTTTCCGCACATTAAAAAAATGGTTCTGATGACTTTGCAGTTTGATCGTTGTTGTCGACTGGTCCAGGGTCGGTGTCCATGTCATTGGGTTCATCTGCAAGGCTTCCTCCGGTGTAGTCACCACCTGGAGGAGGGTTCATGATGAGATGGACGGATGGATTGTGTCTGAAGTGGCTTTAGCAACTGCTATTTATGCCATTAGCAATGCTAACCTTGAGCCAAGCACTTAACGTCTGACAGATCTGCGGCCGCTGCATCTGTGGCCACCAGCGGGAAGTGTGGCTACAGTAGAGCAGCTCCCATGATGCCGTGCAGCGGACAGGCTGAGGAGCAGCTCGTCCGCTGGTCCCAGGATGAAAAGAGAGGTTAAAGTGAAGTCAGGAGCTCACTTTGCTTCTCTCCCTCAGCTGTTTGTCCCTATCACCCCCCCGCCCCCTGTCTTTCTCTCTCACACACACACACTGTCTCTCTCCCTCTTTACTTCCTGCATACCACTGGATGGAGAGGGAGAGAAAAAGGGAGTCAGCCACATGTGGTTCTGGTTAGCCACACTTCACCCTCACAAGGCCCCAAACTAACCACATGTACTCACTCTGCCATGGACAAGTACATGCAAACAATATATATCTTTTAGTCTGGTGCATTTAACTGTGTGTGTGTGTGTGTGTTTGTGTGTGTGTGTGTGTCCCAGCCTGGGGCAGAGTGAAGGAGAGCAGTGAATCAAGGTTAGTGGTCCACAGGGGGAGACGGTCCACAGAGCTGGGACGGACAAGGTTTAATTGAAGGAGCCGTGGTCGGACGGAGACAAACCACCACTTTATCAGAGTTGTTGGTCCTCTTCATGGAGGGCGGAGGACGGTAACAGGTCATGTGAGGGTTTGTGTTTAACGCAGGCTTACAGTGTGATAATCTGCCATTAGAACAACTACACAGCTGTGCTAATAATAGCACTTTGTCCAGACTGCACTTTTCACCCCATTAAGTTGGACTCTGTCATTGGAGGAGACCAGGGGAAAATGACTTTTCTTCAAAAGATGATGACAAACCAGGGGGTATTTGAGATCATGGTGGAGAAGTTGTGTTTCTGCTGTTGTGCAGTTGTTGTGTTGTTGTGTGAACCACTGTATCCAAGACCTAAGACATAAAATGTTTTTGAGTAGAATGATGAAAATCTGCTCACCTTGGCTCATATCTCAAGAGGTTTCTGAGAACATGATTCATGGTTCATGGCAACCTGCTGTAGTGTCCAACTGTCCCAGCCCAGAATAGACATAAACGTCCATACAACACATTAGTTAGTGAGGACAAACAAAGACCAAACAGGTCTATTTTTACCCTGTGATTGTCTGTAATGACAGATAATCACCTGCTGCTCCATCAGTGACTGTAAACCCTTTTCCTCGGCTGCTGCAGTGTCAATAATGAAGCTCCGTTCAATATCGTTCAGATTAATTTAACCTTTGGGAGCAGATCCTGATCCGAAAAATTCACCACACCTGATATGATGCTGTTGTGCATGGTGGAAAATTACATTTGATTGTTGTGTCTTTGCTGCTTCTCTTTATACCTGTTAGTTCTGCAGATGTGGAATTTGATGAATCTGACCTGGTTCACAGATGTGGAGAAGAAGAAGGTGTGGGATTCAGGTTTAGATTTTTAGGATTCTTTCTCTTACGGTCATACAGTCTTTCTTTGGGTGTTTAGAAAAACCTCTTGCTTTTCATTGTACCTTGACATTTTGTGATTCTCATTATGTTTTAACTGCCCTGACATTAACCAGGGAACCAGGGGCTCAGAGCTGCGATAAGAAGCTCTTTGGATGTGTGTTCCCTGAGTGACACAGGCTGGGACTGTAATCCCTTTCATGAAACGGAAAGAGAATGAAATGATACAGTTGTAGAGGTGGAGGACGGAGGGACGGAGGGACGGAGTGAGTGAGTGAGTGAGTGAGTGAGTGGGAGAAAGAGCCGGAGCTGTTTGAAGTGTGATAAGGAACTGAGCTAGAAGAGCTTGGACCAGAGCAGACTGACACCACAAACACTCGCAGCTGCACTCTTTCAGTCTCCACCTCCTCCTCCACATCGACTGATAACCATAGAGGAGCGAGACGGAGGGAGGCCGGGATGGAGGGGGGAGGGAAGGAGGGAGGGAGCTAAGAAGTGAAAGTTATGCGGGTATGATAGGGCCAGGGATATTCCGTGTCTCTGCCTCCACACTGCCCCCTAGCTTATAAACATGTGCCACGTTTGCATTTAAGCCCAAAATCACACACACACACACACACACTGCTGCCACATGGCCCAGAATGCACTGCAGCCCCGGTCAGTTCTGACCTGTGCTGCAGGACGTCAGTTTGTTGACCTGCTTTCATGTGGACAGAGAGGTGGAGTGGACTCTGTCCTCGTCTGTGTTTACACTTCAGACTGGCTGTGATCCTGCGCAGGGATTGGACGCTTTCCCGTCCATTTGTCTTTTGAGGAGCCCGTCTCTGTGTCACATTTTTTTTTTGTCTTCAGTCTGAGCTGTTTAGATTTGAAGCAGGATGGAGGAGTGGAGGTTGAAGTCTCACATCCTATCACTGCAGTCAGGTTGGACCATTAAATAAGAAGACAGAAAAATTAGATTTTTAAAAACATCAAGTCAATAAACACCTGGGGCTTGTAGTAGAAAATAGCTTGATATTTTAAAAATATACATATACATATACCTATTCTGTCTGAATTACCATAGTGTTTTTTTTTTTTTTGTGGAATTTAAACAACCTAAAAAGGAGAATGTAGCAGATCTAATAGGTGGAACACTCCCCTGTTCCACCTATTAGGTGGAAACAATGGTGTAAAGAGACAAACACAGTCCCAGGATGAATAATCAATGGATATGCATAACAGTTTAATAAAAACATCCGTCTTATTTCCTCCTCCTTCTCCTCCCCCACCATCTCTCTCTCCTGCATTTCTATTTCCTGGACATAGCGTCGCTCATTACACCGATCACTCAATTTCCACGGATGCACTCTAGTTACACCTCATTACTGACCACACACACATACACGAGCCACATAGATGGGCCTTTGAGTCAGTGGACTGTGTGGACACTGGTTATACAGCCTACAACGGCTGGAACACACTTTTAATGTTGTTTAGCAAACGAGAGCGCACGTATTTATCCTCCATCTCCATCAGACGCAATTTTGGAGAGTGAATCATCCTCACCACTGGTGCACAGCGCAGCACATTAGGCCGGCCCATCAATTTGAATGCTCATTTTTAGGGCAGTTACTCAGAGTACACTGTAGGGCTGTGTACGTCCTCAAACTTTATTAACCGAAACCTAAAACTTACTTTGGTTTTTATTAATTACAGTCAGAGTTTCTCAATCTTAGGCTGTGCTCCCAGAAGTGGACGGAAATGGTTTTATTTTTAATTTTTATCCGTCTTTTTATCGAGTCTTAAGATAGTGAGTGGTAATGATGGCAGTAGAAACCTCATTTTATTGGATATCATTGGAATCATTTTATATTTTCATTTTGTGTTTTTTTTTACGTGTTTTTCCATTGTTGAGGACTTTTTCTCTAGAAATAGATCTTTTTTTCTGTAATTTCCAGTGGGAAATCATGTCTCCAGATACAAGGACCTGAAATGACAGTTCTACTGTAGACTTTCACTTATAAACAAGGTTGTTTGGACAATATGGGCAGAAATTAACATTGCACATCCCAGAATAAAAACCACCCACAGCTCTATAAATGGCAAAATGTTGTGTTGACATTAAAACAAAGTCAATTCAAATACATTTGTGTGCGTGTGTGTGTGTGACTCAGGTTGAGTAATGCCCTGCTGATGCCATGCCTTCCGGCAATTGCAGTAACTTGTGTGTGTGTGTTTATTATTGGAACTTCACGTCCACAGCCTGTGTGTCCTCTGGTGGACACTGACCACAGCCTTGACAGACAGCTCTTAATTAGGGGCCGTGATGAGCAGTGATGTGTCCTGACACGGACAGTAGAAGTGACAGGATCTCTTGCTCAGGAGCACAGAGGCATGCTGGGATTGACACAGGGTCCACTTAGTCCTGGCTGTGTGGGCAACAGTGTGGCTCGTTGGGTTGGTGGGAGACTAGAACAACCTGATGTTTTTGACTTTTCCCAGGAATAACTGTAAATAATCTTCAGGCTGTTAATCTGAGCAATGTTTTGATGTATCATTAATGTAGACGAGCTGTTCATGAGAAATAATAAATATTGTTCTTTTCAAGATACAGTTACTTGTCACATGTTTGTTACCCGTCCTGCTAACCTATAAATAACTACTAAATAACTTTAAATCCCTTAGCTGAGGTTTTCCCATCAATTTCAATAACATTTATTTATTTGCACATTTCTAATATAGATGTGGTTGGTTACCACCCAATGACTTCTGCTCAAAGTTTAAAAAAAAATCTCATTATTATAGATTTAAGGACTCTTTTCCCCACAGCCCTGAAAACCTAATCACAGACTTCTGTGTTTTGAGCAAGCACAGTAAAAAGGAGGCAATTTCCCAGTGATTTCCAGTCTGTAGGTGTGAAAATAAAATGACTCCAGTCATCACTTTTATTTTTCCTCCACTCCACCATTGACCCACCGCGCCTCACCTCTCTTTTCCTTTATTCATCCCGTGAGGAGGCCGCAAAGAGCGCACATCATGAAATGTGGAGACTGCGTGTCCCGGCACGTCCACACAGAGACCGTAGAACGCACACACACGTACACACGCGCACACACGCAGTGATTTATGCAAAAGTTGTTAGATGTGCGGTTGAACAAACCCAGGAATGTAACGCTCCAGCAGAGAAGGAAGGACAATGGGCTGTTTGTTGTCATCTCTGATTTTTATTTTTATTTTTTGCTTTAGTGTTTCAATCACTGCGTTCATTATGGATTCAGAGACGTCTGAGTGGAGGAGACATTGGTCTGGTCCAGTCTGGTCCGGTCTGGTCTGGTCTGGTCCAGTCTGTGGGAGGATTTAATCTTTACTGGAAGTGAATCTTAATGACCATCATTTCACCTCTGACTCTTCCAGTTTACTGGATGAGGAATGGACATGGAACTGAGAGGATACAGTGGAATGAATGAGTGTGTGTCTGTGTGTGTGTGTGTGAGACGGAGAGATATGAATGTGTGTTTGCACTTTTGCTACTTTGTGTTCGGCTGCCGAGAGAACGAGGCTGATTGGGGTCAATAGACGTGGTTTTCCCGTGAGAGCTTTGTGGAAAAAACAAAAAGATTCTGTGCAGTTCTGGGTAGAACAATGCTGCAGAACCTCACTTTGATGGGTCACATTCTTCAGCTACATCTGTGCTATGTTTAGAATTTATCGCAGCATTAGGAAAATTCAATCATTGATGACATATTTTATGTATTTCTCTTAAAATGTCACTATTTTCTCAGTCTTCCTTTGGCTTCACAGCATTGGTGCAGAACAGTTTAAGTTCTGACCTAAAGTGCAAAGGCACAATATGTCCCGTGTTTGGTTGATGTCACTTTATTTCACTAAAGTAAAAATTATAAAACACATTTAAACGTACATGCAAATGACACTACAAATTTACAAAATCTGGCACTTCTTCAAATTTTTGGAGAATATTGCAAATACATATGTTAGTAAAATTCACCAGTTTTTTGTTATTCCTAACCCAAAAGGAAGGTGAAATATCAGCCTGTCTCTGTTGAATGGCAGGAGACATGTAGTTAGAGGACACTTTTGGCTGTGACTCAGCTGCTGATGCTGCAGCAGGTGTTTCCTTCCTTCACTTAAAGACACGACACCTGTTCCTGATGCTCAGGTAGATAAGCGGATAATATGTGTGAGGATTAAAAGCTGCCGCCATCAGGAGTCTGAGCAGGTGTGAGGACTCACTGCTGTCAGACGCACCGAGAAGTTTGTTGGAGAGCTGTGCTCCAGCACAAGCCTCGCTCCTCACACTCTCATGTCAGAGACCATTATGGCTACGATGGGAGTTGTTGAGAACAAGGAGTTCACTGTGATAAAGTTCTGGGACAAATGAGACGTGGCAGACCCACGGGGTTCCTGTTCAGAGGAACAGAAATGTCCATTAAAGACCAACTTTGTTATTTTTCTCGTGGAACCTGACTTCAAGAGCTCGTGCCGAAGATGCTCTCGCTGCCCACATGTCAGATGCTTTCAAGTCAGACCGCTGTTGTACGGAGAAGCCCGCACGCAGAGCCACTCCAGAACTGTGGCTACATGATGCCATTTGGCGGAATTTGTAATTTGTGTGTCTGTGTGTGTCCATCTGCTCTGACCCCCTGTTCAACTCCTCCAGCACTGATGCACATATGGACCGTACACACACACACACGCGCAGGGAACAGCTGAAAGAACGTGCCCACCCTTCTACCCATCCTCCGACCTTCTACGCCCCCCCCCCCCCCCCCCCCCCCCCCCTC